>OZ005649.1:211783749-212143749 GCA_963930645.1 Salticus scenicus
CACCGAAAAAAAAAGATTATTTTTCCCTTTTGTTTATCTAAAGCAACGATAAGAAAACATCTTAAAGAATTGTGTTTGAAAATGGAATTTTCTCTGCTTTTGTTTCTTTAACTATAAGAGATATAATGTTTCCCATTTCATTTTTTTTTCTTTTTTAAATCTTATAAATCTTTGGTTTCTATAAGGCAATGTTATTAATTCGCAGTTCTTGTTTTTATCATTGCTTTAGTTTGTAATTACTTAGAATATACCAAATTTAACTTTTTTTGCTCTAAGATCTTTATCTAGTATCGTTATTTGCAATATTTAATTCTTGTTTATAAATTTATTAGAATGGAATAAAATGAAATTGTATAATAAATGTTTTTTTCAATGGTTAGAATGTCTCAAAATGGTCACCATTAACATAAAAAGGGCACTCAGCACTCCTAATTTTTTACATGCGTTTTATTAGTTTGTCACCGCTATTTCAGAAGAAAGACATTTTTTTTTTTTTATAATGTAGCATAAAAACCCTAAAGATATTTTTTTTTGTTTTTTAAGTGACATCATTGTAAGAAAATAGCGTTTAGGAATGCACGACCACTGCATGTATGACATGGAGCTATTTTAATTGTTTATGTGTAAAGTATAATTTATCGCTAGACAAAACGTAAATAAAATGAACAGCACTTGCATTGTTTTAATAATATTAAAGTATTTGAAAAAAAAAAAAAAAGAGATCCATATCTCCTTGCGACGGGTTAAAAAAACAGCAAAAATGAACATTACGATTTTCGTGAAATATAAGTTATATATATATATACATACATACATACATATATATATATATATATATATATATATATATATATACATACATACATACATATATATATATATATATATATATATATATATACATATATATATGTATCATTAAAACTGCATGTACTATGGCCACTCAGTTGAACATAATTAGCTAGAATACAGCATTTTATGGAGCTCGATTTTTTAAAAGACGCATTGTCAGACTGAAATAATGTACTTGCTAGATGCTATCCGAGGCGCCTCTAACAATAAAATTTCCGTAAGGATATCTTGAAAGGCGTCCAACTTCCTCTTTGTTTTTATTTATGCAATTGGTAATGTTCTGTTAGCAGCAAAACCGTATCAAATCATTACACAGCTACTACCAAATTAGTGCTTTGCAAAATAAGATGGTCATTTTGAAAATTATGCCAATAATATCCAAACCCTAACAGAACATTTTCTTTCCAGGACATATATATATATATATATATATATATATAAGATATCCTGAGGATGAAATATGCATCTATAGGATGTCCTGTGGACAAAAGGGACATCTTCAGGACGTATTTTGGATGAGTGTGCTGTTAGGGAAACCGCAAGACACATCGTGATTAAAATTTCTTTTGTTCGATAAAAGAACATTTTTGCCGTTTATTATCCAAAGAAACGTGTTATTTTACAAACTGTAGGAGCGCCATTTCATGTCTCTTACATCTTAGAGGTTAGTTGAGACGCATTGTCAGACTGAAATAATGTACTTGCTAGATGCTATCCGAGGCGCCTCTAACAATAAAATTTCCGTAAGGATATCTTGAAAGGCGTCCAACTTCCTCTTTGTTTTTATTTATGCAATTGGTAATGTTCTGTTAGCAGCAAAACCGTATCAAATCATTACACAGCTACTACCAAATTAGTGCTTTGCAAAATAAGATGGTCATTTTGAAAATTATGCCAATAATATCCAAACCCTAACAGAACATTTTCTTTCCAGGACATATATATATATATATATATATATAAGATATCCTGAGGATGAAATATGCATCTATAGGATGTCCTGTGGACAAAAGGGACATCTTCAGGACGTATTTTGGATGAGTGTGCTGTTAGGGAAACCGCAAGACACATCGTGATTAAAATTTCTTTTGTTCGATAAAAGAACATTTTTGCCGTTTATTATCCAAAGAAACGTGTTATTTTACAAACTGTAGGAGCGCCATTTCATGTCTCTTACATCTTAGAGGTTAGTTGGTGTTTCAGTTTACTACATTTTACGCTTGGGGTTTTGATAACAAATTGCGTACAGTTTAACTGGTAAAAGAAAGCCTCAAATCGTTTACAATTTAAGGAGAAAAAACATTTTTTTTTTGCGTTACTTGCCTAACAACAGCTTTTACTTGTCAAGAAATCAATGCTAAGTACGTTATGTGCCTCCCCATTGAGCATAATTGTTACTGATTTTCTAAAATGTTATTAACCCTACATAACTAAATATTCGTTTAAAAGACTACTGACTCCTGTCAGTTTTGTCGATTCGAGATGTTCCCGTTGCGCTCACACCACATCACCCAAAGTACCTTCATAGCTAATAAAATGAGTTATCCAAAGGTGATCAGCGCGGCTGTACACTTGCTAATTTTAGTTGCTGTAATTGTTGTCTAACAGTCGAATGTTTAGTGATCATCAAAATAAATATTGAAGATATTTTGAATATTGAAAAGCCCGCAGAAGACACGACTAAAAGTGTGTCGAACAAATGCAAAATTTGTACTTTCTGACCATTTAAGAAACGCAGAATGAAAAAAATACGTATGCAACTACTGCAACAAAACTATTTGTGAAGAGCACACATTTAATATCTTCCAAGAGTGTAAACGATAAGTTTTCATTTTTTAATTTTTTAGTTGAAATATAACACGATTTTTTAAGTTACGCTAATTTCTTTGAAATAAATAAAGGAAATATGAAAATATACTTGTTTTTAATTCGTAGTCTATGAGTCAGACTTCAGAGTAACACTAACTGAAATTTAGTTATCTAGGGTTAATTACAGATTTAGGTTTGCTTATTATTATTATTATTATTTTAAATCTATTTCCAAAGAATTTAAATCGCATTGTTTAAAATTTGAAAAATTATTTTGTCTATTTGTGTTTAATTTCCTACCTCTTCCTATTTTCAATAATATTGAAATTTCCGCCTGCTGTCAGTTTTACTTTATTTATTTTTATTTTTTCAGTTTTTAGCATGTTATAAAAAACAAAATTAAATTTCAATTAAAAAGTAAATACATATATCGTAATGTTTTTATATGTATAATCTAAACGGTTATTTTGTGCTTTATGTTTAAATTTGAATAAAATTCAAATAAGCAATGACGAAAAAACTTCTTTCGGCAGCCTTAACAATTTTCCCTGTACTGTATTATTAATTTACCATTGAAATGATCAAACACCTGAAAAGCAGACTTGAATTAATAAAAACAAAACATGGGCAGAGAAACCTAGTATCATCACATTATAATAGAATGGAATATAATGGTGACAACAAAATGCTATTAATAGATGATTAAAGAGAAATATGCGAATGAATAATGCGCAAAGGCAGCAAAAATCTATGTATACAACACAATGAAAGGAATTAATTTGTGAAAATATAGCACATACTTGTATTGTGTCGTTTAAAAGGAGACATAAAATTTACAAATATATTGTAATAGGTTTAATTATACATACCTATATATATATATATATATAAATATATATATATATACACAAAAAGAGAGAGAGAGGTCCTTTTATGTGGATATAATGGGAGCCATACACTCATAGATAAATAAACAAAATAATAATAAATGCCCATACTTGTGTTATGTCGTTTAATAACAGATATAAAAATTACGAATATAAGGGCATTCTATGTAAATGCAATGTCAGTTACACACAAAGAATAAGAAACATCTTAAACGCCAAAGGGAATAATAAACTAGTAGAGAGCTATTTCAGTAGCATTAGCGTACCATCATCAGTATATATATATGTGTGTGTGTGTGTGTCTGTGTGTGTGTAATAGAAACAAAAGTTCTCCTATGTACAAGGAATCGCGAATTTTATAACAATTTAATCAACCAGTAGAATTAGGTATCATGTGGTTAATCGGATTAGCCAATCTGAAATTAAGAAGAAACTGTCATGAAAAATGCAGGAAAAATTCAGGATTGGAAAGTTTGAGAATAATTGCTTTCTGAGCTTAATAAAAATGAATCGGAACAAATATTAAGAGCATAGTTAACATAAGTATAAAAGGATGCAAATTTTTGAGTAGATGGGTGATAGGACATGGTGGGGAAATACAGAGACTCTAAAGTGGTACATAAACTTCTTTCAGTGCGAGAGACTAGGACGTCAAGAAAAGAAAAAGAACCATTATTTTCTATTTCATACGTTATTTGGATAAAAATGTTTATTGGTTTATTAAATATTCGTAAAATTAAATTCATTATTTATATATAGGGGAGAACATTTGTTCCGCTTCTTTTATGCATTGATTACGGTATGCTAAATGCTACCGAACCAATTATTTGCCTTTTTCTTGATGATCAAGGCGTTCAATATTTTCCTTATATATATATATATATATATATAGCATCAAGTCGACAAAAACCAGTTTTAAATTTACGGTTCTTGTCGTTATCGACAGGTGAGTATATTCCGTTTAAACTCATTATAATGAATATTCTAATCAGTAAGAGTCAAAATGGCACATATATTAAGTATATATAGCATGTTTTTGCAATTAAAAGATATTTTTACAAATTCTTGTCTTAAAATATTATAACTTTTGAGTTAATGTATCATTTTGTACTACGCACATAATATTTTTAAATAAGAGACGTATGTTATAATGTTTTATAAGTCTTGGCATTTAACTGCAATTAAATATGCCGGTAGGTTATAGCATATTTTTAAATCAAAATTGTAATGAAAGTGAATGGTTTAACAATATATATATTTTTATTAATTAACACTTTTTGTATTAATGAACACTCTTAGCACGACAAAATAAGTCATGTGATTATATTTACGCTGCTACACGTGTAATTCTTTTCTTTATCAACAACAACAATAATAATAATATTATTATTATTAAAATGAGGGCAAATAAATGTACAATAATAAAAATAATAAATAATAATAATAATAATTATGGAAACTATATTTTTAAAAATGTACTACACGGTATAAAATTATAGATTTAAAAAAAAGTACGTCAATCGGAGTAAACTAACAACTACCATATCTAAAACAAACAAAAAACGGTTGCACTGTACAAGGCATTGCACTTTAGAATTATGATAAGTGATGTATTTATAATCTGAACATTTTATTTAACTCTGTAAAGAGCATGTTAACTTTAAGTAGAAGTGTAATATTACACATAAAAGCACTTGATGAATAAACTCGTTCAAAATGTCCTAATTAGAGTTGTTTCAGTATAATGCAGTTTTATCAATTACTTTGTAAGTGTACGTGCTGCTTTAAAGTTACAATTTCTTCTCATATTTATGCAAGAGCCCTTGTGTCAGATGTTGAAAAAAAGAAAGTGCACTAGAGATCAAGAGGTTTTAAACAGCGGTTTTTATTGACCTATCGTATGATTTTAGAGTTGGATTTGAGGAATATTGATACGATGTAGCATTAATAACATTTAAAAATGTATGTATGTAGCTCTCTCTATATATTTTGTATTTTAAATACATTCAGTATACATTGGGAAATGTGCATGAAATATGAAAAATAAATAAAGAACAAAATGGTCATCTGGATTAGATGAATTTAGGTTTCATGAAAGAATATGCATATTAACACTCATCGCCAACGTTAAAGAGTAATACTTTTATAAGAAACTTACATTACCCACACAAACTCAAGTCAAAGGCTAAAATTTATTTATTTTCTCAATGGTATTTTTATAAGAATGCTATTAAATTTTTTACTGCTATAAAACTTTTGTCGAAATAAATAAATAAATAAATATTTTTAACCTACATAAAACCAGAGTCGCTCCCTTTTGTTTATATAAAAAATTGTAATAATAAATAACACAATACATCAGTATGAATGGTAAGACGAAGCGTTAAAAACATCAGATTAGTGAGCGATAGAACGAAATACAAATCTAAGAAAAAAAAAAAAAAAACATAGTGAATTAATACAGTTGAGGATCTATAATCTGCATACCCATAATTTGCAATTGTCTATAATCCACACTCACTTTGCAAATGTAAACAAAAGAATTTGCAGTAACGAAAATCCGATATTTTGGATGTATATGAGAAAATATGATGTTAATTCACATACTAAAATGAAAAAAAGAAAAATGAGTGTAAAATTTAATTTAGATATATATAATTTTAAAGGGAAAAAAATAATTATACTCTTATTGCCTTATACTTTTTTAGCGAATCTGAACACCGTCTGAATAATATTCAATTAGTGATCAAATAAAACACATGCAAGTACAGTTTTCTAACTCCTGCCAGTAACAGCATTGCTCATTGGTTGAAAAAAAAATGACATCATATGCGTCAGTGGGATTATGTATTTTCACAGATGTTTAAAGACCATTAGTGTAAATGTTCTTTTTAGGGTAGTATTTCAAAAGTACACAAAACTATTTAAGGAAAAAAATATACCAGCATTTGTTTTGAAGATAAGATCTACAATGCAGTCATTAAAAACTGCATCAAACTAATCACATTCCAAGTATCTGGCTACATACTGTTAATCACAGTCCAGAAGTAGGAGTACAGTTTTTTAATGAATTACTCATTTAAGGGTTTAAATTATACTTTGCTTCTACTTCATTAAATAAATTTTATTGTTTTATATATTTATTAATATTACCTTCATTGCATTATATAAAAACAAACAATTCTAATTCTAGCTTCATTTAATAAATTTTTTGTTTTATATACCTTATACTAATTCATATAGCAAGGAAATGGCATTATTTATCTATAATTTGCAAAAATCTGTAATCCGCACAAGTTCTAGAACCAAGGTGTGCGGATTAAAGATCTTCAACTGTAGTTATTCTTTTACACTGAATAAAATGTAACAAGGAATATTAATCATGATTAAATGAATTAATCGTGAAACGGTCTATAGTTAATAGCGGACTAAAGAAAAAAAAGCTAAATAACTGTAATTTTATAAATATGTGTACATTAAATCTACTATAATTTTTAAAGTACAAATCGTTGCATAAAATAATTCCCTATAAAATAAAATAAATTATTTTGCTTTATAAATGATATGCAGCATGTAGCATCCCCATATCAAATTGTATATTTATTTGTAAAGAAACACTGTAATTAAATAGTCAAAGTAAGAATATATAACTCAAAGAAAGTAGCAATCAGCATTTTAATATTTTATAGCAATACAACATTGGAAGTAAAAATTTGTTGTAGAAGTTAGTGTGTAAACAATGTATATTCTATTAGTTAAATAATTTAACTTTTTGAATGAATTATAATCCTTTTCGAAGGCTCTTAGCAGATTGAATAAAATAATAGTAAATCGTAGATTGTGGACCCAAAAACCTTAGGAAGTTTGCTTTACCAATCTCTTCTAGCTTAAAGTTTGAAAGATCTCCTGAATAGAAACAAAAATAATTTGTGAATTCTAAATTAATAGCAAGTTTTAAAAGTTGAGAATATCAGAAATTTGTAGTTATTAAAAAGAGGTTTTATAGAAATTTTTATACTTTAGAGAGAAAAAAAAAATCTTGGAAATTAAACCTGGAAAATACATTATTAGCGTTGTACTTAGATGCGATAATACATTTAGTAGTAATAAAATAAACGCATATTCTAGATTAAATTGTTTATAATCTACAAGTTTTGCTCTTAGACACTTTTAAAATGGAGCATTATACTGAGTAGTATTTATTGAATTTTTACTTCCATTACCCTACTACAGTATGTAATGGAAGGATTGTATTTGGTCCTAAAATTCGATATCAAGATTTCACCTGATTTACATGTTTTCAGGTCCCCTGAGTCAAAAAAAAAAAAAAAAAAAAAATGGGTTTTGGCAATTGGTGTGTATGTATGTGCGGAATCTTCTGGCTATCATATCTCTGAAACTAATAAAGATATAATTACAAAACTTTAGAATTGAGACAGGTCTAGTGTACCGTTGAATTATCCATATTTTGGTGAAATTTGAAAAATCGGAAATGGGACATCGGAAACCGGATGTGGGACCGCAAGTCCGTATCTCAAAAACGGCTCTAACGATTTTTTTCAAATTTGCTAAATGAACACTCTATTAGATGTCCTTTCGAATGATATAGTTGGTTAGTTCAGGAAAATTGATAGGCGCCCTGTATAAATAGCTCAATTTCAGGTGTCGCAAGCGCGTTCCTTTAAAAACGGCTGTTCGGATTTTATTCAAACTCGCCATATTAACACACTTTTAAATATCCTTTTGTATGTAATTATTGTTTTCCAGTCAATAATTGATTTTTTGTAAAAGCTCGTACCTGAAAATCGGTTCTAACGATTTTCTTGAATATTGTTATATAAATCCATTTCTGTCTCATGTATTACGTGGTTATTACAGGTAAATTAACAGTCATTCTGCTTAGGTAGGTCATCTTCAGATCTCGGAAAGTTGAGCTTCAAAAATAACTCTAGCATTTCTTTCTCTTATTTTTTTTTTATCTCGCTATATGTAAGATTCGTGTTATATGTCTTATATGTGTATAAAATTTCTCTTACTGTGAAAATTATATGTTTCTTCTTCTTTACGTGACTTTTATGTTTTCTGATCACATTATCTCCTAAAAATGCATATAATACGTGTAATAGTGGGTGATGGAAGTCGTGTGGTTGTTTCACACCAGATTTTTAATTATATACGTATTAAAAAAAATTCATGTTGTAAATATCGCATCTATATGAATATTACTTAAGTTGCGTAAAAATGTATACATTTATATAAATTTTAATATTAAAGTTATTGCAGTTTTTTTTTCTTTTTAAATCAAATAATATATTTAACAAAAATATACACAAAATAAAACGCAGAAGTTAAATCATTTGATTTGAAAAAACGTAAAACCATAAACTTCAAAAATGTGTCATACGCTTGTACCAAAAGTGTCTGACATAGTTACTATGTATATGCAAGCGCATGCATATAAATTATAGGTACGACAATTGTCAGACACATTTGAAAAAAAAGTAAAAAAAAAAAAAAAAAAAAAAAAAAAGTAAACTCTAAGCATGGGTTAGATATTTGAATGACACTGGAATAAGAAATGTGCTATATATTTTATCCCCATAATTCTTTACAAAATAAATCTTATAGATGGTGTGTCAGGTCGGTCTTCTTAAGAAAATTGAAATAACTGAATTTTTCATATTATGGACTGTTATGAACCTTCACAACAGTGAAACAAATCGTGACAGTGAAACAAATCGTCCTGGTATCGAGTGGTCGCGTGGTTATAATATTTGGTGCGCTTTATCTAAAAATAAAATTATTGGAATTTTCTTATTTTCCAAAAACATTATAAGTGGAGACATTTATTTTGAAATGGTAAACGTTAATGCAAATCCATAGGTAGAAAGCCATAAAAGAAATTTATCATGGGGACGATGTACCTGTAGCTTAGACAATGTGTGTGCACATCTATCTTACAGAACATTTTCGCAAGAGACGGATTGAGTATAAATGAATAAAGCCGAGCTTCCTCGATTGCCAGATTTAATCACTTGGATTTTTTTAATGTAACGTTTATCAAAGATTTTGTTCTGATGTAGAAGAATTTAAGCATGAGAATGCAGCTGATATACCTCTCATAACTACATAAATGATTTGAAATATATGGAGTGTATCTGTGTATCTGTGTATCGCATAAATGCCGTATTTACGCGTATATAGCGTGAACCCTGTACTTTAAAAGAAACAAACATCGGTGTTTCTTATTTCGTATATAACGCGCACCATAATTTGACATGCTCTGGACTTTCCAGATTGTGAACCAACTGCTATGGGGACCAAATGAATCAACTCCCCAAACTTTATGTTTCAGTGTCATTCTTTAAACGAAGTCTTTCTGAAATATATGAATTGTTTTATGAATTGTTTTATTAAATGAATTTATGAAACGAAATTGCTAGCAAGAACATACTGTTGGGGGTATGTTCTTGCTAGCATCTTCATTTCATAAATTCATATAATAAAGGAATTTTTAAATTCTGATATAAAATTTCATTATAGTTTTATTTATAAATAATAGTATTTGATTTAAAATAAAATGCTTTTCAAATAAATCATATTTCAGTTTTTATAACTTCATGTTTTTCTTCACTATTATGTTTGAAATATATACTAGAGTATGCTAGCTTGACATATCATCAGAAACCTGCTAGTACTACATAGTTCTTTTAATAGCTGTGTTCCCACCTGCTGTCGCAGAAAACACAGCATAAATTGAAATTTTTTACACACACACACACACACACACACACACACACACACACATATATATATATATATGTGTGTGTGTGTGTGTGTGTGTGTGTGTATTTAAGAAATTTACCCGTACATAATATTTTTCCGATTGCAAATCTCCAAAGTATACTTCTAATGGCAACCAAAACGGGGAGACTTCCCTCCTCTGAGAATCAAAATTGTGATGAAATATCTCCAGACCATCTTTAGGTTAAGTCCTAGACACTCACTAGCATAGATATAGTAATAAGACATAGATTGATCAGCGAGAGGGAAAAAGTGATACTTTTTTTCTCGGGAGAAGTCACTCTAATGTCTGCTTTTCCCCGAGTAAATCTCAAACAGGATTAAATACGGATAATTTAGTAAATAAAATTTGTGAATAATTTATATATGAATAATATGAATAATAGTAAATGGGAATGAAAATAGGGAAATGAAAAACTCCAGATACAGTTTCAAATTCATTTTTCTTTATTTCTTTTTTTCAATACTCTCTAATGGCTGATTTTAGAACTTTTTTCGGTATCAAAAATTTTTGCTCGATAACATGGGGATGATAGATCTATATATATTACTATATTTATGCTCACCAGTTGCAAACAATGCATCACCAGCACGACAATAAAACCAACCAACCAACCAAACTGATTGTGAATCGAACTATTATCCCAAAAATTCAGTTTAAATTAAATAATATTTTCATTAAAGAATCATAACAAAATAAAATAAAATAAAGTTGTGAATAAAAGAATCATAATTCAGTTTAAATAAAAAATATTGTACTGTAAATGGTAATGTAGGCAATAATAGAATAAAAATGTAAATAAGTAATGAAACTTAATAATTTGTGAATTAAAAGAAAATAGAAATATAACAAATTACTATTTTTTAAGCAAAGATGAAAATTGTTACATTATAACCCAAAAGTGTGTAGATATGATTTAAAATTCAGTATTTTCTAATTCTAAATAATGTTTAACTAAAAAAAAATATTTTGTAACTGCAAACTTTAAAATAATAATATGAGAAAATATCCAACAATAGAGTGTCTCCTAACTAACATATTTTCGTGAGCTTCCGCTACTATATTCGTATGCACATTTTCCCTATTTTAACTTTTTAAACTTGTTATAGAATATTTATATATCAATAAAGTAATGGAAGAAATGCGGAAAATTATAGACAGTAGACTCCGTGCATCTGAGTTAATGATCTTGTAATTTAAAGAATAAAGATTAAATATTATGTTGTGAAATTGTTTACACTCTATGTTTAATATAAAATAAATGATTTGGAAACTGTAGTACAAATGGGAAATTAACATTTAATGTTTGGCATATTTTTCTATTTTGACCAGTAAGCATTGTTTTTAACGTTTCTTTATTCTTTTGCCGGCCCTAATGCTCTAAAGAGTCTAAACATTGTTGCAAAATTTACTCAACTACCATAATTTTTTTTTTTTTGTAATGATAGTTATATACATAATAGATGAATAACTTTTGAAGCGATTAGGCAATGGTTACAGTTAAAATTTATTGTTGGATATTGAATAAAAAAGTTTTGAAATCTGACAAAACTGAACAGAAAGTGCAATGAAATAGGAACGACAAAGGGTTAAAATTCTACACATTTTAGAGGAATTACATTTTATTTTAAGATAAACGCTTGGAAGCGTGACTTTTTTTTTTCTTTTATGTTGCCGCAGAAGTGCAGAAGGGGCATTGTTCTGCTAAGTGTTAAAAATAAAAACAACAACAAATATTAAGAAAAGTATATTCGTTAAAGTATAAATTGTTAACTAATTTAAGATTAATTTTTAGGATACAAAAAAGTAAAGAATAATCAAAATGATATATTGTGTTACATTTATGTACTTAGTTTATTTATTTTGTTTATCAATTATTTATTTATTACAAAACAAATGTTTGTGGAGATATATCGTTTCAGATCAATGACCAAACTACCATGCATAAAAAAAAATATTTCCTTTTGAAAAAAGAAAACTGAAACAAGACAATAAATTTCCCTTTTGTAATTGTGAAAATCTCTATCCTAATGGCATGACTAGTTTTGGAGAGTTGCCAGTAAAAAGAACATACTATAGCGAAATATTTATCAAGAATTTCTTTAAAAAAAATCTTTTTCATGCTCAAAAGACTTTTAAAAGGAATATCTTCTACTGTAAAATTGAATTTCTATCTAAAATTAAAAATTAGTTTTTGAGTATAAAAAAAAGAAAAAAAAAAAAGAAAGAAAGAAAGAAATGACACTGTAACACATACATGTGCAAAAGTACAGCTTAAAATAAATATAAAACGCTTATTGGTTATGAGGGAGAAAAGGCCCTATGTACATACTCGAAAAATATTTTTGGTTCGGTCTGTGTTTTTGTGCGTCTGTCTGACTGCCAGTATGTCTCACGATAGTGGCCGCAAAAATCACCCTATTGACTTCCCATACAGCACAGAATGTTTCAGTTATGTTGCAAAAAGCTTACAATCTTTCAAAAACGTAACACATTTAAGTATGCTCTCCGATAACTTTCTGAAATATTCGCTCTTTTTCCTTTTCTATCTGTCATGTGATTGTAACGTTTCTGTTATGTATCTGATTTTTTGTTACGATCGCGGACACTTCTACGTTTTTGAAACTAATCGGAAAGCAATCTGAACATTTTTAAACGTTCCTGAAATGTTTATAATGTTCCGATGTTACATGATTGTTATGTTTCTGGAACATTTTGTGCTGTTAGGGTTAGGAATTGCTACAGATGTTCCTGAACCGCGCACAGAATCAGCTGTACAGTTTTATATTTGTAGTTCTTATATAGGGATACACCAAATGTTTTTATGTCACTATGGCCTATGGACTGAATTTGTATATGCTGCAATAACTGGCGCAAAATTTTCCCAATTGACATGAAAATAGGTACACATTTTCAGGCGCTGTACAGAAACAACTTATGTCTTTATTGTTTACGCATTCTGTGCAAAGACACACCAAAGGTTTTCTTATCATTACGGTCTACAGGTGGGATCTCGTTGAAACGCATTTTAACACTTTCGCGACCGCATGTTTTTGCCTTTTTGATGGTAAGCTCCACCTGTGGACGTTATTCTTTTACATTACATTATTTTAAAACAATGTTTACCGTATTCATATTTATAATATAAATAAATGCACGTTACAATTATACTCTTCCTAATCAAAGTATTTGTATCCATAGTGCATTGATTGCACAAATGTGTATATTGGTTATATTGTTAAGAAATAAGGCAACCTATGCAATCTAAAGAAACACCCACTTGCGGAGTCACAGATTTTCAGATGACGTGAATTCACATCAGCGGTAGTGAAAGTGTTAACACGGTTACACTGCATTCAACAAAATGAAATTAACATACATAATTAAGAGGCTTAAACGAATGCTTTCTGTAGAAAATCTGTACTTAGAGTTAATAACTAATGTATAGGACTTTAGAAATGATTTTCGGCCATGTCACGTGATCATCTAAATTATGTCAAATTCTGAACAATTACTTATGTGTTGAATAGAATAAGCTGCATGTTTTGCATTGGTGTATTTAATGTTTATAGCTCGTTTACAAGGACACAGAAAACAATTGATATAATCTTATTTACGCGCATTTTAACGCGTTTATGCTGCATTCATCCAAATGGAATTAAAATATATTACTAAAAAATGCCTAAAAGCATGTTTTCTCCAGGAAAAAAAAGATATGTATAAACTAAAAACAAATTATTTACAGGTGTGAAGTTGAGACTGTAGAAGGTCACGACAGTTTGTTTAAAACTAAGCTGGATCCAGCAAATAATTCAGTTGGGATGGTTAAATCGCTTCGGCGCCAGTGACTCGGCAAAATTTTAGGTCGGATTAGTTTTGTGTCGACATGGTGCTGCAAAGAAGGAATTAAGTTGCGCGAGGTAGATGAATTGGAAACAATTTTAAAAGTTTGGTTGAAATGAAGATAAGGAAAGTTGGTAGAAAGTGGTATAAGATGGAGATAGTTTTCGTAAGAGGTGTGGTGTAGTGGAGTCTTGTCCGACGTCTGTCTACGACAAAGTCTAAAGCTTAGAGTCTGGAGAAAGTTATATTTCGGTAGTAGCGATTAAGTTGTGCTTAAGTTAAGTAGCTTGATGAGTGTTGTGGTGCTTCAGTGCGAGTATTCGTGAATGGAAAATAGATTCAGCAGGGAATCCGCGGATCTGTTGAAAGTCACGGTATCTAAGTAAAAGAGTGCATCCGTCTCTATAACTTCTACTATTCTGGGGTGAGATATTTCAAATTATCTAAATTAGTTATTGTACATTTATTTGTTAAAGTATTTATATCGGCTGACTGAGCTACAAACCCAGATGATCCACCCATTATTCTAGTTGAGTAAACTCTTAGTTTATTTTTATATATCTGAGTCTCTTTGCTAATTTCATATTTATTACTTAAGTAGTTAAGCTAACTATGTTAATCATTGTGGAATGCTGACCAGAAATTCCTAACACAAGATCATACAAAAAAATTCCGAGGACATTCTGTAATAATCCAATGATGTTAAATTTGTTTTAAATATTTATAAGTTCCAGTTAATTAGTTTATATTTTTTATTAGTGTGAATAATTACTGTGTCTTGGTTACACTACATGGTTACACTCCATTAAATTTAAATATACAATCGTTAAATTAAATATGATAAATACTTAAATTAAATATATAAGTGTTATTATAATGTTTAAAAACATGATTTCTTTGGAAAATGTTTGTCACGGAATTGGTAATTTATTTACAGGGCTACATAAAGTAATTCCGATAAGTTATGCAATTATTTTGCAGGAAATTTGTGCAAGTATTTGTGAGTTACATGGAATTGATAAAAGGCTATGACTTGCAAGGAATATATATATTTACACAAATATATAAACAGAAGGATATAACGGGATTTGAGGGAGGCGTCCCCACTCCCAAAAATGTATCTGGTTATGCACTGAATTATATATATATATATATACATATATATATATATATATATATATATATATATATATATATATATATATATATATATATATATATATATATATATATATATATGATTATTTTAAATACATAAATAAATGTAATAAATATAAATGATCTGCTAAGTTATGAGTGATGGAAATAGGAAGTAGAGGTTCCTGATCTGCATAACCACTAATATAATATATTTTTAAACTAAACTATTTTTATTTACGTTTAAAAATTTTAAAAATGATCATTTGAATTTTCTCCCTTTAACTTTATTTGTAAAGTTTAAATTTCGAGTACATATTTTATCAACTCTCTGTTTTAGTCACTATAATTTAAATACTTAAAACAAGCATTTAGGGAAAATTTTTATATAAAAAGATCAAATGTAGGGGAAAAAAATATACCATTAAAATTTTACTTTCACATATTTTCACTTAAAAATGAAAAGAAAAAAAAGTTTTTTTAGCCTTCCTTTGAGAATACGGTAATTAATTTTACTGTTTATAAATAAAAAATCTAGATTTACCAACGCATAGGATATATATTTTAAAACGCTTAATACTGAAAACGTTTTATAACATAAAGTAGTATTCGTTATATAAAATATAAAAATATGAATATTTGGAAGGCAAATTTACGCAGAATTTTTTTTTTTTTTTTTAATTTTATAAAGGGTTATTTAGTAACAATTAATTAATAAAAAGTAATATTAATTTATTAAATATATATCAATCATTATATATATATATATATAAATCAAACTTAGTGTAAATATATTTAAAGAGAATATATTTTACTTAAAAAATAAGTTTAAACATCGGTTTTAGTGTACTAACACTCTGTCTGTAACTAATAAAGTCATTGCACTATGCAAAAACACTTTGGTTAGGAAAATGGCATTACTCCTTCTTAATTAGCGTTTCTAAAATGTTTTAATTAGTTTTTAAGCTAATTAAGAATGTTTAAATATGAGACTACTTTACATGTGTTATTTGAACTTTTTATATTCTATCAATAAAAAATTGCATTCAATACTTTATCCAGTTTAATTTTTTTAGATTTAAGTGATACACATATTTGCACAGAATTTAAAACCAAAGCGATTTATTACATCCTTCTTGTTACAAAATGTGTTAATAGTTTTCATACATTTCATTTTATTTTAAACAGATTTTTCAACAGGTCAATATTTAAAATTTCATCTGACATTTCCCAAAATGCTATTTTATAAATTTCTTATTCTAGAACTTTGTGATCACTAAATCTCAGTATTAGGATTGGAAGAACTGGAGTTTCTTGAATTTCACTGCATTGTTTTCAATGAATGAATTCCTTCTGTCAGTTCAAACTATATAAAACCTCTGCAAAACACATACTAAAAATCTTTTTCATAGAAAAGCATGTATTTTTTTTCTTCATATTTTTTAATCGGACCGGACAGTACATTGGCAAAAAATGCCGAATTTTTCAATTTCATACCGGAACTGGCCGGTCCCGGGCTTCAAAATTCTGGCCCGTGCAGACCTTTAAGTTAAATAGACATTTATCGTTAAAAGGCTACAATAACGTTTTATATAGAAATATTCAGATGTAATAAGGGCGACAATTGGAAATTGTTTGAATTGAATTTAGAAATGTTGTAAACATTTTGCACGCTTTCGTTAATTCTTAAGAGTGATTATTAATTCAATTAATCTATCTGTCTGCCTATCAGAACTTCGTATGATAACATATTTAAAGAAAATTAAAGTTTAAACGATGCAAAAACCTAGAAGTACAGCTGGAAAGTGTTAATAATTAATGCCTACCACATGATTTTTCACTCACATTATATCTCTATAATTTTCATGCAATTAGGCAATGCCAACCAAATGATATACTATTGATTCTTTTACTGATACTTTTAAATATTTCATTATATGGGGTATTCAAAATGATTACAATTTTGAAAATTAAATGCTATTAGGAGACATTGTTTAAGGATTAAAAAAAAATTAAATTAAATATTCTATATTAGAGCTTTATATAATTCATATTCAAATTATTTAGACTTTATTGCTGTATTTTCTTTTCTATTACAAGATTATACTTAGATAACTTTACTCATAATAATTTTGCTATTGATCTCTCGATTAACAAATTCTGTTTTTTTTTTTTTTTTTTGAAGTAACACATGCACACACGACCTTATTTCACAGACTTTTATTGTTACTCTCCGGTGATTACCGATGAAAAACATACACTGTCTTTTTTGCGTGCGCTAGTAGCGACATCTACCGAATACAAAAGAAATTACATGTACGCCGAAACATACTCCCGGCCTTGAAACCCCAAGGGTTTCAATTTAAATCTTGACTTACAAAAATATAGCGATGTATACGTTCCGGTATACGTCGGTTCATTTGGACTGTATTGCAGATATTTTTTTTTTTTTTTTTTTTTTTTTTTTCTATTAGAAGAATATACTTAGATAACTTTCCTGATAATAATTTTGATAATGACCACTTGATAAATAAACACTATTTCTTTTTCCAAATAACACAAGCACACAGGGCCTTACTTCACAGACCTTTATTGTTACTCTCCGGCTATTGCCGATGTAAAACATACACTCTATTTTTTGGGGGGCGCTAGTTGCACCATCTACGGAATACAAGAGCAATTACATGTACTCCGAAACAGTGTTGGATTTCCATATTTATATCAATGAGGTTCTCGATATGTTAAAAAACTACTATGTATTCACACTGATACAAATACTAAGGAAAACATAGGGATTTAAATTTACGTTGAGTTAATGAGATGGGAGGTAAATATAATATCAAATTCAAAAATATTTTAGTTCTATCTACTTGTGATAAAGAAACAAGAATATAATTTTTAAAGTAAATGAATATATGAATAAAAATTTATTAAACTTAGGGTGACTAAATATTTTTTAATTGAATTTATGGACAAATATGACGGTGCCCCCGAATTTCACAAAATACCGTGCATCCCATATGTCTGTAGACATTTCAAAAATTCATAAAAATCGAAGAAATTGATAGAATTGAACGCAGTTTGCGAAAAAGTTATTCTCGTGAAAAGGATTTTTTTTTCGGGGGTGGGGGGTAAAAAAAAAAGAATTTTACATTTTTTCGTAGATAGAGGGGGCGCTGCACGAATGTATAACGAGAGATAATCAAATCAGAGTCCTATATATTCCCCAGTTTTACGATTAACGCAATTTCCTATTTTGCCTCCTACTTGTATGTACATTAAGTTTCAATTGAGATACTGACGGAAAAATCGTTATTGGTGAAGATGTTTTTCTTCAGTAAGAATCTCCGACCGATTCTGTAGTTAGCGGTGCTTAAACTTGTTTGTAAACTGTAATTTGTCGTGATGGCGGACACATGGAATAGAATTTATATGACTGTGAACATCTCCATGCAAATAAATGTAGTTTTTTGTGGAAATGTGTGTTTTTCTCGCGCGCAGTGCCCTCTTTTGTCTAAAACCTCGTTGAATTCAATCAATTCGTTCAATTTTTAAGAACTTTTAAAATGTCTACAGATTTAAGGGAAAACCGGTAAATCCGGGTTAAAACCGGTGCGGTAACCACCGCACTTTAGAATGTAGAAAAAGAGGGAAAAAAAGCTAAAAACCCCATAGAAATAGCATGGGAAGAAAACCAAAAAAACTCACAATGTCAAGGGTGTTTAAAAAAAAAAAAAAAAAAAAAAAAGAAAAAAAAAAGGCTCACACCGGAAGTAATAAGAGGACAAAATTGACTAGAAAAAGACATCGAACAGCGGGAATCGGGCGGGCTGGGGCATGGGTCCTATCGTCCACGATTAATACGTCTCGCTTATAGGTGAAATACTGAAAATACTTATTTCATTTTATTTGTTACACATATAATAAATTATTATAGTAAAACATTAATAACATTATAAAAATAAGTCCTCAAATGTGTTGTAATTTTTGGAAAATGAAGGGTACGTTTGAAGACTGTCCTTGGGATTCGAAGAAGCTAGTCACCCTAAATAAGCTTATAAAATGTTATTTTTTTTAAACGCACAAAAACTATTTAACATTTATAAGAAGTAAGTTTAATGAATATATATATATATATATATAAAGTATAGTTTGAAAATGAAATACAGGATATAATTTTTTTCTGAGAGCATGCAGATTATAACAGATTTAAATACTTTTAAAAAACATAATTTATTTTTAATATAATTTATAAAACATGAAATATCTTTACTTTGAAATATCAAAACAAAACCTGTTAATAATACAAAAAAGTTTAAAGATAATACAGATTTCATAGTCGTGCTATTAAAAAAAAAATCTTTCTTTTAAGAAAAAATAAAATAAAATAAAATAAACAGTGATTTTATTTTAAATTTTATTTTATTTTTTTTTAAGACTAAAACGTTCTTTCTGTATGATATATTTCATGAAAATAGAATAACATTTTTGAAATATAGTGAACGAAATGAAAATATTTTGAACATTCCACTCGTGTATTTTTCAAACAAACATAGATGATATGCATTATTTTTTATCACAAATAGAAAAAAATAAATAAAACACGAGAGCTGCAAACTCTGAAAAATATTTTGAAAAAGCTATGCATTATTCAGATTTAAATGCGCTTTAGATGCGAATGTGCCATATATATTAAAGCTTGATATTATGGATATTATACTCGACATGTTTTTTAAACAACTTTATATGAATCTGCTTATTTTATTATGCTGACATTTTTATCTCATTACACAAAAATATTTTATACATATTATGCTTTTAAATGATGACTTGAAAGTGTATTACATATTCCACCTGTATGAAAATTGGTAAATTAAATAGTGTAAATTATAGATGCTATATATAATCTTGCAAATATTTATAATTTTAAAGCCACAGTTATTCGATTTAGAGATTCATATTGTTCTACTTACATTTTTCTAGTGTATATGAATAAAGACAACATATTAGGAATTACAGATATCGGTAATGCTACAGAATAATAATGATAATACTAAAAAAAAAAAAAAAAAAAAAACTTAATAAGCATAAGTACCATTTAAATCTTTTATAGACATCCTAATTAATATCCCACAATATTGTTAGTAACCACCCAAAGCTGATTACATAGAAAGCGGTGACATTGCCATTGAATTTAGTTAGCAAAGTTATTTCCATAAAGGTCAAAAATACAATTGCAGCGATAATATGAGTAGATTTGAGAAACATGTTCAACAACAGAGTGCGTGCCCTAAAGTAACTAGCTCTTCAAACGTAAATATGCCATATTATCATCTTCTAGCTTCTTATAGAATAGTAACTTTATCTTGAATGTCAATAGTGTTGAAACATGCATTTTTATTAAAAATATGTGTTTGAATGTTAAAAGAAAAATATATATATTCTAGCATCAATACTAAGGAAAAAAAAAAAAAGACAGAAATTTAGGCGTATATTAAATATCAAGAGATGTGAAATAAATGTAATTTCCAAGTCTATTTTATGATTCTTTACTTTTGTAAAAGAAATCAGAATATAGTTACTTAAAGTAAATAAATATATGGATAAAAATAAATAAGTTAATAAAATGTTTACTTTCTTTAAACACACGAAAACTATATATCATATATAAGAAGTAAATTTAATTAAAAAAAAAACTATATGATATAATTTGAAACTTAAATGCATGCAATACTTTTCAAAAAGCATGCAGGTTATAATGAATTTAAATGTTTTTAGATGATATAATCTAAGTTTCATTTAGTTTCTAATACATAAAATCTCCTTACTTTAAAATTTCAAAACAAAATCTATAAATATTATAAAAAGGCCTTATGTTAATGTAGATTTCATAGTCGTGTTGTTAAAAAATTCTTCCTTTTTAGTATATATATATATATATATATATATATATAATAAACAGTCATAATTTTCTTGACTAAAACGTTCTTTCTGTAAGATATATTTCATGAAACTAGAATAACACTTTTGAAATATATTGAACGAAAAGGAAATATTTTGAACATTCTACTCGAGTATTTTTTACAAACAGACGATATGCGTTATTTTTTTATCACAGAAAATAATAATAATAATAATAATAATAAAAACACGAGAGCTACAAACTATAATATATATACTGAAAAAGTTATGCATTATTCAGATTTAAATGTGCTTTAGATGCGAATGTGTCATATATATTAAAGTTTCATATTCAGAATATTAGACTAGACATGTTTTTAAAACAACTTTATGTGAATCTGTGTATTTTATTATGCTGACATTTTTATCTCATTAGACAAAAATATTTTATATATATTACTTCTTTAAATGATGATATTAAAGTGTATTACATATTTTGCCAATATGAAAACATGTAAATTGAATAAAGAGCGTTATAGATGCTATTTATAATGTTTCCAGATATTTATAATTTTAAGTCCACAGTTATTGCATTTAAAAATTCATATTTTTCTATTCATATTTTTCCCGTGTATAAAGCTAATATATTAAGAATTATTAATATTGTCAATGCTGCACACAGAGCATGCGCCGAAGGAACTTGATTTTTAAGCATAAATATGTTATTTTATCGTCTGCTAGCTTCTTATAAAGTAGTAACTTTATCTTGAATGTCAGCAGCGTTGAAAAATGCATTTTTAGGAAAATATGTATTTGAGTGGTGTGTGTTTCTTGCCTTGAAGTCTTATGACTAAATTTAATATGACTAAAAATATACTAGTATAAAAACTAATAAATGCACAGAAATGTAATCGCATATTAAATTAAAGAGGTGAGAGATAAATATAATTTCGATTCGAAAGCGTGTTTTCTTATTCTCTACACGTGTAAAAAAATCCAGAACATAGTTATTTAAAGTAAATAAATATGTGAATAAAAATAAATAAATTAATAAAATGTTTATTTTTTTAAACATATGAAAACTATTTAAGATTTATAAGAAGTAAACTTAATGAAATAAAAACTATATAATATAATTTTAAAAAGAAATACATGCAATATTTTCCCGAAAGCTTGCAAGTTATAATGAATTTAAATATTTTTAGATGACATAATCTGAGATTAATATAGTATGAAACACACAAAATATTTTTACTTTAAAATTTCAAAATACAAACTATAAATATTGAAATATACCTTAAGATAAGACTGATTTCATAGTCGTGCTATTAAAAAAAAAAATCTTCCGTTTTAGAAAAAAAAAATAAATAAATAAAAAATAAACAGTGGTATTTTTTTAGACTAAAACGTTCTTTCTGTAATATATAACATGAAAATAAAATAACGCTTTGAAAAATAGTAAACGAAAAGAAAATTTTTCCAACATTCCACTGGAGCATTTTTTAAACAAACATAGACGATATGCGTTATTTTTTGTCATACGAAAAAAAAAAATCACGAGACCTACAAACTATGAAAAATATTCTGAAAACGCCATGCATTATTCAGATATAAATGTGCTTTAGATGCGAATATGTCATATATATTAAAGCTTGATATTCACGATATTAGACTCGACATATTTTAAAAACAACTTTATGCGAATCTGTTTACTTTATTATGCTGACATTTTTATCTTATAACAGAAAAATATTTTATGTATTTCTTTCAATGACAATATTACTGTGTATTACATGTTTTACCGATGTGAAAGCATATAAATTAAATAATGTGCATGGTAGATGCAATATATAAGGCTTGTAAGTACTTATAATGTTAAGTCCACATTTTTTCGATTTAAAGGTTCATATTGTTCTATTATTTTTTTCCAGCGCATATTATAATATAGATAATACATTAGGAACTATTCATATTTGTAATGCTGCAATATAAAATAAACTTACACGCATAAAAATCATTAAATTTTTTTATAGATAGAGATACCAACATACTAATTAATATCCCACAGTATTGTTAGAATATGCCCCTTTTTTCACACCACTTAATTTTTAGAGTTACTCCCTTCAAATGTAATTACGCTGAAATAAGAAGAAAAAGACTTTAGAAAAAGACTGGTAAGTTAAAAAAAAGCGAGCACAAACAATATTATGGAATGTTAATTAGGATGCTTTCAGCTATGTATAAAATACATGTATATTTTTAAATCACAGACGTTTTTATTAATGTCTAAATGCTATCATATTATAGGGTGATTATAGGAATGTTATTTCTAAAATTCGCTGCTCTAATCATGACACTGTTTATATTGGAAAATTCATCGAAATGAATTCTTTATCACCTCTGCTTATACACGTTATTGCTGTACCAGATCTTCTGATTCAAAACTTAATTATTCTTCTTACAGACCCGATACAGCATATTTTTAATCTTAATTTTTCTTACAGTTACTACTTAAATTTTCTAATAAATATTTATTCTTCTAAAGTATATTCACTTCTTAAATAATAAAATATGCATGGGTCTCACCTGAAAGCTTCTATCACAAAGGTCCGGATGTGGAAGGTGGCAGCTATGATCCATTAATACAAAGTCTATGAAACTACAACACTACTTAGATTGGAAAACGAAATTTAATGCTTTGTTAGCATACACGTAAAACGAAACATAAACAAAAATTATCTACAGTATTTACAATTAAATATTAAATTGTTTCTTAACATTCAAGTTCTTATTCTAATTAATTCTGATAAATGTTCATTCTTAGTTTAAGTTCTGAAAATTTTAATAGTTCTGTTTTAGGACCGGGGCGTCTGTAAACACAACGATCTTAAGGCTGTACATCAGTCAGATAGCTCCCTTTCTCCCTTCCCATGTTATTCAATGGAATTTTCGGTGCTTCGTTTTATAAAAATATCACATTCAAAAATGAACATTTTCGAATTCTGTTTTTTTAATATTACTCTTTGAACAAGTCGTCTTTTAGCTTAGTGAGCAATTTTTCGAAAAAATAAATTTAAATATTTTACTTAAAGATCCAAACTCACAGTCCATAGTTTACTTATTGAAATGAAATATTGAAATTATTTTTTTCGAAAAATTGCTCACTAAGCTAAAAGACGACCTATTCAAAGAGTAATATTCAAAAATCAGAATTTGAAAAACTTCATTTTTGAATGAGATATTTTTATAAAACAAAGCAACGAAAATCCCATTGGATAACACGGGAAGGGAGAAAGGGAGCTATCTGACTGATGTACAGCCTTAACGTAGCCCCATCTCTGTTCAAGGTCCTGTCCTGTTCTGATTCTAAAAATCACCTTTCTCGAATACTTCTCATTTCGAATCGAAAGAGTGGTGCAATCATGAAAAAGAGGCACGCGTCAGTCTGTCTGGAAAGTCATTTGTTCTGAAAGCAGAAGAATGAACGGGAATTCCTGACACATGTATTGGGAATACCATAATATTTTGAAGAACATTTTAATTCTCAATTGCATAAACTTGCCCAGAAAGATTTATATAAAAATTTACTTCCACAAATTCTAATTATTTAAAACTTTGTCACTTTTGCTTATTTTTATATAAAAATAATTTTTTATATAAAAGTTTACTTTTATATAACTACTTATTATAATTATATATATATAAATTTCTCTATTAGTAATGACTTAATGTTTTATAGATATATAGATGATATTATCGTTTTATACTTTAATGATAGTAATACCAACACCTTCATAGATAATTATCCTCATATACATGAGGATAATATGTGTCTTTTATTAACTAAACATGATATGATAAACAAAGAAATAAATTTTCTAGATTTAAAAATATATAATGATAATGGACATTTGGATTTTGATATTTATGATAAGAGAAAAGAATTTTCCTTTAAAGTTAATCTATTTACTTATTACAAATCTTGTTTACATAAAACCATATATAAAAATGTTCTAATTAACTTCCTCTATAGAAAAAAACGTCTTTGTTCTAATAAACATAAAAGTAAAAACGTTAAATCTATCTATAATCAAGCCAGAGTATATGGTTATCCAAAATTTCTAGTAAATTCAATTATTCAATCATATTTCTGATTTAATCATCTTACCTTGTCTATGGTGTTTACATTAATAAAAAAAAGGTACATTTATGTATTTTTTAATCAAAAAAAAATATATAAAAAATAAAAGACAAAAAAAAAAAAATGTGGAGGATGGGTGGGCAGATGCTTGATTAAGGATAAGTGTTGTTTGGCTGGATGGTTGGGAGGGATTGTGATTCTCGCGTATTTATATGTGTATGTATGTATGTATATATATATATATATATATATATATATTGTATATGTATATATATATATATGCATATGTATAAAAAAAGTGTTTGTTTTATAGATTCAAAAAAACAACATTAAAAAAAAAAAAAAAAAACTGATAATTCTAAAAATCTTTATTGTTAAATTATTCACTTTCAACTACGTTAATTTGTCCAAAGAAACATTTATCAAATCTACATAAAAAAATAATAATAATAAATTAACCTCAATTTTAATTACATATTGCATTGTGTTCCTTTATTATTATATTATTGATTTTCAACTTAGTTATTTTGTCCAAGGAAAGATTTATCAAATCTACATTTAAAAAATAAATTATTTAAGTAATAAATTAACCTCAATTTTAATTACATATTGCATTGTGTTCTTAATTAACTCTATATTAACTCTATAATTCTATATTAACGCTAAATTGGATTTTAAATGATACCATTTGATTAGATTTTATTCAGTACACACACATAAAAAAAATAGGGTCGTTACTTTTTCTAAACTCTAAAAGATGACGCTACTTACTCAATAGTTTGATTTTGTGTTTCAATAAAATGGCACTTTTAAGTTTATGAATTTTCGTAAATTAAGTTAATCTCAATTTTTAATCAAAATTTAATTTTAAATTATCACTTTTAGGTTAATTATTAAAACCAGATAGTTCACTCAACTTTATCGTTCAGTTGACAAATACAAATTCAAAAACAAATTAATCGTTCAGTTATTTAATACGATTCTAAAATTAACTGTGAATCTAACTGTATCAGCCACATGTATGTTTTGTGATCTGGCTTTCCGTGCAAGCTTCTTATACAAGTTTTTCATGTGTAATGTATGATATACTTTAGTTTTATTAATTATTACTAGTATTCCATTTAACTATTATTATTAGTATTTAAATTAATAATATTGAATATGCTGCATGAATTTAAATATGTTTGATTCTCATTTGGCTTTTCACATATTTTTTCAGTTTAAATTTTCTCTTTTTTTTTTTTTTGGGGGGGGGTGTTATAGGGTATAACTTGTTCTAAATGTTTAGCAATTTGCATACAACAAGACAGAAATAAAACCTATTTCACATGCAACATTCATTCTATACCCTTGAAAACGTAATGAATTTGCATGTTTCAATTTATGGATGTTTGATAGTCGCAATCTTTTTTTGAATTTTTCTGCTTCATCTTTTCAATGTTCCTTGTTTTCATCTATTCAATGTTTGAAAAGGTTTTCAATATATATATATATATATATATATAGACATATAAATTCAATTCAATATAAATGACAAAAATTAATTTGTATAATATATATATATATATATTATTTCAAAGAAAAACTTAATTTATTTCTTTTCTTCTAATATTATTCATAAATATTGGTGGATTTATATTTTGAAAGATAAAAATTTCCTTGTCCCTTAAAGGATTAATCATAGATGTTAGCTCTAATGTTTTTCAATACAGAAGATTAACTATTCTGTGCTCCATATTTTCGTAAAACAGTTATTCTCGTCTCGGGTATATATTGTTTTCATCAACTCATATTCGTAGAGAGCGATTGTAAGTCTCTAGTTTTTCTGAGATGATTTTTGACTAGACATTTTCTATAAAAATGTTACCTTTATTCAATCGTAAAAAAAGAAATGAGACAGATTTATATATATATAAATGGAGGGATAAATCTGAATAACAAATTCGAAATTTTAGAAGCTATGACACAAGAAATTTCTTCATACACCAATCAAAAATATGTTTATGGTTTTAGTACGCCACATGGCGAGAACAAAACTATTATGCATTTTATATTCTAGTTGTTTCTCTTCTCTCACTTCACATATTGCAATGATACGAGTCATTTGTGACACAAAACATTGGTAATTTTAAATGTCCGTGTATGTATTTTAATTAACGCTTTGCCAGCCCAGACGTTCTAAAGCGCTCTAAACAATGTTGCCAAATTTAGAACTATTTTATTCAAGTAGCACCAACAATTTTGAGGAGTGATATTTGATATACACAATGGACGAATAACCTTCGAAGTTATTAGGCAACCGTTACGGTTTAAATTTATTGGTGGATATTGAATAAAAAAGTGCCTAAATTTGGCAACACTTAGCAGAGAAATCAAATTAAATAGGACCGGCTAAGGGTTAAAATAATGGTGGCATCTACTGGTTAAGACTTTTATTTATTTTTATTTTTTTTTATAAAAAAAAAGAGGACTAAATACATTTAATACATAGTAAAACTATGCAGCACCATAGCCTCCTAAAATAGATGGCTGTCGCGTGGCTTGGAAACTTAGAAACAGTTCGAGCGGTAGACAGCGCCACCTGTTACAGATTATTCAACTGTCACTTTTTTTATTCAACTGTCACCAATAATTTTAGGAAATGATATATGATATATACTATCGACGTTTCTTCGATTCTATTCGCCTTTTATGTATATCAAATCCCACTTTTAAAAATTTTTAGTGGCTGTTGAATAAAACAGTCGCGCAATCTGTAATAGGTGGTGCTGTCTACCGTTTCAACTTTTGCCAAATTTCCGAGCCACGCGACAGGCATCTAGTTTTGGAGGCTATGGTTGCACACTTTTGTGAATTATTATTATTTTTATTATTCGATAAATATTCTTTTAAAAATTCAATATACAATATAATGTATTTATGTCGTTTTATTAGATTCAACATATTTATATATATAATCTTCTCTATTTCTCATATTACCCCGGCGTCATGTTCTAACTTTATTCTCAATTATACTTTTTTAGCAACGTCATGTAAATAATAATTGTTTACAACTATAGAATTTAAATTTAAATAAAATTAAAATTTACAAGAACAGACAAATATATATATATATATATATATATATATATATATATATATATATATATATATATATATATATATATATATATATTATATAATGAAACAAGTTCCACAGCTTTTTATTCCGATTTAACTGTTATTATTCTTAGAAACTGCCCACGGGAATTATACTGAATTTGTTACATATTCCTGACAAATGTGTATCTTTTATAAAATTCTATAAAGGATCAGTATTCAATACAACATTATATAATGAAAGACATGTTATTCACTGTCTCAGTAACCCTTATTTTGTGTTCCTTATACATTCATATGAAAATATATAAATATATTCTATTTTACTTCCCTTAGATCATCATATTATTATATCCTTAGATTACCATATATTATAATCATACCCAGGTAGCACAGCGGTATTGCTCAATATTGGCTCAATGTTGCCCAACCACGGCAAGCATTGGCGTCAGTCGGTTGTTTCTTTTCAATATTGGCCAATATTACCCAATGTTGGAATGACAGTATTGAAATTCGGAACTATTGATATTTAGCTTTTTTTAACCAAAATTTTTGTTATTTTTCAATACGTAATGGGCAGAAATATGTATAACAGTATTTTAAGTTCTATAAAATTATTAATAGAAGCATTTTATAATGTTGTAAAAACGGGAATATTGGTCAATATCGTCCAATCTCGGCAAAGAACGGTAAGAAAGATAAGGTCTGTTCTCGGAATTTCTGGCTCAATTTTACGATCAGCTCGTCATTGAAAATATTTAGCATTGTTAAGAAAAATTCTTGAAGGAGAAAAAGAAAAGAAAAAAGAAAAAAAAAATCTGCTGGTTGATCTTGATCTAGATCGATATTGATGGATATCTACCAATGTTGTTGAGCATTGATACTACAACTTTCTGAAAACTCTAATAGCCAATCAGAGAGGAGAGAGAAGCAAAACAAACGAGCACCAGCACCAGCGTAAGAAGCGAGATGGCGGTGTATTTGCTTTTCTATATTTGTAAAAAGTAAGTAATTTTAAATATTGTTTCCGATATAGAATATAAGATAACTGAAATTTATAATATTTAAAATTATAGATGTATATTTATTAAAAGTCTTAGATAATATATGTGATTCAAAAATCACAACTTTAATCTTAGCGTACTCCGTGTAAACATGATATTAGTCTTAGCATTGTAAAATTTAATTGTCCTTTTAGTTAAGAATTAAAATCTGTAAAATTTAAACAAATATTATTTCATAATTTACTACAGAATAATAATTATGACCGAAGCGGAGATGACATATCATATTTTTGTAATAGTTAAAAGATTTATTTTCTCATTTTGCTGTTTGATGCTTGGTTTATTTTTTTATTCACTACTAAAATTTAAAGTCTTTTTCTTAGGAGGAAAAAAGAATTTTTCAGTGTGTATGCATTTACTTGAAAGTAAACAATGTCTGTAAATTATACAATGCTTTTTTAAAATGGGATTCTTGTCAGAATTGTTGTTTGATTTAATAGTTATTTTTCAAAATTGAAAAGTTAATAATATTAATATTTGTCATAACTTTATTGTTGTATGAAGAGTCTCATTATCATGTCGACACGTAAAACAATAACAAGAGCCTTCAAAATTCAAAGACTTTATTCGTGTCATTCACTAAAATAAAAATAAAAGCTTGCAGAATAAATTAGATTACATTTGATTACGGTTAGGGTTTTAGCATGTGGCACTTTTTTTTACAGTTTACATAGTCATTAAAACACAGTTTACATTTATATTCATAATTGATAAGTATTTGCTTGAATTTAATGAAAGATTGTTTTTAAGCACAAAAAAAAAAAAAACTTTTTCTTTTATAAACATTGTCATTACATTTGTTTTTATACAAGAAATAAAATCTTTTATGAACCACAACTTCTTTTAAAAATTCATGTCTTACTTACTATGTAATGTATAATTGTTATATGTATTTAAATTATGCATTGATATAAAAATTTTTCTAAGAAATTTATTGTACTATAAGTTTGTTATATTACATAATTTACTATAATCAAATTTAATATAGTATATGTTTGTTATTTATTAAAAAGAAATTTATTTATAACCAAGCTAGTACATATGAGGCATTGCAAATATGAAGGGCAAACTCAACAAAAGGAGATTTTGAGAAAATTGCATTTGAAAATAATTTTTTCTGCGTCATATGCTGGAAATATGTATCGTCCATGCATGTTTTGCGACGGAAACAAGGGTGATCTGAACATGAAAGCTCTACCTGTAGATTCTCAGAAGGATCTAGAATCGGATGGGGAAAAAAAAAAAAAAAAAAGACCTGATGTCGAGTTCGCCCTTCGTATCCACAATGCCTCATATATATATTTTTTTGTTGAGATTTTTTTTTTTTTTAAATAGGCCACACACATGCTTTTTTTTTTTTAAATTCACTATTAACATAACAGCAAAAATTTAAATGCTTTCTGGTCATGCACCAATTATTTCATATTTATTCCTAGTATTCAGTCTAGTACTTTGCTTTTGAGCTTAATATTTAGTTTAATTGCACACAATATGTTGAATGTGTAAATATCCTAAAACGATGAATTACTAATTTTATTTTCTTTATCTAATGACATTTTTTTTTTCTAAATTTATTAGTTGATGTAACATATGAATATTTATAGTTTTATTAATGACAAAAAATTACAGATAAAACGATATAATAGTTAAAATTATTTTTGAATTCAGTTCAAATTAACATTATTTAATAACTTAATGCATATATAATAATGCATTACTAGCCTTATAAGTTTCTTATGCACATACCCAAATAAAATGTTAAACATTTGAAATGAGCTTTAATTTTTTTTTAAATTTAAAATAGACAAATAAAATAAAAGCCTGAAAAGTATGTGCATGCAGGCAATCAGTTAAGAGGACTTTCTACTTATTGTCGGCAGAAGCCAAAGCCAATGTTATTCTACGAAGAATTTTGCTCCATCATAACTCATTAACTAATGCATATTTTTAATTTCATTTTCACATTCAGAAACTTCACAATTGTTAATAAGGTTATCCCTTTCTAAAAATTATTATAATATATTTTTTAAAGTTATAAAATGTGAATTTTCACAATGTATAATTTTCATTTCTTTTACTTAAAAATGAAATATTAAAAATAAAAATTAAGGAAATCAGTGTCTAAAAATTTATTTATTTATTTTTCTACTAAGCATTTTATTTTAAAATATTGAAATACAAATTTTCACAGTGTGAAATTTTGTGTTTTGTCGTTTAAAAATAAAATATTAAAAAATAAGTAATCAATTTTTAGAAAGCGATAACCAATTTAACAGTTCTGAGATTTCTTATATTTTGCTTTAATGTTTATCTTTTTTATAAAGTTTTATTTATTTATTTTTTACACTTTTGTCGATTTCATCCTTGAATTAAAGAACTGTTATATGAAAGTGCATTAAATTTTATTGTAGCTAAAATCTTTTATATTCAGAACTTCTAAAAATATTCCATAATTGTAGTATTGAGTTTTCATTAAAATGATGTAAATGGTAATAACAGGATTACTGTGAGTTAACAAAATTTTTTTTTTTTTTTATAGTGAATGTTACCTAAGGCCTGCCGCACACCAAAGAGGAATTGGAGACGCGGCCCAAGCGACTCGAGTTTCACACAGCGGCAGACACATCCTGCGAAGGAAGCGTTTTTGATCACGTGTGCTTGTTGACTTTTGAGATTTCAGGTATTATTTATTATAAGATAAGGAGATTATAATTTCTAAATCTATTATAATTTCAAGTAAAACAGAAAAAAAAAATAAGTGTAATTAAGGAGAAAATAATTATTAAATTTAAAAATAGTTTTTTTTTTTTTTTTTTTTTAATTAATCAAATATTATATTCTAACTAAAAACACTTAATTTTTCTTTGTGATTTAAGGGAAAGTAATTTTCATATTTTTGTGGGGGAAAGGGGGGGGTTAATGTTTTATTTATAATTAACATTTGATCTTCTAATAGAAAAAGCTGATTGTTTGCTTTAATTGTGTTACTATTGTTGTGTAAAAATAAATAGTCTATTAAATTATTAAAAAAAAATTATTTCAACCTGAAAAAAAAAAAAACAAAAAAACTTTATTATTAAATAAATAAATAAGTTTTATATCACACTTTTTATTTATATTTTATTTATTTATTTATATCTTTTAATTTATATTCATTTAAATGAATGAATAAAATAAAAGAATAATTTAAGAGAAAATAATTATTAAATTTAAAAACTAATTTTTCGTTGTTGAATTATTAAAGTATTTTAACTTAAAAAAATTGTTATTTTACTTTATCATTTAAATAAATGAATAATTTAGGGGAAAATAATTTTTATATTTCATTTATTTATACCTTTATTTTGTTAATATTTTATTTAAATTTTTATTTAATGTTTTATATCCTGTTTCTAGCAGAAAACAAAGCTTGTCTGCTTTAATTAAGTTATTATTGATATGCAAACAAATATTCTATAAAATTATTACTATTATTTTTTTTTCCAGCTAAAAGAAGCGTTTTTATTTATTTTATTTTTTTTTCTTTATAATTTAAATAAATGAATAATATAAGAAAAATAATTTTACAATGCACCTTATATTTTTTTTTTCTTTATTGTTAAATTTAAATTAATAGTTTCCAGTTGAAAACGTTGCTTTTAAATCTGAACAGTTTTTAATAAAAAATTGCAAAATGATGCAAAAACCCAATAATTTCCAAGATGTTATTAACATTGTACTAAATTCCTATATTTGATCTTCTTCCTTTTAAATGAATATTTTTTCTCTATTTTCCCTTTTCGTTGTTTTTCTATAGAATATATCTATTTAAAAAAAAAAGAAAAGTAGTAGAATTTAATCATTATCCTTTATCTTAAATTATTTTTCTACTTAAAAAAAAAAAAAAAAAAAAAAAAAAAAAAGCCACGCATCCCTTGCCAGTAAACTTGTTCTGTTTCTTTTATCGGAAACGGTCAAACAGATGAAATTCAGGAGCGATAATGGGGGTTATCGCATAAAATTGTTACCCTATAATTTGTTTTCATCCGTATTTTTTTTTATTTTAATGTTTTTCCTTTCTATCTGAACTTAAATTGATTGTTTACTGTATATTACACGGACTTGAATTTGATATTGTCATTGTAGGACTCAGCGTAGTCACTTTTGTTTTAATACTCTTATTTATACAAAGCAATCTTCGTAATATGCAATCGAAGAAAAATATTGCAAAGGATTTTACTAAATATTTCTATTAAAGTTATTAGTATTGAAAAAAGCGACTGCGTTGAGCCCAGTGTTATTTAAATTTACTCACAGTTGTCAAATCTCTATCGCCGCCATGTTGCAACATGAGCAACAAGTGCGAAAAGTTGTAGCATGCGCGATTCGAGCGACAAACGGGAGACACACGCTCGACTGATAAGACATGACGCTTGTTTCTCTGGTGTGCATATGCAGTAAAGTAAAAGTTAGCGGCAATGCTAGGGATTGTCTCTTATGTCGTCCAAGTCACGCTTGTTTCTTTGGTGTGCGGCCTGCCTAACATAACATGTCTTTCATACACTTTAATGATAACAAATTAACTAAATAACAAAAAAATTCTTAATTTAATGGATTAATGAAAAATTAAAAAAAAAAAAAAATCTATACATTAAAAAAGTTATAGGAAAAGATTTCAGAAAAAATTTATACTTTTGGATTATGTACTGGAATATTGCAATCCATTTGAAAGTTCCATATTGAATTAGAATTTACAATTATTATTTTAAATAAAATTAGAAGTTTTATAGCTTTTATTGAAACTAAATTTTCTTTTTTGAGAAAACATTCTTCATTGGATGTAGAATCTTTTGTGATTAGAATTACTTCAACATTTTTCAATACTTTGATATTATAATTTTCAAAATATTGAATGGAGAAATATTTGCATGAAATTTTAAAATGAAAGTGTTTTTTTTTTTTTTTTTTTTTTTTTTTTTAAACTGTTTGGACAAATTCTAATGCAGCTCCTTTTTTATTTGATAATTCAAAATCAGTACATCTTGCTTTTGGATTTAGCATAAAGATAAGAAAATGAGCTGCTATTAATTACCATATTATAACAAATACCATATTCATAAATTTTTTAAAGACCACTTTGTTCAGTTTTGAATAAAACAAAGTTGAGAGCAATTTTTTTATTTACACAATTTTCACTTTAAGCAAAACTTTTTGATAATTGGCAGTGAAATGGTCCCGTATTTCTGAATTAGGTCGCAAAATTGTGTATTTTGGGATTTAGCTTTGAAAAAAAAAAAAAAAAAAAAAATCATCGATTAGTAGCAAAATAATTGAGTATTTAGAGATTCAACTTTGTACACAATGCGAATTTATCGATTAAGGCAAAAAAATAGCAGATTTCGGAAATCGGCTACAAAAATATGGTGAATTTCTGGGACATTCGCCTTTGTATAAACATTGATTTGCATTATATTAACTTGGACACTAATTATATGAAAATGAAAACCATAAGCTTCCTAAAATAGCAGCAAATATTTTAAAACAATTTATTGGAAAAGAGAAAAAAGTGTTTTCTGAATTTTTCAGGTTTGTTGAATACTGGTTAATCAAGAGTTTACTGAATTTAATTATCATTAGAACTTAATATATATATATATATGCTTTGTTTTTAAATCATTTTTATTTTATGACACTTAATTTTAGTAAGAAAATACATGTCATTTTTTGTATTTTTCTTGTAAAACTGTTGTAGGTTCTGAAGTGGAGAGTAGGCACCACCGAGCAGTGGTTTAATATGTTCTGGCTTTTAAAGAAACTCAAACCAGCTGGTCACCGAAGGTAGCTTGTTACTAATAAATACTATTTTAATAACACTATTTTCACACTTTATTTATTTATTTTTCTTAACAAATTGTATAGTTTAATGTTTGTATTGTCATATAGCGTTAGTAATATCTCTTGTTTATTCACTACAACAGTGTATAAAATTTCTAATAATAATAATTCTTTACAAGTTTCTTATGAGGTATTGTCTAGTCATATTTTAATAGATACTAGTGAGCTTAAATGAATCACTATAATGAATGAATCCTCAAAATTCCATATTCTCACTCATAAAAAAAAAAAAAAAAAAAAAAAAAAAAAAAAATTTGATCGAGTAAAAACTTACACCGGGTCCCCACTGCCGTCGGCAGCGTAGACCCGTGTGCACTGCGTGCACACAGATTAAGGGATACCAGGGGTGAAACTACCTAGCATGCAAAAACCCTGAAAACTGATATTTGCATGCAGATAGGGAAGATTTAATAATGAAATATCACATGGCTACCTGTATTAAATGATATTTGGAGAGTTCTTAATGCAATTATATAAGGCAAATTAAACATTCAAAATAAGAAATTTCTGTAAAAACAAAATAATTTACATGAAAATCAGAAACAGCAAAAATTTCAAAAACCCTGAATTCCGGGGTAGGCCCTGAAAAGTTTCACCGCTGGGATACGCATACTTATTCCCCAGCTTTCATGCCTCTCCTAATTAACCTACATATACAGTAAAACCTCGATAAGTCGTCACTAAAGGGACCAAAGATTTTTTTGACGACTTAGGCGAAGTGGCGAATTTCGAAAAAAAAAAACTTTGAAATATACTATACTACATATTTTCATGAATTGCAGTAGGATTCGGTGACAAAAACAATATTTTCAGAAACCAATACATGTAAATGAATGAGCGAAAGATAAAAAAAAAAAAAAATACAGTATAGTTACCATGTGCATTTTATTTTTTTGCTACATTAAAATAACCCAACAGTGTAGATTGATGAAGGTGCTGGCTACTGGAAATAACTTTCTTTTCTAATACAGTTAAGGCTTTAAATTCTTCGTCTGTTGTACCTTGAATGGATGTAAGGTACTCTCGAACTTTCTCCAGGGCTTCAGTTGCTTCTGTCTTGTTGGGTGGGGTTTTATCCCCAATCTCGACATCGCTATCCTCACTTGAACTGTTTTGTTTTTCTTTTAAAAATTCAGATGTCAAATCTTTTACAGTCGCTTGTGAGCAGATTGCAATGTTGTTATCAATGTTGGCAAAAGCATTAACGTCATTGACCCTGCACCCTTTTTCATTTGCGATTTGCAGCAAAGTCTCTAATGGTTCCACGTCGATGATGTCTTCATCGCTGAGGATTTCTTCTGATTCGGCATCTGCTATGAACCCTGCATGTCGGAAACAATTCAAAACAGTTTGTGAAGAAACGGAACTCCAACTTTTGTCTGCATAGTTAATTTCATCTAAAACTGAAACTTCCAGCTTTTCGTTTCTATCCAATGCTTTTATCAGGTCCTTTACAAGCATTTTTTTGTACTTTCGTTTAAAGTCACGAATTATCCCTTGATCTAAAGGTTGAAGAATTGATGTTACATTTGAAGGAATAAAAACCATCTGGATCGCTTTTAAATTTTCGGGTGTGGTGTGGGCGGTACAGTTATCAACAATGATGGCAACTTTTCTTTTCTAACGCGAAAACTGAGAATCCAGTTTATGAATATGTCGTTTTCAAATCGTTGTAGTCATCCATGCCTTTGAATTTGCTTCATAATAAACTGGAAGGGATTTAACATTTTTAAAGCAGCGTGGCTTTTTGCTTTTGCCTATCACAAGTAGTTTTAGTTTTTCAGTTCCATTTATATTTGCTCCAAGCAGAAGCGTCACGCGTTGTTTGCTTGATTTTCCAGAAGTGCACTTTTCACCCTTAAATGACAGAGTTTTATTGGGCAAATGACGGTAAAATAAGCCGGACTCATAAAGATGAAAAACATTTGATGCATCAAATCTAGATAAAATGTCCTTGAGAACACTGTCCTTCCAATCTTCTACAGCATCAACATCAACAGCTGCTGCTTCTCCGCAAATCGTTTTAAAAGAAAGGCAATGTCTGTCTTTGAAACGTTCTAGCCAAACATTGCTGCCGCCGAAATCTTCAATGTTCAACTTCTTAGCAATTTCCATGGCTTATTCTTTTAGCACCGCGGAAGAAATTGGTACATTCTGGGCTCTGGCATGTTTTAGCCATCGAACTAAAACCTCCTCGATATCGTCAAACTTAGATTTCCTCATTTGCAGTCGGCTTCTTCAATGATTTGTTTCGATGAAAGAACATCGTTCAACGTAGTCCTGGGAATATGGTGTTCTTTGGCAAAAGCTGTTTTGGAAACATTTGATTTTTCAAAAAGTGCAATTAAGTCTTTTTTTTCTTTAAAAGATAACGAGGTAAGTTTTCGTTTCCCTGACATATTAAAAGCGTAATCGCACCACGAAATTACAAGAGAGAAAATAGCCCTTATAGCGGAACTTACTCACTATGAAATGAAGTCAAACTCAGGAGAAGTGAAAAAAACGCCTACACTCGACAAAGTTACAGCGAGAAGTGTGCTTTGAATGGTTAGCAGCGATAAGTACGATGCACGTGCATAGAATATTCCAAGAACTCAACTCCACAAAAGGGGTATTATATGGAAAGGAATGCTTAACCTATAGGTGTGTTGCTGAAGTGATAAGCAGGCTTGGCTTTCTTAAAGTGAAGTGGGGGAGGGGAGTGAAAAGGAATGCTTAACAACAATAGGGACCAACAGGGTTTGCTGATAAGACGCGCGTAATCGAAAATTCCCAGTAAAGGCTTGTTTTCTTAATTTGATGGGGCAGGGCTGGAAAGACAGCACGGTGGCATGCAAAATCAGTGTTGCCAATTTGTGGGAAAAGTCGCTAAGTTTGGGGGATTTTAAAAGCTTTTAGTGACAAAAAAAATGTAAGTTTAGGATTAGCGACTTTTTTAGGGGATTTTTGAATTAGCTTTCGGCCATTTTTGTGGGTGATGAGTTATCCGAGTAGAATGAAATTCGGTGACGGGTAAAAGAGGGTTGTTTAACATTATTGTGTATGAGACCTTGTCGGGACCAAAAGAAAACGACGACTTAAATGGAGTGACGACTTATCGGGGTTATACTGTACCAATTGAACACTCTAACTCAATTTCTATTTTTTGTCCACCTAATCCCTCTTTCTGCCTCCCCTTAATAATGTAGCACTTTCGAAAATATCCTCATTCAATTGTAGGTCCCAAAACCTATATATACCAGTTTTGAATGGTCTAACTCAATTTCTATGCCCCCCCCCCTGCTCCCTAATAATTACACTTTCTAAAATATCTTCATTCAACTCTTAGGCCCCCAAAAACTATACATACCAATTTTGAGCGGTCTAACTCAATTTCTCATTTTTTGCTCTTCCTGCCCCCTTAATAATTTTACACTTTCCAAAATATCTTCATTCAACTCTTAATCCCCCCAAAACTATACATACCAATTTTGAACGGTCTAACTCAATTTATAATTTTTTGCTCTTCCTGCTCCCCCCTTCCCCAATAATTTTACACTTTCGAAAATATCCTCATTTGACTTTTAGGCTCCCAAAACCTATGTATACCAATTTTTCGTTCCCCGCCCCCAATAATTAAAAATATCACTGGAAGGAGTTTTTTTTTTTTTATTATTATTAAATAACGAAGGATAAATATTAAATTTTTTCATTATGCTTTGAAAGAAAATCAGAATTTGCTTGTATGGTTCAGTTGGGACAATTTTGAATAGATTAATATTAAATTTAACAGATTATGTTTGCTTGCTACAGATATATGTTTTGCACTTATTGATATAGCATAAAAGTTTTTACATGATCCTTACATTAAAATGGTATGATAAAATTCATTCAAAGTATGAAAGTTTTTTTTTTTTGGGGGGGGGGGATAAAAAATTTTATTGTGTAATATGTTTTTATTTATATTGAGTAACTATAAATAAAAACATTTCGGCCTGGGCTGAATAATGGACTTGATATTCGGTTTTGGCTGAATAATCATTGCATCTCTAAAGGAAACATTTTTATTTTATTGCTGTCCAATGTAAGAGTTCTTGGCCAATGGTACTTGAAACCTTGCATCCTATCTAGAAAAAGAAAATTGACATGATTTTATGTTCATGTATATTTTATTTATAATTATTTTTCTTTCTTTTTAGGAAGTGTGAGAAGAAATTGTAAAAAAGTTCAAACTTTTGTCTTTAACAGAGTTTCCCCCAGACAGTTTTGGGAGGGTGCTGCCTCCTGCCTGCCCTTTGACTGGAAAAATTCTTCCCTTCTTACTCCTCATACAAAAAAAAATTTCACCTTTCTTGTTCGTTATATAAAAAATTGCACTTATACTGCCTTTTGTAGAAAATAGACTTTAAATCGAACATAAATGCTAGAAATATAAATAAAACAGGGATGCCGCTTTTCCACACTTCTACTGAGCGGCAGATTTCCGCTTTTTGTAAATTTATTCTGTCTGCCTCTTCTCAAACTAATAATCGGCGATCCATCATACAGTTTCCAATCTTTCTCTATCAATATCAATGTGCACATTAAACTTAATCTACTGGATTGGATTCTAGAACCTTTAAAAAGATAGGATTGCTCGATATTTCTCATATACATAGTTATATTGTCCTCCTTCACCCAGTAGCAGAATTTTTTCTGTCAATCTGTGACAACTATTTAGGCATTAGAAAATAATCTGCAGCACTATAAGTAACACAAAAAAGGCTTGCGAGAATCAGTAAGTGTATTTCTGTCATAAGTTTGCATTTATTTAATACTAGCAGGTTTTGCCTGCTTCGCTGGTCACCGGAATTAAATGAATCTTCAAAAAATTTTAATCACTATTTTTATTTTTATTGTATTAAAAAAAATAATAAAGAAGTTGTTCAAGTAGCAACTTAATATGAATCTCCAAATACCAAATTTGAATTTCCTGTAATCATTTGTTTTTAAATTATGCTGATAACAGATATAGAGATCAATGCATACTATACAAAAAACCAGAATTTAAAACAAAACTAAAAAAATACTTTGTTTATAGTTGGTATAAAAAATTAATTATCCTTGTTAATGTGGGGAAGAGGGGAGGGGGATCATAAAAAGTATATGAGTGGGAGATATTGAACAATTCTACTTCAATACATGTTTTAGAATCTAATATAGTAAATTGAAAGAGTTATGGATGGAGAAAAATTGGAAATCGCAATACTTCTGCGGAGCAATTGTTTGCTGTTCATTAGCAGGAGAGGGAGAAAATGGGGGGGGGGGGGGGGGAGCAGCAAAAAAAAAAAAAAAAAAAAAAAAAAGTGAGAGATATTGGACAATTTTACTTCTTTATAAGTTCTGGAATCTAATTAAATAAGATTTTAAGAAAATATTGACTTTTATGTTGTGAATGAAAGCAGACGGAAAATCACAATGATTCCGTTAAATGTCTATCGCTGATTGTTAGCGAAGAGAAAGGGCGGTGCTAAATAATTATGTAAGTGAAAAATATTGAATAATTCTACCTCTTTGTAGCTTCTAGAATCTAATAAAGTGTGATTAAAATGAACGTTGCCATTTATGATGTGGATGCAGAAAGATTAGAAATTACAATATTTCCGATCAAAATCGGGAGACTTAAAATTTCTACACAATACTGTGTTGAAAATAATCTGCAGACTGAAAAAAAAGAATCTTCGATGTACGTCTCGCATTTTCTACTGTGAGGTCCCTCACCCCCCTAAAAGTAGTGATCAGCCATTAAACAACCTGACGAAGCTCTGCAATGTTCATTCTTTTCCCATTCATAACATAAGTGTCAGCGTTCATGATAAACTTGTTTTATTAGATTCCAGAATTTATAAAGAGGTAGAAAAATTTCCTTATGTGTAATTATTTTGTTTTAAATTATGATAAATTAATGTTATTGCTGATCTACAGACTATGGTTTATTTAGAAACTTCTAAAATATTTTTTTATTTGTGATAAAGCATCATTCTTTTATATTGCTTAAAATATAACCTTTTGACTGCAAAGTAACTTTTTAAATTATTATATTCAAATTATATTTTATGCATTATTTTGTTATATACTAATTTACAGAATTCGCCTATAAAATTACACAATAATTATCACAAATTTTACTTCAGGCGTGATTTCCTCTTTCTTCGAATTTTTAGAGTGGCATCCCTGATAAAACTACTGTGCATGATGATCAACATTTGTTCATACATTAGTAAATTTTTTCTCGTATCAAGTGTCCTTAAGGATCCAAAACTGACTTCAAAAATCTAAAATGTGATTTTTTTTACTAGCAGCATCCTTTCATTTTTAAACCTGGGAGAAACTCTGCATTAACAACTGTATTAGAAGTCTTTGCAAGAGCTCCAGATCGTGATAGCAAGTAGGTTAAAATAAAACGGAAATCAGATGTAAAAATATCTGAAAATCCAGAATTTTTGTAATTTTCAAAAACATAATGTAAAATCATGCAAATAAATTTAATAAATTGTTTTATGGAAAAAAAAGTCTTTTATTTTAATTTTTAATGAATTTTTTTCTATACTCATTAAAGATATTTAAAAATAAACCTACTTGAAGTTTAAGTTAAGCATCAAATAGGTTTGTCTTAATTTTTATTTATTTTTCAGTTTTGAATAATGAAAATTTTTATATTAATTTATAAAATAATGCTATTAAATTTCAGACATTTTAATAATATATAATTAAAGAATTTAATCATATATATTAGTGTTAATTAAAAATAAGCAAACAAATGAACACAAAATAGAGGAAATTAGTTGAAATGCATATGAGGTAAAAAGTTTAAATTATTTTCCTAATCAGTAAGCATTTTTATGCTTAAAAAAAAAAGATGCTTTCTGAATAAAATTTTTTGTTAAGGATATTCTGTATAAAAATAACCAACATTAGTAGCTGAAAGTGATTGTGAAATTTCCTTCTACATATTTATTTTTATAAAATTCAAAGTTTTTTAGGTATAAAATAAAATGCTAAAAGATAAAATAATCAAATATTAATTTATAAACAGAAGTTTTAATTTGTGAATTTCTCAGTGTGGATCATTATTATTATTTTTAAATATGCATTTTTCATGTTTTAGCCAAAAATAATGTGCATTTAAAGTAAAAATATTTAGCTTGAATTGAAAATCTGAAAATAAAATCAGATGTAATTTAAAGAATGGATTTTTAATAACTACGGTTAATTGGAAACAAAAAAAGCGTTCTTGGTTTTTGCTTGGCATGGGACAAACTTTTTCTTCAGCTAGGCTAAGATTTTTTAGTCATGCCAGTATAGGTTCTTATTTCATAAAATTCTATATGTAGATTACAGCTTTTTCTAAGGGGTTAATGGGTCTTTATCGTTCCGGATTGTTCTGGAAGATTTTTTGGTTAGTCTTTATCAGGGTAATACTGATGCCAATATCAAAGGCCATAGCCAAAAAGTTTGCAGTGTACAAGTATTAGTGCATAATATTGTGTTAAAAATGATGTATTACTCTAAAAATTTCCACAAATTTGCAGCATTTTGAGGGGGAGTTGAAATTCCCCCCCCCCCATCAATGGCTATAGCCTTGCTACATCAAAATTATACTACCAACCACATAACTGACGAAATCTTAACAGTTATTCATGTAGAGATGTGATCCTGATGTGAAATCTGGACACAAGGTGATGTTTTGAAATTACAACAGAAGAGGAGAAGCAGTTAGTTCATTCGTGCATTTAATGAAAGCTGTGTGTAAACAATGTGGTAAACCATGTAGTTGAGTGTAAACTGTAAATTATGTAATAACATAGAACTAATGCGAAATGTGGACTAAAGTGACATTCTGCAATTACAACAGCAAAGAAGAAACAATCAGATTGACAGAAAAATTGATGAAAGCTGGGTACTCATCAAAAAAGTTTGTGAAAAGAACTCAAAGTATTTGGATTTGGTATTAAGAAAATTTTATATTGCAAAGAAAAACCCCTGACAATTCATTAACTTCTTCCAGGATGATTTATTTATAGTAAGAAAAAAATAATATAACCTTTTGTTTTATTACGATTCATTCATTTTATATTGATACAACTTAAAAAAAATAAATTACTCAAAAATCCATAACATCTAAATTTGTGAGTGATGAAAATTTTTCATACATTCTGAGTATATCAGTTTTTCACATATCTTAAAAATGTAATGAGTTTGTCTTACACAATTTTTGTTGTGATATCTTGAAAGATTATTATTTTATTTGTTACGATAATGATACCTATATCACCAAGTTCTGATTTCAAGATCAACTTAAGTTCAGCTTTTGGATTTTTATTATTATTTAGTGCAGTTAAAACATAACATGTCAATATTATTTTTTTCTTTTTTTTTAAGGACTGAGGACTATTAGTCTCAATCTGTACATTTTTACGATACCAGTTTTTGATAGTTGGACATTTATCGAAATATAATTGAATAATTTGGAAACAATGTTATAATTTGAAAAAAAAAAAAAACTAATAGTTCTTTGTCCGAAACTAAATTCTGCTTTTGCCAGAATTTCACCATTTTTTTTTTTTTTTTTTTTTTTTTTGAAAGAAAAGAAAATTAATAATAATCAGTATCGAAACAAACACTATCAAAAAAGCTTATTATTATTGTGAAAATATATTTTATTATACGTCGAAAAATAAATTAACTCATAATTTTTTTTTGTCAACAATTATAAATTAAAATAAATAATTTAATAAAAGTTTAGAAGTCAGAATTTCTAATTTTATTTATTTATTTATTTATTTTTCAGTCGTCAGTTTGACCGAGCGATCAATAAAAAATTGATCTGTTAATTGAAACTGTATCATTCCATTTTAAAGTATTAGTTTGATAAATAAAATGCTAATCTATGTAATTCGATTGTTATTAAACCTTTTTGTCTATAACAATCTAGTATTTTTTTTTTTTTTTTTATCTATATGTAAATAAATACAATTCTTATCTGAAAGGAAAATGAGTGTGCAAAATTTTTTGGAATCAGCCTAATATATGTTTAAAGGTAATATAAAAGTTTCTGTTTTCCCATAAAAAATAAAAAAAGAATCACATAAAACAAAAAAATTTTAAAAATCTAATACAAATATCAAAAGTTTAAAAGGATGTTGTAAAATTTCATGCATTCTTTTATCTGAAAAAAAAAAAAAAAAAGAATTGTACATGGCATACAGTTGGTAGCAAAATTATTTGAGCGCTAGCAATAATTCCTATATTAAAAAAAAAAAAAAGTGCATTTAATACTATTTTGTTAAGTGTACTTTTTTTATATAGGAATTATTACTCACACTCAAATAATTTGGCTGCCATCTGTAGTTTTTTTTTTTTTGTTGTTGTTGTTGTTTCTTGCAAATAGACAAGATTTGTAGTTAATATTGACCTGTATTGCATTACAATATTAGCCAATGTCAAATATCAATATTGCCCATTACTGTTGTGATTTGCAATTTTATATTGGCCAGTGTTGTACACAATATTGTCCAGTATGTGATACCAACATTGGCCTATATTGGCAAAATTTAGTGTTTTATATTGGCCAGTTCAACTTTAACCGATATTGGCCAGTATTACATGCAATATTGACCAATACAGATTACCGATATTGGCCAGTATTGTAAAAAACCTTGACATTTTTGCACTGGCCAGTCCAGCAGAGTCCGATGTTGGCCAATATTGAAATAGTCTTATTTCCGACTTTGGCCATTATTGTTGTGCTACTTGGGTAAAGATATTAGATATTATATCCTTAGATTATCATATATTATAATCATACAGTATAATCATATATATAAATTTTATTTTACCATTACATTAAATCTATAGCTAATGCTATAGATTTTCTGTAATGGTAAAATAATATTTATATATATGATTGTAAATTACAAATTTTATGTGGGATTTATCAATATTTTTTAATGTTTAAAAACGTATAGTGTAAATTTTTGTAACTGTACGCAATATATATATAAAAAAAAAAAAAAAAAAAAAAAAAAAAAACTATTTATTAATTTTATAGCGCGATTGTATGTATGTTATGAAGAAAAGTAAATGTTTTTTAATCCTTTACTAGCAGATTATTATATTTGATTATTTAAGATACAGTAATTAAGTATAACATTATTGATATAAGAATGTCGTATAAATCTAAATATACTCAATTTAAAAATATTTGGGCTTCGAAACATATGACCTTTTCTTTTAATCCCTTTTCATATGCAAACTTCTGCAGTACGTTAAAGAATTACTTTAAAATTAGGTTATTTAATTCAAATAAATTAACCACTATTGCATATTCTAATTATGCTGTGTTATCATGCATGCCAACATTTTTATTCTTTTCCAGAGCATTGTTAGTTTTCACCTTTTTTCTGTATACCACATTCTTTCAGGAATTTTTTTCTTATTTTATCCTTATTAAATATTGAATTAAAAAAAAAAAATACATACAGAGTTGCTAACATGATAATTAATAATCTGTAATATTGTCAGTTTACCCGCCTTTATTTTTTCACACTAAAAACTTCTTTTAAAACAGTCTTTTTTTACAGTACTTTTCTTCTTATTTTATTGTAAATACATTTAAAGCGATTCAATATAAAAGTTAAGTAAGGTGAAAAAAGAGGCGGGTACTAACGATACTCCGGATTAGGTTGGCAGCTATGTACATATATTGTGGTGTGAAAACAAGCGCCTACTAGTACTGCTCCGGAATACATTAGGTATGTTGTCATATCTATCCATAAGTGCCAACATCCTAATTAATATTCCGTAGTATTATTAGTACTCACTTTTTTTTTTCTTTCCACATCAGTCTTTTTTAGAGTATCTGTCTTCTTATTTCATCGCAATATCATTTGGAGAGAATTACACTAAAAACACTTCTCGACATAAAAATTGCTCTGAACACTATTTTTGCAAATTCTTATGTAAAATTGCCTCATGAATCCTAATTTGACAGCCATTTTGCTCTATCACCCACCGTTTTTTAGGGAAGCCCCCCCTTTTTTTACCGCTTTTCGGTAATTTTATGGCTACAAATTTGATTTATAGTGGAGAAAAGATATATTTTAGCTGTTAAATATCTTCTGAGAGCCTAAAGAGTTTAAAAATTCTATGGCATGAACATTTGCAGTAAGGGGATGATTTAGGGGCGTTTTGCCACTGAAATTATCAGTTACATGTATTATATTTTATTAATCATTTATTATTATAACTTATTATACATTATATATTAAATATTTTACTTTCAAGAGTTAAAGTAATTATTTTCTATTCTCCAAATCAAATTCATGGACATAAAATTACTGAAGAGTGATAAAAATCGGGGGAGGCGGTGACATTCCGAGGAAATGGTAGGTGGTGGGGCAAAATGGGGGTCATATTCGGATTAAGGAGGTAATTTACATAAAAAATCAGCATAAATGGTATCAGGGCTCAAATTATTATTTTTTTTCAGCGTTGTGAAATTAAGTGATATTAACAATACTAGGGAATATTAATCACCTACCTTGCTATCACGAGTTAACTCCGGCTAGATTTTTTTCATTGCCCGGGCGAAGCATCACGAGTAAATTTATTGTAGCCATTTCTAGAACTAATAAATGACATTAATTGTCTTTTTTTTAAATTAAAAAATTATTACTCATAGTAAGTTCTTTCTATGTACATCCAAAATCAGTATATAAAAAAAGGCTACTTTTGAAACGCTTATTGAAAATAATTAGGTAAGGTAGGGGGTTAATTATGATGTTAGCAGCTAAGTATGTGTGTTAAAATGTTGAGGCATTATAAATAAGTTCTAACATCACAATGATGTTTCTTTTTGAATAGATTTTTAGCTTTTGATATATTTATTCGGCCATACATCATTTCAAAATCCGTACAGCTTTTGAGCTTGGTTATCTCATGATTTATTCAAAAAGGATTTCTCAATAAAAATTCAAAAGAAATGGCAATAAAAATTTAGACATAAAACGAATCCATCGGCATGCGTCTGCGAGTTTCATAAAAAAAAAAAAAAAAGCAATAATTTATTGAAATTTTTCTTAAGAAAAATGAGAGAAAGTTTATCATAGGAATAAAACTTGACGCGTGAAGCCATGCTTAGTCCCCTTCTTCAACCGTAAATCATAAAAAGACTAAACGAAAGCTATAGGCTGCCGAAAATGCTTATCAGGTAAATGCTATAACTGAGTTATATTTCCGGGATTTTTCAAAGTTTTTAGATTTTGAAATTTATATTCATTCTTCATAGCACAATGCTCGTAAGCGTTTCCTTTTGTCTGTCGAAAGTAACAAATTAAAAAGAAAAAAGAACAAATAAATAAGAATATTTTTTCCTGCTTTATTTATCTTTCCTCTTTTTGTATAAAACATAAATGTATCTAAAATAACACTTCTAAATGATAAATTTGTATTAAGCGTGCAGTCGGCAACAGAACATGATTCGATAAGGATTTATTTAACAAAACCGTATGAAGTGTACTTTTTTTTTACATAGGAATTTTTTCTAGTGTTCGGACACTTTTGCTACCGACTGTACGTATATGATCAATTAAAATAAATAAAAAATAAATCTGTTAAATAAATAAATAAACTAGTGTTTAATTCAAATGTATTAAATTATTTATTTCGAGTTCAATTATTTATTTTTCCTATTCTAAATGTATGCACTATCATTATATATACATAGTTGAGAACTCTTACGCTTTTTAACTACTGGATAAATTTAATAAAAAAAAATATTTAACCAGTAAAAACTGTAATAGACATGTATAAAAAATTCTATTAAAATTTTTACAGTAGTTAAAAAATGTAAAAGTTGACATTTTTCTATGTATACTTCTATCTATCTATATTATATATATATAAGTTAATTGACATAATATGCACAAGTACATCGATTGTATAACAGTATAAAATTAATTTATACTGTAAAATCAGCTCAAAGTTTTAAAATTTCACACGGAAATGCTATACTTATAAATTATTTCAACAATAATATTCAGTATGTGATTTATTATTTACTGAGGTTTTCAATGAGGTAAAGCTTTAAAAATGGCAGTTCAATGTAGTAGCTGGAAAAAAATTGGGAACTTTTCACGTAAGTGTTATTGAGTTTAAAAAAAAAAAAAAAAAAAAAGACAATGTAATTTGGGAGTGAAATCTAATAAATTAGATATGTACTTTATTTTAATTATCATGAATTAAAAATAATAATTGTGTATAATACTGTTACATTTTGTTTTTCATTTAGAAAAAAAAGTCAAAAGTTTTACTATATAAGTCTTCAAACACAGCTATTTACTTTTCATAAAGTATTGTTAAAGAAACACAAAAGTTTTTCCTTATCTCCCTTTTGTGCTTTGTTTACAAGAATAGTTAGAATTCTCTTTCCATAGTTTTTTGAAAAATGAAGCTAGTTTCAGCGAGAAATGAATAATGAAGCCTTCTTTTTTAAAATGAAAAAAAAAAAAAAAAAAAAAAAAAAAAGGCTTGAATTTATCCATTGTAAAGAGAATACAAAGCTTGAGATTATTTCCTTGAGTTTCAGCATTCTTTGTTCAATATATATAAATATATATTTTCGTTCTAAGAAAAAGAAGAAAAAAAAAGAAGAAAAAGAAAAAAAATTAGCTAAAACTTAAAAACAATAGTATTTATAAGTTCTTAAATCTATATAAACTTTTCAATGATTTTATTTTTTATCTGTTGTATAATAATATATAAATATGAATAATATAAAAACATATGTATATGTTGGTTTTGTGAATTATTTGTTTAACTGTCTGAATTTTCGGCTTATAATATTCATATTACACAACAGAAAATTTGTTTTTCTTGTATTGAGGATTATACTCTAAATTTGGAACATCTCAAATGTGTACTTTTTTTTTTTTTTTTTCAAATTCAGCGTAATAATTGTTACATGTAGTATTATTATTGTAAATAAATGATTAGAATTTACTTTATATTAATTTTATCCTAGATATTTTTTCATTTCCATATGCTAAATCTAAGAAAAGAAGATTGTACTTCTAATTTCCTGCATATGATTTATATTTCTTTTTAGATATATTATCTTCTAATTTGCGGATTATAGGATATTTTTCTTTTAAAATGTCATGAAATTCCCATCCGTGGATTATAGGCAGAGTAGTAGGGTAATTATTTAGCTAAATAAGAATATTTAAAAGATAAGTTTTTCCCCCTTTCTTTTTCTTTTTTTTCCCCAATGGTACGGTACTTGCATGTTAGCATTGACCAGAGGATTGGGTGTGTCGCCAAACTGATGCTAATTAGTGTATGTGCACCCAATGGGCGGCACACACATTTATGCCTTGTCCAGGATTCGAACTTCGGCCTTACCATGTGGAGGCAGGGCCCTAACCAGGTTAGGGACGCTCACCTTCTCACCGTATGGGCGGTTTTAAAATATAAATATGTATACTTCTTTTAATAAAATGTGTACAAGAATATATATATATATGTATATTATTAGCAGTGTATGCTAGTCGAAGTTGCTGACTTGCAAGTGATTTTCATCAGACCGACGTATTCAAATGAGAATAAACAATCTTGAACATTATAAATATTAGTGTAACAATTTCAGTAAATCGTAGTTAAAAAAAAAAAAAAAAAAAAAAAAAAAAATAGAATATTTTATATAAAGGTATTTTTGTCTTTATTTACCTATAAACAATCCATTCTTTTTGTAATTCAACAGCAATTTGATTTGATATTTTAAATTATTTATATATTTTATATTATTTGACTTAATATTTTGTATCTTTCAATTACATTATTTATTTAACATACTGTTTAGTTAATATTCAAATAAAAGTAAAGTAATATAGTACAATTTTATATTAAATAAATCTTGTATGAGATCTGAACACATTAAATAATCAAAAGATTTCTATTAGTTGTCTTTTCTATTCATGAAAAACCAAAGAATCATGTAATATAAATACTGTGGTTATTTCTAGGGCTAATTTCGAAATAAAATAAAACATATATTTGATGAGAAAGAGTTTGTTATAAATTGAAAATAGAAAAGTTGTTACAACTCTTAAGACGGAAATCTTTCTTCATTATTTTTTAAAATTAATCTCTATCCGATTTAATCACAAAGTGTTAACGTAAAAATACAATAAATACTTCTAAATGAAAACAGTGGTACCGAAAATTTTTAACTTTTTTTTACCCCTGATTAACTTTAACAAAATTGTGTAACAAATCTATTGATTACATAGCTGCCAACATCTTAATTAAATATCCGTAACATATAGTACTCGCCATTTTTTTTTAAACTCCAAAATTTATTCAGATTATTTTTATTCTTATGTAATCGTAATCATATTTCAAGAGAATTACTCTAAAAATTATGAGGTGTGTAAAAAAAAGCGACTACAAACACTACGGATTATTTATTAAAATGTTGGCAGTTATGTGATTATACTTTAATACATGTTGATCTGATTATTATTTCATAAAATATAGCTGATTATGTTTCAGCATTATTTATTTATAAAATCAAAAGAATATTTTTATTTACGAATAAAGTCTTATTTCATATATATATATATATATATATATATATATATATATATATATATATATATATATATATATATATATATATAACTATTTTTTAAATAATCTTGTTTATAATATTTACATGAAACATTGCATCAGTATGGAAAATCTCAATAAAAATTTGAATAAAATGTTACTATGGTTGTCAGCTATAGAATAGATCCTAGTGAAGTTGTGATAAATAATAAAAATATTTCATTTATTTTAGTATTTCTTCTCCCTGAGAAAATTTTAAACTAGTATTTCTTATTCAAACTATAAACGCAAACATTAAATGAGAAACGTTTCTGTCTAAAATATATTATGAAATGAAATAATAATAATAATACAAAATTATTAACTATTTTTTCTCCTTCTGAAAAATTTTAAACAAATTATTTCCCTTTTTAAACGGTAATCGCAAGTAATTAATGTAAAAGATCTATTTCGAAAAATATATTGTTAAAATAAAACTAACTAAATTAGTTATTTGAAAAATTTCATGCTAAAACAGTAAAAACAGTAGCTTGTCGAAACTGAATTGCACTGACATTTTCTTCCTTCTTCTTCTTCTTCATCTTTTTGCTCTTTTTTTTTCATTTTTTATTATTATGTTTACTGACCCCTTATTCTAATATCGTAAGTATCTTTTTGAATTATTTGGTTCTAAGCCAAAATTTTGGAACACCGTGAAAATCCTGTAAAAATAAAACTAGGTATTTTCACATAAATGTCAGTTTTCCAAGCTAGTTCTGTAAAACCTATTAAAGGCATGATCGTTTATACTATACTGTAAATTGCTAACAAAAATGTCTCTGATGTCTTTTTGTGCGTGTCAAATGAATTATAAACCCCCAGCATTGAAAAGAGTTTTTTTTTTTTGTTTTGTTTTTGTATCGCAAAAAACGGACAATTGTTGTAAGTAAATTGTCACATTTCTAAAACAGAAAACTTTGAATCTGAATCTCGGTGAATGCATGCTCGGTCTATAATTGTTCCTTATATTTATACAACAAATAAAAAAATAAATAAACAAAAAAAAAAAAAATAAATAATTGTTTTGTTCTAGATTGAACTTTGCGCATATTTGTAATAACTGCAGATGTGTTTACAATAAACTGAAAAAAAAAAAAAAAAAAAAAAAAACCTGAAGCACACGTGAGTAAAAATTGCAATAAATTTACTTTACTGCACACTGCAAAAATATAGCACAGTGAGTAAACAATAATTTTACTGGCGTAATCTTTCACAAAATACAGAAATAACTAAAATAAATAAATAAATAAAATGAAAGATTTTAAGAACTGTTGGAACCCCCCCCCCCCCTCTTTCTTCTCTATAGTAATTTATTGTTTTGTTTTTTTTAAAATAGCGTAGCTGTTGCTATTTGAGTATTGGCCTTGTGAAGGAGCACCCAGTGGGAGGCCATCGGTACCTCTGAAAAAGGCAGCACAGCGTAGCACAGGAAAATTGATTTGGAAACTTGTCTTGCCTAGATTCGAACCCGGGACATCCCGTGTGAGAGTCAGGGAACCTAACAACCACACTATTGGCGGATTTTTTTTAAAGTAATTGAATGAAAAAATTGACATAGGAAATACAAACATAAATACATATAAACATAAATATACTTATCAAGATTTACAATCGAGATTCACTTTCATTATATGAAAAACTGAATGCTATTTTATAGTTATGACAATTAAAAAAATAAAACATTTGAAAAAAAAAGTGATTTAACAAATGGGCAATAAAAAAGTGACTTTTGAAACAAAATCTTAACATAGAAAAGCATACTTCTTTATATATTCATATACGATCTCCGTGTTTCAAAATTTTCTGTTTTAATGATACTAGACCATAAATTCAAGAATTCATCTTTAATAATTTGCTTTTCTAGCGAAATAAATGAAATACAGAAAATACATAATTTCCAGGCTACCCCCCCCCCCCCCCGTCTTCGTAGAAATATAACAAAGTATTTTCCTCAATTCTTTAAAGAAATACCATTCTTTCAGACAAAAATGTTAGACATAACTATGCCATTCTATAAAAAGATACGATTATTTTCAGTAATTGTTCCAGTTGAATAAATTGTGTTTGGCATATTTAAAATAAATTTGATAAATTGCATTCAAGACTAAAGAGGAACATTTAACAAAAACAAAGGTAGTCTTTTATTAAGATTATTTAAATGTGTATATGATAATTTAAAACGTAAAAATTTTAGTATTAGATATCTAATTTAGGTAAAATATAATAATAGGAATATCGATTCTCCAAATTTGAGAGTTTGTGAAGTATTGTGAAGGTTAAATATTTCAATAATATAAAACATTTGAAGCAAGGTTTATTTAATTAATAAAAAAGTTATAAATGATAAAATCAAATGTTTTACAGTCGTAAAAACGTTATGAGAAATTAATTAATCTGCTATATAAAAATATATTCAGCCGAAAATTAAGCCTAAACCCATTATTAAATATCTGCGGTATTTAATTACAATCTAATTTTTTTTTTTTTATTATGTTTAAGAAACAAAAATCCACATTAAGTTTATTTAAAACATTTTTTGTGCAATACCACAAGAAATTTATTTTTATTTATTTATATATTGCTAAAAATTGAAATCAAAATCGATGGCATTGTTTTAAATTATCACATATATCTATAGTTTAACTGTTTCCCTAATAGCACACTTATCCACAGTATATCCTGAGGATGTTCCTTGGATGTACTTTCATCCATAGGATATCCTGAGGATGTCTTGTGGATGATATGTGCAGTTAGGTTTGTTTTAAGGGTATTGACGCATTTTTATGAAAAATACACATATTGAAAGTCTGTATTCTCCAGGGGAAAACGATGTTTCTCCACGTAACTTTATTTATTTATTTATTTTTTTTCAAATTGTCTATTACCCGTTTATATATATATATATATATATGATGATTTTAATGATTCATTAAAAATTATTCTCATTGCGTTCAATCATACATTTATATATATATATATATATACAACCATATAAAAAAAAATGAACGGAAATTATGAAAAACTGACGACAACTTCACAAATGTGAGATTTTCGTCAAAATTTGTTAGGTACTAAATTTTGTACAGTTGCAACTACATACAAATTTATATCAAATTCTGAGCAATAGTTCTTCAGGTGGAACTGCCATGAAATTTATATCACACAGACAAATATACATTATCTGTAAATGGTGAAATCGTATATGAATCTCGAAACAGATAAATCCATAGAAGACTGAAAATAAAAATCTAGTGTTTTAAAATTAGTAAAAAAAAAAAAAAAAAAAAAAAAAAAAAAAAGTAAATATAATTATTAATATATATTTTTATAGTTTTGTGACAGACGCTTAAAAAAAAAAAAAAAAAAAAACTGTTTTAACAAATTTTGGCACTAAAAGAAAAGCGGTCAAGGAAATGATATATTTTCAGATATACATGTCCACATAAAACAAAGAATTCATTACGGAAATTTAACGGAAGTGCACTTTTAGTTGTAGGATTTGTTTTCATAACCTTTCAAAGATGCAAGAGTATAATAAAAAATTTCCATAACTCTTATGAAAGATGTGACAGCAAATCATAATTTGAAAGTGTTATGTTCATTTCAAAAATTATTAATGAAAAAGAAAATGTAAACAGACAAATAGACAAACTGTTGTCATAAACACTTTTAAAGTTCGTTAAATGTGTTAAAACAGTGTTAATATCCTTAAATAATAAAAAATAGGAATTTAACCCTTTGCTGGCTCTAACGCTCAAAAGCGCTCAAACCACTGTTGACAAATTTTGAAATTTTTTTTTTAATTCAACTATCACAAATACTGTTGAGGAGGGATATTTGATATACATATATTATATAATATACATATATTTGATATACATAATGAACGCATAAACTTCAATGTGATTGGGCAACAATTATAGTTAAAAATTATTGATAGATAGTAAATAAAAAGTCATTGACCAGAGGAATGTAATTAAATAAAACCTGCAAAGGATTCATATATATATATGTGTAATATTTCAAGCATTAAAAATAATTATAGAGTACGGAAGAATAATATTTTACGTTCATTTTAATAATTTTTTCATGTGTTTAATTTTATTATTTTTTAATATCATTAGTAATTTATTTTTGTTATATGTTGCTATTATTCCCAAGAAGAAAATAAATGATATTTCTAGAAATTTAATAATTTTGCTTCATAAAAAAGCATAGTTTCAATGAAAAATTGAGTGAATTTATCCTGGAACACATTTTCTCTACAATTATGTATAAAATAAATTTAACTACACACACACACACACACACACACACATATATATATATATATATATATATATATATATATATATATATACATATACATATATATTCTTCTTGAGAGAAATTATTTTAGAATGAATAAACAAATAAAATATGCAATAAAATGTTTAAAGAGAATGAACATACGCATCGTTTTGTCATAGCATCCTGAACTAGATGCCAGTCGCGTGGCTCGGAAACTGGACAACAGTTGAAGCGGTAGACTGCGTTACCTGGTACAGATTGCGCGACATTTTTATTCAACTGTCACCAATAATTTTAAGAAGTGATATTTGATATATATAATCGACGTTTCTTCGATTATATTCGCGTTTTATGTATATCGAATCCACATTTTTAAAAACTTTTGGTGGCTGTTGAATAAAAAAGTCACGCAATCTGTACTAGGTGGCGCTGTCTACCACTTGAGCTGTTGCAAATTTTCCAAGCCACGCGACGGGCAGCTAGTTTAGGAGGCTATGCTTTTACAAAAGAATATTTTTATGTTCATTATTATTAAACACAATACAGTAACCGCCGCTTAATACGTTCACTGGTTAAAAAATTCTCCGGTTAATCTGATAAAATTGCCAGGATCGGAATCAAATCGATACAAACTACTTTTAAAACCGTCGCTTTATAAAATCAGCATTGCCGGTTAATAAATTCAAAAAAATCTCTTCAGTGGCAAAAATATCATTTATGCAAGCTATTTTTATTTTTTTATTTTTTAATTTACATTGTGATTCTTTTATTTTTCAAAAAAAAAAAAAAAAAAGAAATTAAACACAGTGGTCATTCGGGTATCTCTCTCTGTCGAAAATTTTTCACTTGCAGTACAGTTATAAGTTAAACAAGCCCCATCACTTATCTCAATAAATATTTCTAGGAATGTATTCTTCAAAGCGTAATATAAAGTTAAAAATTTGATTTGATTCTAATATATATATATATATATATATATATATATATATATATATATATATATATATACAAACTAATATGTATATATATTCAATAGAGAGATACTGGATTCGTAAAAATTTTCGACTTACCGTTTACAACGGATTTACACGTGAGGGTCTAGAACATGATTTTACCATTTTTAGAAAATATCTGTCTGTCCTACCGTCAGTCTGTTTGTGAGTGTTCGACAAAAATTTGTGGCAACTGTATTTCCAGAACTACTGCTCAGAATTGTATATAAATTTATATGTAGATACACCTTGACCTAAATTAGTGCCTACCAACTTTTGGTGTCAACCGCTCAACACATGGCGCTGCTATACAGCTATTTCCGCAGTTTAATGGGGAGCTATATCTCAGGTTCTACAGCATATAATCAAAAAAAAAAAAAATGATATGTAAGAATATTATTATGAGACATTATGCTGATTCAATTTGAATGCTTATCGGCCGACAGGTGGCGATACTATACAACGATTTCTGCAATTTAATGGAAAGCTAAAACTCAGGAACAACTGCACATAATTGCATATAGATTTATATGTACAAGCGCCTTGACATAAATTAGTGCCTATCAACTTTTGGTGCCAACCGCTCAACAGGTGGTGCGGCTACACAGCGATTTCTGCAGTTTAAGGAAAGGCTATATCTCAGGTTCTATTGCATATAATCAAAGAAAACTTGATGCGTTAGAGGTCCATTATGAGACATTATGTTGATTCAAATTGGATGCTTATCGGCCAAAAGATGGCGCTGCTGCACTGGAAATTTCCTCGATAACGGGATGGCCATATCTCAGCTTGCATGATATGTAACAGTATGAAACTTGATATGTGAGATAACCATTATAAAAACACATTTTTTAAGATGTTATTTATAGACATTAAAACTGCCTTTCTTTGAATACTTAGAATTAGTTTTCTCTAAGATAAAAATCATTTGAAATCACCATGTTAGATAATTTTAATAAATAATAGTTATAGTAATTTTTTTGTCGTTAGTGAATTTGTATAGGGAAATATAAAAGAAAGTCTTGTGGTGGCCACAACATACTAGTTTTCATTTTCAAATAAATATGAAGCAAGAGATTTAAGCGGAAAGATTTTAAATTTAAAATAAAAGCGTGAACTTTTGGCAAAGTAATGATGATTCTCCGCAAAGAAAAGCGCAGAAAAACTTGGAATGCGTTTAATTAATTTATATTCAAGAAAAATAATAATTAGTTATCTGTAAAAAAATAATTAATATTGTTTATTAATTCCTTTATTCGTTATCTTTTGAAATTTCTTTTCCGAATTCCGAGAAGTATAATACCTTTTTCTTGAGTACAGGAACGATCAGTCGCTTAATAAAATCATTTTGGCTCAGAATGAGTGTGATTTTAATTAGCGGCGAGTACTGTACTAGAATTTAATGAAAAATGTAAATATGTATATATATATATTCCAAAACAATATTTAATAATACATTTTTTGCTCTATAAGAATAACATGTTTTGTTTCGATGTTATCACAAATGCTTTTAATGCAAATATTGAATAATTGTTCGAATGAAAACAAAAACAAATATATAATTTTTCATTGCGGTAAATACTTTTCAGAATGTAACAGAAAGAAAAATATACAATATTTAATTTTAAAGGGAACAAATATGTCTATTTTTTTAATGTAATTTTGGTTAAAAATATTATATATATATATATATATATAGTAATAATAATCCAATTCTCCACCTATTGTAACAATATATAAATAAAACATTGGGAGAATACTAATTAAAGTATTATTTTGTTACTTATGTGATATAATATATATATATATATATGTATGTATTTATTTTCTTTAAGTAGAATAACACTGTAGAAAAAAATGCGGAAATACATACTTTTATAATTCAAAACAAGAAAACGAATTAAATATTTGTGTTGCATGTAATAAATAATCCATGATAGAAAATCGCGATACTTCTAATAATTTCATAATCTCCTTTTTTAAAACAACAAACTTTGGATGAAAAATGAAGTATGCATTTTCCACAAACTCTCTTTTCCTACATTTATCTTCGAGAAAAAGAAACTAATAACATATACAACAATAGTGTTTAAAGAAAATGTACATCCCGATCCCTTTTCAAAATAATATTTTTAACGATAATGCATATTTTACTCACAAAATAAAAGAAATAACATGTTTTGTTCGATTTCTTTCACAATGCTTTTAAATAATGAGTAAATGTCAGGATGGGGAAAAAAATGAAAAACAAGTCTTTATATTACAGTGAAAATTTTGGAGGAAGGAAAAAAAAAAAAAAAAACATAAAAGGTATTTTTATTTCCGTTGAAAGCGAAGTTTTAATGGCACCATTTTTCCAACATCTGAGTTTGAAGTAGGCGGTTGAGATACTAAACTGTGGATCGTTTTACTACTCATAAAATACATCAGTATCTAAAAGTTTCTGAAAACGTAGTTTCGTAGAATTTTTCATTTTATGACTGAGTGTCGGGATGCATTTTTTTGTAGAAACATGATATCTTTTTTACAATATATTTTTAAGAAACCAAATGGCGAAAGTGCAGAAAATTGTTATAAATAAAATAGTTGCATTATCTTTAAATGTACAAAGAAAATGTAACATATACATTAATATTCAGTTTGTTTACTTTTCTGAATAATTGTATAAAAGGGTTAGAATTCGTTAACACTATCATATTTTTCAAATATAATTAAAACTCCTGCATTCTAATGATTATTTTTTAACATCTTAACAGTTTTTTTTTTCGAACAGCGGTCGGCCACTACTTCTGGCGGAGTACGTATTTACAGTCGTCAGCAACACTATTCGAGCGCTAGCAAAAATGTCTATGTATAAAAAAATACACTTAAAACTGTTTTGATAAATAAATCCTTATCTAATCATGTTCTTAGACTGACTAAGAACATATTTCTAGAAGAATGTATTTAACAAAACTGTATTAAGCGTACTTTTTTATATAGGAATTTTCGTAAGCGCTCGAATAATTTTGCCGCCGACTGTATTATCACCAATAATTTCATAAAACAATTAGTTCTAATAATTTTCTAATTTTCTAATAATAGAAATTCGATGGCTAAATAATATAAATGTTAACTCTTAAATCAAGTATAAAAGAAAAATGTGTATAGGTTAAACAGAGAAAAAAATACTGTTGATAATTAAATTTAATAAGAGAAGGAGTATGTTTTATATAATTCTGGTATTTATTTATTTATTTTTTTTTTTTCATTTTACGGGGAATTGGCATCTTTAAATTTCTACCACAAAAGGTTTCATACAAAAACTTATATTTCCATTAAATGTTTACAAATTGGACTATACTAAGTTTGTCCAATAAGATATATGTTCAGAAAACAGTTCTTATTGTTTTTAATATATTCAATACACATTTGAAATCTTTAAATTGCGTTTCCTCAGTTTGCATTTTCTCATGAATTCATGATCTTTAAAATACTTAAATTTATACAAGTATTTAAGAGAATACTTAATATTTTTTTGGATGTTTAATAGAATCTACTTAAAAAAATTAGGAATTTTGAAATTTATTAAATAATTTTTGAGGAGCAAAAAGATTAAAAAGTGCTTGTCAATGTAAAAGAAAAAAAAAAAAAAAGAAAAAAAAAAAAAAAAAGAAACATGATTTTTGTTATATTTTTATTTAAAAATATTGTAAAATTCATCCCCTATTCTTTTAAGCAGTTTCTATTAAACTTCCAAAAAAATATTATTTTTTTTTTCTTAAAATGCTGTAGAAGATTAAGTACCGGTGATCCAAAAGTCAGGACAAAATTTAAAAATGAATAATTTGAAAACGAATCAACATGCAAAGATACGATTTGCACCAAACGGATGAAAAAGGAACCGGGTTTTGTGTGGCAACGAAAAAAAAAAAAATAGTTCTGTTGGCGACCAACATATGGCGCTATAGTGTTTTATTTCACCAAAAGATGATTTAAAAATGAAAAAAGTGTTAACAACTTACAAGTCAGCTTAATTACATTTAATTAGTACTACTACAGTAAATGCTCAATGTGCTGTCCATCATTCAGAAGTACAGCTGCGAGACGATTCACCACACCGTTCACAGGATTTAGTAGCATTTCTTGCGTTATGGCAGACACATTTTGGCGGCTGGAATCTTTCAGTGCTGCTAGTGATTCCGGTTGGTCGCGGTACACTTTTGACTTCAAGAATCCCCACAGCCAAAAGTCACAGGGTGTCAGATCGGGAGATCTTGGAGGCCATGCGTGATTAAAGTAGCGACTGCGAATGCGATATTTCGATGCATGTAAGCTTCGACTACCTTTCCTGCTGCAGTTGCTCCTTTTTATATCGTTTGTTGCTTTGCATAATCCTACATCACAAATCCAACAGCGCCATCTGTTGGTAACCAACAGAACTGATTTTTTTTCGTTGCCACACATTCTTTTCCATTCGTTTGGTGCAAACCGTATCTTTGTATCTTGATTCGTTTTCGAATTATTCATTTATAAAGTTCGTTCTGATTTTTGGATCACCCGGTATTTTAAAAAATCATGAATTCATGAAATAATGCAAATTGAGAAAGCGCAGTTTAACGTTTTCATATCGGTAAAAAATATGTGTATCAAAAACAATAAGAATTTTTGCCTGAATATATATTTTATTGGAAAAAACTAATGTTATGGGAAAAAAAAAAAAAAAAAAAAAAACAATTTACAAATATTAAATGGAAATATAAGCTTTTACATGTAATATCAAAGACAATTTTATTTTATTTATTTACATTTATTTTTGACTAAATAGTTATATTTACTGATACCAATTCAGTCAGAATTTCACGTAGATTTAATAGATTAGCCTTTATGCAAATGAATGGTAATTTCTGTATAATACAAAATATAAAGTAACAAAATAAGTTTAAAGTGTGTTGTTAATTATATAATAATATTTCAATGAACAATTTTAACGCTTTTCTGATATTTTGGAATAAAGCATACAGAAACATCAGATACTACATCATCCCAGTTCTGTCTTCAAACAAAGTACCCTCTACAATTTATACGAAAATGCACGTTTTGTAGAAATTCCTTATAACTAAATTCCTTATCTCTTAAATTTTCACTCTCCAATATAATTATATGTGATGATACTTCACAATGCAATTGAGGATATATAATGCATAAAACGGGGTTGTTTTACTGAAAGTGTTTCTATTTTGTGATTCACTATTTTAAAATCTCTATTTTTGAATGCTTTCAAAACGCTTTTTTTAGAGAACACATTATTTGTTGAGTAAGCTTTAAAATAATTAACAAACGTTGTATAAAGATTTTATTAAATTTTAGAGATTGTAAAATATTCTCAGTTATTTAATTAATTTTACGTTAAAAGTCTAACGCTATATGTTGTTATTTATTTAAATATTATTAAAAAAAAATATTTTATTGGTATTTAAAAGTACACTAGATTAAAAGAACACGATTGTACAGAAAAGTGATTATAAGAAAGTTAATATAACTACCACAAATGTTTCGAATCACATATTGGGGATACGTAGCAAACCCTCGATGATAGCTTCAACTACTTTTTCTAGTCAATCTTGACTTTATAGTCCATCCAGTATTAGTTTTATTTTATTTTATTTTATTTATTTATTTTTTAACAAATATGTGATTGGGAGTTTTTTCTTTCTCATCTCATCCCTTACTAAAATGTAAGGTTTTCTAAAGCCTTTTTTATGGTTTAATCTAGGCTTTCAGGCATTTTTCCAAGGTTTCGATTAAGTACATCGCTGATAATAAGTTTTCCTATGGTATTCAGACAATACCTTCATTATACCTACAATGAAAAAACGTTTTTTTAGGTTTTATTTTTAAAACCCCTAAAAACCTGCAGTGATTTAGGTTTTATAGTGGTTTTCCAAGGTTTTGGTTAAATACATACACACTAATAAATTTTACTATGGTATTGAGACAATACTTCAATTATATCTACAATAAAAAACTGTTTTAGGTTATTTTTTTAAAATCTCTAAAAACCTGCAGCGTTTTAGGTTCTGTAGTGATTTTCCAAGGTTTTGGTTAAATAAATAGACACTAATAAATTTTATTATGGTATTCAGACAATACCTTCATTATAACTACAATAAAAGGTTTTTTTAAAACCTCTAAAAACCTGCAGTATTTTAGGTTTTATTGTGATTTTCCAAGGTTTTGGATAAATACATGGATGCTAGTAAGTTTTCTTATTGTATTCAGGTAATACCTCCATTATACCTACAAACGAAAACTTTTTATTCTTTCTTTAATTTTAATTCATTATTACTCATTAACATTATTTATTTTTTTATTTTTTAATTTACATTGTGATTCTTTTATTTTTCAAATAAAAAAAAAAAAAAGAAATTAAACACAGTGGTCATTCGGGTATCTCTCTCTGTCGAAAATTTTTCACTTGCAGTACAGTTATAAGTTAAACAAGCCCCATCACTTATCTCAATAAATATTTCTAGGAATGTATTCTTCAAAGCGTAATATAAAGTTAAAAATTTGATTTGATTCTAATATATATATATATATATATATATATATATATATATATATATATATATACAAACTAATATGTATATATATTCAATAGAGAGATACTGGATTCGTAAAAATTTTCGACTTACCGTTTACAACGGATTTACACGTGAGGGTCTAGAACATGATTTTACCATTTTTAGAAAATATCTGTCTGTCCTACCGTCAGTCTGTTTGTGAGTGTTCGACAAAAATTTGTGGCAACTGTATTTCCAGAACTACTGCTCAGAATTGTATATAAATTTATATGTAGATACACCTTGACCTAAATTAGTGCCTACCAACTTTTGGTGTCAACCGCTCAACACATGGCGCTGCTATACAGCTATTTCCGCAGTTTAATGGGGAGCTATATCTCAGGTTCTACAGCATATAATCAAAAAAAAAAAAATGATATGTAAGAATATTATTATGAGACATTATGCTGATTCAATTTGAATGCTTATCGGCCGACAGGTGGCGATACTATACAACGATTTCTGCAATTTAATGGAAAGCTAAAACTCAGGAACAACTGCACATAATTGCATATAGATTTATATGTACAAGCGCCTTGACATAAATTAGTGCCTATCAACTTTTGGTGCCAACCGCTCAACAGGTGGTGCGGCTACACAGCGATTTCTGCAGTTTAAGGAAAGGCTATATCTCAGGTTCTATTGCATATAATCAAAGAAAACTTGATGCGTTAGAGGTCCATTATGAGACATTATGTTGATTCAAATTGGATGCTTATCGGCCAAAAGATGGCGCTGCTGCACTGGAAATTTCCTCGATAACGGGATGGCCATATCTCAGCTTGCATGATATGTAACAGTATGAAACTTGATATGTGAGATAACCATTATAAAAACACATTTTTTAAGATGTTATTTATAGACATTAAAACTGCCTTTCTTTGAATACTTAGAATTAGTTTTCTCTAAGATAAAAATCATTTGAAATCACCATGTTAGATAATTTTAATAAATAATAGTTATAGTAATTTTTTTGTCGTTAGTGAATTTGTATAGGGAAATATAAAAGAAAGTCTTGTGGTGGCCACAACATACTAGTTTTCATTTTCAAATAAATATGAAGCAAGAGATTTAAGCGGAAAGATTTTAAATTTAAAATAAAAGCGTGAACTTTTGGCAAAGTAATGATGATTCTCCGCAAAGAAAAGCGCAGAAAAACTTGGAATGCGTTTAATTAATTTATATTCAAGAAAAATAATAATTAGTTATCTGTAAAAAAATAATTAATATTGTTTATTAATTCCTTTATTCGTTATCTTTTGAAATTTCTTTTCCGAATTCCGAGAAGTATAATACCTTTTTCTTGAGTACAGGAACGATCAGTCGCTTAATAAAATCATTTTGGCTCAGAATGAGTGTGATTTTAATTAGCGGCGAGTACTGTACTAGAATTTAATGAAAAATGTAAATATGTATATATATATATTCCAAAACAATATTTAATAATACATTTTTTGCTCTATAAGAATAACATGTTTTGTTTCGATGTTATCACAAATGCTTTTAATGCAAATATTGAATAATTGTTCGAATGAAAACAAAAACAAATATATAATTTTTCATTGCGGTAAATACTTTTCAGAATGTAACAGAAAGAAAAATATACAATATTTAATTTTAAAGGGAACAAATATGTCTATTTTTTTAATGTAATTTTGGTTAAAAATATTATATATATATATATATATATAGTAATAATAATCCAATTCTCCACCTATTGTAACAATATATAAATAAAACATTGGGAGAATACTAATTAAAGTATTATTTTGTTACTTATGTGATATAATATATATATATATATATGTATGTATTTATTTTCTTTAAGTAGAATAACACTGTAGAAAAAAATGCGGAAATACATACTTTTATAATTCAAAACAAGAAAACGAATTAAATATTTGTGTTGCATGTAATAAATAATCCATGATAGAAAATCGCGATACTTCTAATAATTTCATAATCTCCTTTTTTAAAACAACAAACTTTGGATGAAAAATGAAGTATGCATTTTCCACAAACTCTCTTTTCCTACATTTATCTTCGAGAAAAAGAAACTAATAACATATACAACAATAGTGTTTAAAGAAAATGTACATCCCGATCCCTTTTCAAAATAATATTTTTAACGATAATGCATATTTTACTCACAAAATAAAAGAAATAACATGTTTTGTTCGATTTCTTTCACAATGCTTTTAAATAATGAGTAAATGTCAGGATGGGGAAAAAAATGAAAAACAAGTCTTTATATTACAGTGAAAATTTTGGAGGAAGGAAAAAAAAAAAAAAACATAAAAGGTATTTTTATTTCCGTTGAAAGCGAAGTTTTAATGGCACCATTTTTCCAACATCTGAGTTTGAAGTAGGCGGTTGAGATACTAAACTGTGGATCGTTTTACTACTCATAAAATACATCAGTATCTAAAAGTTTCTGAAAACGTAGTTTCGTAGAATTTTTCATTTTATGACTGAGTGTCGGGATGCATTTTTTTGTAGAAACATGATATCTTTTTTACAATATATTTTTAAGAAACCAAATGGCGAAAGTGCAGAAAATTGTTATAAATAAAATAGTTGCATTATCTTTAAATGTACAAAGAAAATGTAACATATACATTAATATTCAGTTTGTTTACTTTTCTGAATAATTGTATAAAAGGGTTAGAATTCGTTAACACTATCATATTTTTCAAATATAATTAAAACTCCTGCATTCTAATGATTATTTTTTAACATCTTAACAGTTTTTTTTTTCGAACAGCGGTCGGCCACTACTTCTGGCGGAGTACGTATTTACAGTCGGCAGCAACACTATTCGAGCGCTAGCAAAAATGTCTATGTATAAAAAAATACACTTAAAACTGTTTTGATAAATAAATCCTTATCTAATCATGTTCTTAGACTGACTAAGAACATATTTCTAGAAGAATGTATTTAACAAAACTGTATTAAGCGTACTTTTTTATATAGGAATTTTCGTAAGCGCTCGAATAATTTTGCCGCCGACTGTATTATCACCAATAATTTCATAAAACAATTAGTTCTAATAATTTTCTAATTTTCTAATAATAGAAATTCGATGGCTAAATAATATAAATGTTAACTCTTAAATCAAGTATAAAAGAAAAATGTGTATAGGTTAAACAGAGAAAAAAATACTGTTGATAATTAAATTTAATAAGAGAAGGAGTATGTTTTATATAATTCTGGTATTTATTTATTTATTTATTTTTTTTCATTTTACGGGGAATTGGCATCTTTAAATTTCTACCACAAAAGGTTTCATACAAAAACTTATATTTCCATTAAATGTTTACAAATTGGACTATACTAAGTTTGTCCAATAAGATATATGTTCAGAAAACAGTTCTTATTGTTTTTAATATATTCAATACACATTTGAAATCTTTAAATTGCGTTTCCTCAGTTTGCATTTTCTCATGAATTCATGATCTTTAAAATACTTAAATTTATACAAGTATTTAAGAGAATACTTAATATTTTTTTGGATGTTTAATAGAATCTACTTAAAAAAATTAGGAATTTTGAAATTTATTAAATAATTTTTGAGGAGCAAAAAGATTAAAAAGTGCTTGTCAATGTAAAAGAAAAAAAAAAAAAAAGAAAAAAAAAAAAAAAAAGAAACATGATTTTTGTTATATTTTTATTTAAAAATATTGTAAAATTCATCCCCTATTCTTTTAAGCAGTTTCTATTAAACTTCCAAAAAAATATTATTTTTTTTTTCTTAAAATGCTGTAGAAGATTAAGTACCGGTGATCCAAAAGTCAGGACAAAATTTAAAAATGAATAATTTGAAAACGAATCAACATGCAAAGATACGATTTGCACCAAACGGATGAAAAAGGAACCGGGTTTTGTGTGGCAACGAAAAAAAAAAAAAAATAGTTCTGTTGGCGACCAACAGATGGCGCTATAGTGTTTTATTTCACCAAAAGATGATTTAAAAATGAAAAAAGTGTTAACAACTTACAAGTCAGCTTAATTACATTTAATTAGTACTACTACAGTAAATGCTCAATGTGCTGTCCATCATTCAGAAGTACAGCTGCGAGACGATTCACCACACCGTTCACAGGATTTAGTAGCATTTCTTGCGTTATGGCAGACACATTTTGGCGGCTGGAATCTTTCAGTGCTGCTAGTGATTCCGGTTGGTCGCGGTACACTTTTGACTTCAAGAATCCCCACAGCCAAAAGTCACAGGGTGTCAGATCGGGAGATCTTGGAGGCCATGCGTGATTAAAGTAGCGACTGCGAATGCGATATTTCGATGCATGTAAGCTTCGACTACCTTTCCTGCTGCAGTTGCTCCTTTTTATATCGTTTGTTGCTTTGCATAATCCTACATCACAAATCCAACAGCGCCATCTGTTGGTAACCAACAGAACTGATTTTTTTTCGTTGCCACACATTCTTTTCCATTCGTTTGGTGCAAACCGTATCTTTGTATCTTGATTCGTTTTCGAATTATTCATTTATAAAGTTCGTTCTGATTTTTGGATCACCCGGTATTTTAAAAAATCATGAATTCATGAAATAATGCAAATTGAGAAAGCGCAGTTTAACGTTTTCATATCGGTAAAAAATATGTGTATCAAAAACAATAAGAATTTTTGCCTGAATATATATTTTATTGGAAAAAACTAATGTTATGGGAAAAAAAAAAAAAAAAAAAAAAAACAATTTACAAATATTAAATGGAAATATAAGCTTTTACATGTAATATCAAAGACAATTTTATTTTATTTATTTACATTTATTTTTGACTAAATAGTTATATTTACTGATACCAATTCAGTCAGAATTTCACGTAGATTTAATAGATTAGCCTTTATGCAAATGAATGGTAATTTCTGTATAATACAAAATATAAAGTAACAAAATAAGTTTAAAGTGTGTTGTTAATTATATAATAATATTTCAATGAACAATTTTAACGCTTTTCTGATATTTTGGAATAAAGCATACAGAAACATCAGATACTACATCATCCCAGTTCTGTCTTCAAACAAAGTACCCTCTACAATTTATACGAAAATGCACGTTTTGTAGAAATTCCTTATAACTAAATTCCTTATCTCTTAAATTTTCACTCTCCAATATAATTATATGTGATGATACTTCACAATGCAATTGAGGATATATAATGCATAAAACGGGGTTGTTTTACTGAAAGTGTTTCTATTTTGTGATTCACTATTTTAAAATCTCTATTTTTGAATGCTTTCAAAACGCTTTTTTTAGAGAACACATTATTTGTTGAGTAAGCTTTAAAATAATTAACAAACGTTGTATAAAGATTTTATTAAATTTTAGAGATTGTAAAATATTCTCAGTTATTTAATTAATTTTACGTTAAAAGTCTAACGCTATATGTTGTTATTTATTTAAATATTATTAAAAAAAAATATTTTATTGGTATTTAAAAGTACACTAGATTAAAAGAACACGATTGTACAGAAAAGTGATTATAAGAAAGTTAATATAACTACCACAAATGTTTCGAATCACATATTGGGGATACGTAGCAAACCCTCGATGATAGCTTCAACTACTTTTTCTAGTCAATCTTGACTTTATAGTCCATCCAGTATTAGTTTTATTTTATTTTATTTTATTTATTTATTTTTTAACAAATATGTGATTGGGAGTTTTTTCTTTCTCATCTCATCCCTTACTAAAATGTAAGGTTTTCTAAAGCCTTTTTTATGGTTTAATCTAGGCTTTCAGGCATTTTTCCAAGGTTTCGATTAAGTACATCGCTGATAATAAGTTTTCCTATGGTATTCAGACAATACCTTCATTATACCTACAATGAAAAAACGTTTTTTTAGGTTTTATTTTTAAAACCCCTAAAAACCTGCAGTGATTTAGGTTTTATAGTGGTTTTCCAAGGTTTTGGTTAAATACATACACACTAATAAATTTTACTATGGTATTGAGACAATACTTCAATTATATCTACAATAAAAAACTGTTTTAGGTTATTTTTTTAAAATCTCTAAAAACCTGCAGCGTTTTAGGTTCTGTAGTGATTTTCCAAGGTTTTGGTTAAATAAATAGACACTAATAAATTTTATTATGGTATTCAGACAATACCTTCATTATAACTACAATAAAAGGTTTTTTTAAAACCTCTAAAAACCTGCAGTATTTTAGGTTTTATTGTGATTTTCCAAGGTTTTGGATAAATACATGGATGCTAGTAAGTTTTCTTATTGTATTCAGGTAATACCTCCATTATACCTACAAACGAAAACTTTTTATTCTTTCTTTAATTTTAATTCATTATTACTCATTAACATTATTACTCATTAACTAAATATTTTAATTTGTAAAATAATAACAACTCTGTGTATTATTATTAATAATTATAAGTTTCAATTTCTAAAGAACAAAACATGATTAAAAAAAAAAAAAAAAAAAAAAAAACTATAAAACAATTAAATAATTCTCAAAATTAATCAGAGATTCATTAATATCAATCCATTAATTTCTCAAAAACATAATAAATATTAATACATTCATCTCATAATTAAGAAAATAACACGCTTTTAAAATTAATTTCAGTTTTAATCCATTTCCCGCCAAAACTAGAAATAATGATTTTTTTTCTGAATACAAACAGTAATGCTCATTGTTTTGATCATATATGACAATAATTTAAAATAAAATTATGAAAAGTAGTCTTATCTTACTAAAAATAGAGTGTTATGTTTGAAAAATTTTATCGGAATAAGAATAGATAATTAATACAAATATATATGTACGGAAATTTCCTTGAGGGCGCGTAAAGCAGAAAAAACTACAGATGACTACAAAAGTAATTATTTTATTAAGACAAAATTTTTTTTACAAGTTATGTAAACTCATTCAAATATGAAGTTTTTCATTTTTTTTTTTTTTTTTTTTTTTTTTTTTTTTTTTGAAAAGTGTTTTAAAGTTTGAAATCCATTTTTAAACTTAAAACTAATTTTCAGATCAAATGTTTTTTGTAATAAAAAAAAATCTATCCTTTTATTACCTAAAAACAATACTTAATGTAAAATACCTTTTTTAGTTAACTTCTAAGCGCGATTATTTCTGGTGTTGCGTAAACGCAACACCAGCGGGTAATGGGTTAATCTGAAAACGCTAGTCTAAATAATCATAGAACCATGTACACAAAGACCACTGGCTCTATGGTCAGAGCACTTAACTACAAACCCGAAACCTGTCATTTCGATCCTAACCGACCGCAAGTGTGAAAGAAAATTATTGAAAATAAGGAAAGGGCATGTTTACAAACAAACGCTCCGTCAATCAATCTTTGCCACTCGAGAGTAGCAAAAGATCAACCTGTATTGGTGGAAATGCCAATGTTATGCCACTTTACCTATAACTTGACAGCGCGTGACGTCACCTGCCCTTTCCTTATACAGAAGTTCAATAATTTCTCCCTAGATGACAGCATGAAACAAACAAAAGGAAACCGAAGCCATAACCTACATGAGTCATGGTTCTTTATAAAAAACTTTTGATATTTATAAAAAACCTGAAATAAATTTTATAAAAACACCTTAAGGTATTTGTGAGAAACCTATGGAGGTATTGAATGAACTTTTATTATGCTTTATTTTACACCATAAATACCTGATAATACCTTATTTTAAAAACCTCTAAAATCTGTAAAATACCTGTTAAAATCTACCTAAGGAAAACCTTCAAAAATCATTGGAAATGTATAAATAAAAAACTTTGTAGGTTTATTAAAAATACCTACAGGGTTCATGGTATTACATAAAAACCGTCTGGTATTTATGCAAAACCTGCAATAAGTTTCTGAAAAATACCTTAAGGTATTTATGGGAATCCTACGGAGGTATCAATAGAGCTTTTATTATGGCTTTTTTTTACACCATTAATACCTGATAATACCTTATTTTAAATACCTCCAAAACTTGTAAAATACCTTTTTAAAGAAACCTTAAAAACCTTAAATAAAACTTTTAAATTTTAGTAAGGGATGTTTAGTTTTATGGATTTTTAGCCTCCCTTTTTTTTTACATTCTAAATTGTGGTGCCACAAAATATGTAATATTCTAAGGAAATACAGTGGAAAACAGATTGAACCAAATATCATTGAAGAAAAATCGCAGAATTCTATAATGACAAAAGCATTCATTGAAAGCCATAACAGAAAAATAATTGCAAGAAAGTGACAGGGAAGTTTATTATTTGTAATTTTGATCTGGAGAATATTTTGGAATAAAACAAACAGCAACAAATACTACCAAACTGTTGTTGCGTTCTCAAACAGAGTGCTCTACAATATTTAGGTAAATACATGTTTTGTAATAAATTACATGTTTTGTAATTAAATAATTTTCACTTAAATTTTCACTCTCTAATGTAATTATACGTAATGACACGTTACGATTCACTTGAGGTTATATGATTTGTATATCGAGGATCTTTTACAGAAATAATTTCTATTTTGTGATTTATCACTTTAAAATCTCTAGTTTTATTGTATTTTATTTTATTATTATTTTCTTTAATTAAAGAACACTACAGTCGTTAAGTATTGCTTAAAATAACTAACAAATGTTGTATAAAAATTTTTATTTTCTGTTTACGTTAAACAGTAGTTATCGCAGAATTTGTTTATAAAAATAAACAAATAAATAAAACAAGTAAAAGTTACAACAAATCAAATACTTATCGACATATAACTTTACCTAACATAGGATGAATACGTAAACTTGATTAATCGTCTACACATCTATATTTATACCTTATTAAATATTAGGAAAATTAAAAAAAAATATATATCATTAGTATTTTTTTTTAAATGTAATCCATTAAAATAATTCTTAAGACATTTCTTATAGAAAATGAAATCTTTAGATTGATCTGAAATTTACTTCCTTTAAAGATCTTTTTTTAATAAGGCCTTAATCCATTTTTAAAATCATGCATGAAAAGTAGCAGCATAAAAAATATTGATCAGTACCTAAGAAGGTTTTTGCATTTGACGTCAATCATATTTCTCATATAAAAACGGTATATTGGTGTTAAATTTTTATTCAACTGCTTTTAAGAAAATCACGTACATTCTCCTAGAAAGTCAGGCAGAATTCTTATTTGCAATTTCCTGAATAGAAATCTGTAGAAACTGGGATGTTTCCGAAGCAATTTCCCCTTAGCCTGCAGCGTGTAATGGATTTTAAAAGAAAATTTGAATATGCCCCATTTTCTTCCATGGAAAAGTTTGTAAAAAATTAAATATTTTCTTAAAGATTTTATCAACGTAACTGTATAAAAATTTTTTGCTAATGCCATTAGGTCTTTACATTGAATCACAAAAATTACTAACAATTTCTACATTCAAGCAAAACATTTTAACATTTTAATCAATTAAATCATAGATTAGAAAATTATATATTATTTTAATGTCTACCTTTTTTTTTTTTTTTTTTTTTAGTTCTTCTAACTAAGAATGTAGTAACGTGTTTAATATGATGAATTTTAAACATACAAATACGCATTTTTATTTGACAAAATTTTAAAAGAAATTTTAACTTACATAGTTTGTACTTGATTCAACTAATTAATCTTGTAAAATTTCTAATTATTTTAGATATAGGATGAGCTTCCAAGTAATTATTATTATTTTTTTTTTATCTGTTAAGTATTCGTTTAATTAAAAGAGTTACTTACATTGGTAATGTGTATTAATTTTACATATCATTACATTAACATTTCGTAAACATTAACATACAAAATCTTTCTTAAATATTACATCAAATTCTTAAAAATACTTTCAAGTACATAAATTTATTTCTATTTTAAAGTCATATGAAACTATAGTAGAATATTATGATTCACATAGTGTTTTTATAATTGATAGGAGTATGAGATATTAAATAATGTTACAGATATTTCTGCAATGTAATAAATAAATGTCATCTGTATATGTATTTATTATTATTATTATGAAATTATTGATTTGTGTGTTTTAATTCACAAAATATTTCTTCTTGAGATTTTATTTTGCTTTGTACGAGATGCCGGAACAAATTAAATTATTCTAAATTATGATAAATTTTAAATTTATTAAAATTAATATTTTAATTTTATTAAATTATATGATGGTTATAAAAATTGTATAAAACAAAAAATTAAATAAATATTTCATGAATGAAAGTTAATTTGTCGAATATTTAAAAGCCATTTTAATTTTTTCATAAGTAGAAGAAATCATATATATATATATATATATATATATGTATGTACAAAATGGGCCAATAAATCCACTTATATTGTTTATTAAATTTCATATATTATTTTTCATGGTTTTCTCTTAAATGAAAAGTTATATCGATTCTCATATCTACGTTTATTTTGCTATAAATTGAATAGATTTTTAATAAAAGTAATATTTGTAATGGCCGTTTGAAAATATTTTAAAAAGGAAAAAAAATACACTTTTTTAATAATAAATAAATAAAAATATTGAGTTATTTCTAATGCTATTAACATATGATGTTTAAAACTTAAATAGGCAATATCTCTCTCTCTCTCTCTCTATCTATCTATATCTATATCTATATATATATATATATATATATAAACCAAAGTAATTAGATATTCTTAAGAAAAAAATATTATATTTTCTGAACTATTTCCTTTTTTATGCTTGTATGTCACTTAAAATGTACTTCTTGCATCTATTCAGCAGGAGCGTTATTTAATTAAACTTAATTTTCAAATAACACTCTATCTTTCATAATTTTTGTATTGAGTAAATTATACATTGTTTTTTTTAAATTCAATTAGAAACATAAAGTAAAAACGAAAATAAATTAAAAAAAAAAATTTAATCATCTTATATATTTTTAAGACAACTTATATATTTAAGATTACATATTTATTAGATTTTTGATTATAAAAGATATTGGCTGAAAACTAAATCCCCCTAAAAATATTTCATCTTGTTTTATTACGGACTGAAATCCTTTATATGTTTTGTTAAAGTAAACTTCAATAAATTCCTCTGTTAATAACTCGGTACATTTTAGCGATATAAGAATTTAATTACTTCTAAGACAAGTCTTTCTTTGAAAGATAATTTGTTTAAATTATCTGTTTTGTGTTAGTTATTTTAGTTTCATTTTCTATACATATACATTTTGGATCACACCATGTCTGCAATTTCCGAATGGGACGATATCATTTATTGCAAATAATTTTTTTTTTCTTATCACGCATTGTATTAATCTCATATCTCTTGCTTTCCCCTGCAAAGTTTTATTTACTGCCTGCTTTTCAACGCTTATAAATATTTGTTATTCAATAAAAAATGTATATGCATATAGTTGCATACCTGTGAATATTTAATATGTGAAAATATTATAAATTATTAGAGTTTATAAATGGTTTGATTCATAAAATGCATTAAAACTTGTTTTCTGAAAAAATAAAATAAAATAAAATTTTAAACACATATGTGAAACAAGAACAAAAAATCATGGGATACGTATTGATTATTACATTTTCTAATTGTAATTAGTCACTGTATCGTTAACTTCAATCTTCTTTGCCTGCACTGTCACAAAATGGACAGACAAAATGACAGACAGACCTACAAATAGACTAAATAAATTCATACTCACTCTTAAACATTGTTGAAAAGCGTTAAAAATGCTAAACACAAACGAAAATGCATTTCCAACAATTTTCAATTATAGCCCACAATGTCGTTGAATATTTTAGTTTAGCCTTAAAGGTCTCAACGCTGAGCATATTATATCCTCCACAAAACATTATTTTAGCATATTAACAATAAATGTCAGTTTGATTATGATTCTTGCAGTAGAGAGTTATTTTAATGTGATTAATAATAATAATAATAATAATAATAATGTCTCTTTAAAACGCAATGTATTAGCCTGTTTTTGGGTGTCCTTGTACACAAACCAGTTGTACAGAGCCTGTTGATACCATTTTAAATAGGAAAGATTAAATAGTTAACTTGAAAAACATACGTCATTTGTAAGAAATACTGAAAATATTCCTAGACACTGAAGCAGGCAGACAAACAAATAAAAAAAACACACATTTATACATCTGATAGAACGCAGTGCTTTAGAAAATTTTTGGTTGTCTTTATAAACAAACCAGCGGTGGTATTTACTCCATAAGAAACATCTGAGAGTATCTATAATTAACATATTTCAATTTTATTAAGATTTGTGTCAAGTAAAAGTATTAAAACATGATTAATATAAATACTTCTCATAGAAATTAATGCTTTAAAACAGTTTGAGATAACTCTGTCAAAAACCATTCGAAGTAATTACGTAATTTTCAATAGAGAACATCCAATAGTAAACCTGAATATCATATATCAGTTTCAAGAAATTTCATTAATATTTACAAGTATCAGAGCATGGACAGACAGAAAAACTGAAGTCTAAACAATTTGGAACTTTGTTGGAAAGTGTTAAATAGAAAGAAAACAAAAACCGAACCACTGTTTCATATATTATAAGAAAATTAAGTAATATAATAATAAAACAAGAATGAAAGATCATGTAATTTTTATTTATTATTAACACTTTCCACGTGTACATACTGCTTGTGTCGTTTAAAGACAGACAAATGGGCAGATATCAGACAAACCAAAGTCCTGAACACTTCGGAACTTTGTTAGAAATTGTTAAAAAGAGCGACTTATGTACAGTCGGGAGGAAAAAAAAATGCAACACTCAACGTAGCCTCGTTGCTAATCGATGTAGAAAAATGTAATAGGTATCGTTCGACGGGGAATTGTGAGTAGTTTCAGAAAATGAACTGAAATTTTGAATTGGGGGGTCGTCTACATATTAAAATGCGCGCCAACTTTGTTTATTCAATGGTAATACACCATTTTTATTTTATATTTTAATTTCTGGGATCGCGACATCGCAAAAAAGTATATTGGTTGTATATTTTACTTATTTTTTCACAGAGTTATAATCGTTCAAAGTTTGAAGGTGCTAATGTTAAAGTCATATTTCATACTTTTATTAATATCTTCAAAAAAAAAAAATAACTTGATCGATATTTTTTATTTTATTTTATTATTATTTTATTTTCTTTTATTTACGAAATATAGTGAAGAAACCCAAACATAATCCACCATTACATTTGACTCTAAAAAATATTTTTAATTCTAAATAATATTAATAAACTCATATTCATAAAATTTATGAATTATGATCTATATTAATTTTTACATAAAATGAATCCTAATGCTGAAAAATGTGGGTAAACAAATTTGCAGCTCATTCCAGTTGTTAGTTTTTGAGATATAAATAAATCTCTCTGTTGGAGTGGTTTAGGGGGGCGTCTCTTATAAAGTTTTGCATGAGATAATGAATCAAATCTTAAGAAATAACAAAGAAAATTAAACAAAATATTTTTATTTTTTACTTACGGGTCAAATTATATAACAACAGCGTCAAACGCAAAGAAATGAAACAAAAATGATGATTTATAGACATTAGTGTTAGCATCAAGAATCCTTGTTTTCTAAAGAAGACAAGCCTCGCCTTTATCGTTCTTCAAAACAAAATAATAGAGAAAATAAAAGTAAATGTGACATTGAGTGATGAATTCGTGTTAAACCACTTACTTTATGTTGACAAAAATATGCACAAGGGTATTTACTTCATCGATTACTGGTGATAATTTTTTAATCTTTTAAACGAACATGAGAAGAAAAAATTAACTAAATATGCGGGGTTTACTGTTTTAAAAGAAAAATAGGTTTAATGTAAAAATTGTCAGTTAAGAAAAACGAAAGGAATTGGAATGCAAGACAGACTTGTAAAATCGTTTCTTAACTACCGTCATACTTAAAATCTTTTCTTCATATATTGCTTTATTTTTATTTATTTATTTATTTATTTTGTAGGTGGGAGGATTATAATTTTAAAGATAATTTAGTCTTTAAAATTACATTAATATATTTTAACATTATATATTTTAGAAAATATACTTTAATTTTTATAAATATATTTTAATACTTTTTGCGACCGCAGGATTTTGTCTTTTTGACAGTAGGATCCGCCGACGGGCGTTTTCCTCTCAAAATAAATATTTTAGAACAATTTTCTGTATTCACATTTATATTACAAATGTATATACATTATAATTATATTATTTCTAATCAATATATTTCTATCCATGTATATTTTATTGCAAAAATATGAACACTGGGTACACATCTAAGAAATACGTAACACACAAATTACGAAAGAAACGGCCACTGACAGAGTTACAGATTTTCAAATGACGTGAATCTACGTCAGCAGTCGCGAAAGGGATAATTAAGAAATTATATTTTCATAGAAATTATATAACGAATCGTACAGTTCCAAAGAGTTCAACTGACCCAAAATGGTAAGTTCGATTAGAATAGTTTAATATTTACTTGATGAACCCTTACACTAAGTTATCCGAAAAGATTTAGTTTATGTGTTGTATCTATATTATTTTATTTCGTATATTATGTTACACCTATGAAAGAAAATTTAAGCTTTATTGATGACAGTACAGCCATAATAAACACTTTTACTTGAAAATTATTGCACGTTTTTCAAAGAGTACTGTCTGGACCAATCGCAAGTGTAATGTATTTAAATAGACCTAAAATTATCTAAAAAAGTACTGAAGTATATACAAATCTAAAAAACTGAATTCTGGATAATTAAGAAACTGGAAAATGTAAATGTTTTTATTAATTTTTATAATTCTTTTTTTCCTGAAATATTTCCGGTGTGAAACATTAAAATTTTCTCTATTTCTTATAGGATCTTAATTTTATTTTTCTATATTTACAGATAACCCCCTAACACCTTTTTGATTATACCTCTATAAATACTAAAGTTAAAGTATACAAACAGTATACTTTTCCGCACTGCCAGACTCTCAGAAATTCGAATATGAAGTCAAAATTTGGTGTTGCTATTGAAAAAAATCAAAGTTGGCGCTCATTTCAATATGTAGATGACCCCTAATTCAAAATTTGACAACATTTTCGGAAAGTGAATTTAATTTCATGTTGCATTATGTCTATTAGACGTTCCTGCGTCAATTAATTACAGCGGATGTTGCGTTTTTTTTTCGACTGTACATTGGCTTTTATTTTATGTGAATTTATTTGGTGGACTACGACTTATTACATCAATAATACGATTAAACTAGCTGTTGTGTTCGTTCTTCGCTCGGAAATCTAATTATTATTCACAGTATATTATAATATGTATATATATATATGTATATGTATATGTATCTAAGTTGAAGTTTACTATGCTGGTGAAGAGAATAAATTATTGTAGTTGATAAGTACAATTTGTAAAATGTGTATAATGTATTTGTATATATATATATATATATATATAAATTTGGGTAATTGTTCACGAACTGATTTGAATATAAATTTTCTCAACGTCCAAAACACAGAATTTATTTTGCCATTTACGTTCCAGAAAACGATTACAAAAGCTAGTAAATAAAAAAATCGCCAAGAGGGTTCTGTACTAAAACTGCACCCATTCTTCAATATTCAGCTGCATCGAAAATATATTAGTTTTTTTGCATTGAATTTTTGTTGAATGCTGAATCTCTGGCGATATTTGATTCCGGTATCGATAACGTAGAATCACTTGATAAATATGCGTTAAAAAATAGAGAAAATTATTTTTTGAAAATGCTTTAGTAGTCCAACCTGGCTAAATTAAAAATTTAGAAACGAAATAGCTCGATCGTTTCTCTTCAAAGTCTTTTTTAACATAACTGCGATAACCATTTTAATTCATCGTTAAAATGTAACAAAACTTTAAACGTTCACAAGACGAAAGCTATGCCCAAGTCATTTGAAGAACACAGTTCTTGTCGATTAAATATATACATATTAATTTATTTACAAATTGCTTTAAAATTAGAAAAAGTAGAATTTTATTATTATTATTATTATTATTATTGGAGTGTGGAGACGAATGTATAATAACACAGCAACTTTTATCCATAGACCTGTTATTACAAAGAACGGAGCATTGTTTTTTCATTTATTATGCGAATTTTAAATTTGGCGACGAAACGGCTTGAACGTTCCTTTTCAAGATCTCTAATTACGCAGTTGTGATAGCCATTTTAATTCATCACCAAAATTAAAACAAAAATTTAAAAGCCGCTAACGGAATCATATGCTAAACCTATACCAAATAAATTTTAAGAAACGCATATAGTTAAGTATGTTAGGCAATAAAGTTCAGTTACTGCATGCCTTTATATATATTGAAGAATCGATAAAAATTACTTGTAAGCAAAGTTTTCGTTTATTAGGACTGAGAACTATTAGTCTCAATCTGGGATTTCTCTGGGATCTGCGGTGTCATTTTTCGATAGTTGGATATTTATTGAAATCTAAAATTTATCGAAAATATAGTTGAATAATATGAAAGCGAAGTTATAATTTGAAAAAAAATAATAATAATAGTCCTCCGTCCTAAACTAAATTTTGTTTTTGCCAGAATTTCATCATTTTTTTTTTTCTTTTGAAAGAAAAAGAAAAAGAAAAGAAAATTAATAATAATCAGTATCGAAAAAGTTTTTTTTTTTTTTTTTTTTTTTTTTTTAAATAATTTTGAATTAGGAAATAAAAAGTGCGCGTGCAAAGTGAAATAAAAATAAGTTTAAAAAAAAAATGAATTTAATGATTTAATTTATATATAAGACATGATCGCGTGCTTAAAAAGTAGATGTAAAATTTAAAGTTTATGTGGTGCGTGTGGCATCTATAAAAATTGTTTTAAGAAACAGAATAGAATAAAGAAAGCAACGATGTTGGTTGTTTTTTGTTATATAGTTTGAATTTTTGAATTTTATAGAAGTAATATCTACCGTAGGAATAATTTATTATATTAAAACTATAGGGAATTGTTATGCGAGCACAAGCGATGCTACTTTTTTTTTATTATTCTGCAGAAAGCTTGTGATTTGAAGTACACATCGTATCACAAATTTTATGTCAGTTTAGGAAAATATTAACGTTCGATAAAAAGTGTTTTATATAGAAAACAATCTAACTTTAAAGTGATACATAAATTTTAAAAAGAAATTTCAAAATATTGGAAAACTATCATCTGCGTAAGAGAAGCAGAATTTACATCAAAAGCAAAACAAGAATAAATAAAATGTCGAGTTTTTTTTTTTTTTTTTTTTTTTTTTTTTTTTTTTTTTAATTATAGTTATTTTAACGTTTCTAAATACCTAGGTATAACTTTTATTTGGTTACAGAAACGTTTTATGTTCATATATGTGCAAATCTAATTAAATTTTCGAAAAACAATGAAGGATATATTTTATGTTGTTTACAGACCTAAATCTGAGCCAAGTGTCATTGAATTCCATCCCGTCATTTTCAGATGATAACCCGCTCGAATAAAAAACGTTTTACATACCTCCATTTCTCTCATGCACACAAAGAAAATATTTTGAATCATAGTGGGGTTTACGGATGTGCAAAATGTAAAGATAACACAATTTGTTTTCTATTTAATGCGTTTATCGCGCGTTTTCTACCAATATATCATCTATCAATCTAATATATATCTTTTTTTTTTCGATGTATATAATTTGAATTGGATACAGACCTAAACTCCTGCCAATTTCGTTGAATTCGTCTAGCAGTTTTCGCGTTATACCCGGACAAAAATAGCGTTACAGACATACAGACACAACGACACACTCGCACAGAGAACTTTAAGTCAATTTTTAATTTCATGGTGTGTGAAACGTAAAGATATTGCAAAATGTTTTGATTCTGACAGATATACAGACAAAAGTCTGATTTTTTAGCACTGATTTTTTATACATATTTACAATTACACGTGGTTTCTAAATATCTCTATATGCGATGTAATTTCATATAAATAAAATAGTATGTAAGGAATTGATTAGTATCAGAAATAAGTTTTATATTTTATCGTATTTCCTGGGTTACTGCAAAAATAAATAATAAATGTTAATAATAATATAAAAAAAATCGTTATATAATTATATTGCCTTATTTACTTTAAGAGAAATTGATTTTTTTATCAAAATAAATATTTAAATTCTACGTGAAATAGTTGCAAAGAAAAATAGACATTTTTTTTTTAATTATTATTTATCAATCAGTGCTGGTTTCTATAATATTGTGTTATACAAGGGATTTTAATCTAAGTATGCAATCAAATTTTCAACAATTTTTTTTTAATTCAAAGCAATACTAACTACTAAAGATTAATTATTTGCAGCACAAATGCATTTACTAATTTAGAATGCTTGAATATTTACCTTTTGCTGTAATCAATCTTTTTTCGCACGAAACTTTTTCCTAAGATTTCTTTACAAAATATTTTTTTTTAAATTTTTTATTAAGTAAAGTCCTTTTTATAGTAATTGCTTTTCACAAATTTATTTCAAATATTCTTTTGTTTGATGAAAGTTTTTTGTAAAAAAATAAAAAAAATAGAACATATATTAAATTATATTTTGAATAAAATATTACGTAAAGTTTCATCTTTATTTAAATCCTTTTTATTCTCTTTTTAATACACTTTATCATTTATTAAATTTTCTTTATCACGTTTTGTTTATCTTAAAACATTTATAATAAAACAAATTAAAGTAGATAAGCAGACATATAAAATATTTTTTTTTTTTTTTTTTTTTTTTTTTTTTTATGAATTTACAAAAACTTAAAATTTGAATCTGAAATATAATAAACCTTATAAAATTGTTAAAATTTTTACAACTGTTTAGGATATTTATACAGGGTGACAAAAAATAACTTGGATGAAGTTTCAAACGAAATATCTTTAACTGCAACTAAAGTTAAAAATTTATTTCATTAAGTATTGATCCCAGAAAACGACTAAACAGGTGTAAGTTAGTTGTGATAACCATTATGGTTAGCAAACGATCTGCCATACTTGGATTACATAAGCAGAGAAAGAAGCAATGCGGAATTGTTCAAGTATTGAAAGTGCCTAAGCAGACGGTTTCATACACAATCAAAAGGTTTAAAGAACTCGGACATGATGGTGACAGGCCAGGAAGAGGAAGAAAGCACGCAGTTAACACATCAAGAAACCGGAAAGTTATCAAAAACCGAGTTCAACGAAATCCTAGGATTTCAATGAGAAAGGTTGTTAGAGAGATGAAGATCAACAGAGAAACCGCACGTTGGATGGCAAGAGTAGAGCTTGGTCTTCGCCGTCACAAAATGAAAGAGGCTCAAAAGCTAATAGCAGAGAACAAACGCACAATACTTCAAAGGTGTAAAGAACTGTTAAAGCGGGCCGCAGGTGATCGATGTCAAACATTTGTCTTCACAGATGAGAAACTGGTCTCGATTGAACAAGCTCACAATAGCCATAAGGATAGAGTTTGGTCAATAGAAGTACCTGGACCTTCTTGCATTTTTGAACGACGTCAACGACACCAATCTGTAATGGTTTGGGGTAGGATATGTGCTAGTGGGAAAACACCACATGTTTTTGTTGATCAAGGGATAAAGATTAATCAACAAACATATCGCAAACTCATTTTGGAAGATGTTGGTCGGTTGTTTGGAAGACCTTGGTCGCAAAAGTTCTTTGGAAACAAAAAATGGACCTTCCAACAGGATTCCGCACCTGCAAACAAACCTAAAGACACTCAAGATTGGTGCAAGACAAATTTTCCTGACTTCATTGGTGCTCAAGAATGGCCATCGTATTCCCTAGATTTGAACCCAATGGATTATTCTGTTTGGTCCATCTTGGAGACAAGGGTGTGTGCTAAACCTCATAAAACTTTGGCATCCCTAAAGAAATCCGTATGCAAGGAATGGGATAAAGTATCAGTAAGTGAGTAGCGGTTCATAGACGAAAATTTTGTGACATGTTTAAAGCTCTGTATTAAGGCTAAAGGTAGCCACTTTGAAAATTTTTAAATATATTAGACAAAATAATGTTTTCATTTTTATTTTCAAGTTTGGTCGTAATATTTTCATTAGCATTAAAGTTATAATGTATCATGTGTGTCCAAGTTATTTCTTGTCACCCTGTATAAATATTTGGTGGATTGTAAGAATATTTAACACCTAACGCATTGACACGAACAATATATAATGAAATCATTTTCTTCATCAAATAAACAAATTTTATGAGAATGGCGTAAACCGTGAAAATTGAGTAATAATTTAAATGCTTATACACCCGACAAGCATGTTTTCTTTGCTTCAAAGTTGCTTCGACAGTCTACTGTCAATGCTTGCAAGTGGTTGGTGCCACATTCAAACTCATATCGAGTTAATTGACTTTATCATTCAAATATTTGCGTGATTTTCTATGAAACTCCCACAATTTGTATACTTGAAATTTATTCTCCTGAATTCCCATACAAAAATTGCTTTGTTGGAACAATAATAATAATAATAACAAAAATAATAATATTGATGATTGTAATACCAACCACATATTTTTGTTAATATCCGCACCAAGAAATTTGCTATGAGTAACAGAAGTACATGCATCGCACATTGGTTGTTTACAGAGAGTTCAGTGACGTAATTTATTGGATTATGCAGTGCCAGTGACTCCTTTTTTAATCAAATCACATTCTTTTGATCAATCTAAGAAAGTATGATTAACTGAACAAAAACATTGTAAAAATAGTCTAAATAAATCGTCAAAATCAGTCTACAAAAAAAAAAAAAAAAAAAAAAAAAAAAAAATCAACAAAACATTTTTTTTTTCGGTGTATAGGTGCAACTCTTCCGATTTATAGACAAAGCAGACAAGCAAAGTCAAAAATCTTTAGAGAATACCTTTACAGTCAAGGTCCAATAATTGAAAACAGAGAATTTTTTAATGGAAATAAAGTATCAATTCAAGAAAAGAAAGGAGCTAAGTTGTGAAAAGTCCTTCCAAAGAAAAGCACGTTTTGCTGGTAGAAGAAACAATGTTTTTAACACAAGTAGCAAATATATGTGATATTGGACAAATTATTGCTCAGGGCATTTTTTAATTTATAAGAGAAAATGACCTTATAAATTTTACGGTGATTGAATAATATGAAACTAGTTAAAATAAGGAATATTGGTGAGAATTTATTGCAGGAAAAGCAAATAGGGAAGTCTCTAGAACTGTAAATTTGCTTATTCCATGCTAAGGAATTGCCTTTACGTCACGCGTTCTGCACTTTAGACGAAAATATTAAAGCATATTATAAGTTTTAGGCAGAAACAGGTAAACAAATCTAAACCATACTAAGATTTCTGAATTATTTATTTATTTATTTTTTATTAATTGAAAACAAATCTATATACTGATTATATACCGGTCGTAAGTACGTTAATGAAAATGTGTACTGCTGTATCGAGTAAAAAATGCTCGTTAGATTTATTACCTGAAATTACTGGAAAACTAGCATATTCTAGATGCCTTAAATTAGAAAATCGTATACTTCAAATGTATGTAGTGTCTGAGATCACCTTAATGAACTTCAAATTACAAGTATGTACTTTATTATAATTTATACTACAGTGAGATTTCACATCATGTTAAAACCTTTATTCATGTATGGATACAAACATCTATGAAAAGTTAGTATACATTTGGACTATTTCTTCACTGATATTGGACAAATAATAAATCCAGTTATTCAAAGAAACGGATACATAATTGCTGCGGAAAAAAAATATTTTTCCAATGCTCTGTAAAATACAAACATATGAGAAAACTTGGTTTACACAATGTTTCTTGAAAGAAGGGAAATTAAGGATGATATTTTGTAAAGTTTACTGTTTCAAGAATCTATTAATAAGGATAGCGATTACAATGACATGATTCCGTAAAAAAAAAAAAAAAAAAATACAGAAACGTCGATGACAAAGTACATCTTTAACTTCAGTTATGTCATTAAATTTGTATATTAAATATATAAATACCTCATTAAGAAAATATCAGAAAAAAGAAATATTATGGAGATTTCTTTAATTGACATTGAATGCACTACATGTATCACAGAAGCAGTGAAAATTGTTTCCAAATTTATAACTGATTCACTGTTATCTCTCTGCAGATCATTTTTAAAAGAAGGTTTTAGTAAATCAAAAATCAAATCGCAGAAAATATATGCTATACAAAAAAATATTTCAGTACGTTAGTGCAACGGAATGACAATTTGAAGTGTTAAATTTTTTTAATTTTTAAAATGATTAATCTTTTTCTTTTCTTGTGATATGTATGTATGTCTTTCTATACAAGTGCATATGTGTATTATATTAACTAACAGAATTAATTTGATTTCATTTAGGATATGTAGTGTTAAATAAAGATTTGATAATAGTGAAAAACTATAAAGATTTATCAATATAATGTATCACAATGCATTTTCTCCGGTGTATTTTTATTTATTTATTTATTTATTTATTTTTTGTTTAAATTTTGTAAAACGTCCTTATTACTAATTGAATAATTGTTTATTTCCGAAAATCTTATATATATATGTGTGTGTGTGTGTGTTGTTGCCTAAAATTTATATTTTTAATGAAGCATTTTAAATTTTCAAATTTTGAAGCTCTTTGTTACCTGAAAAATATTTGTAGAATCATGGAATTTTTTTTATATTTATTGAAACAAGAAGAAAACTTGTGGCCACTATTAGAAACAAAAATGTGTATATTTGGTCCCTTTTGTTCCATTCTAATAATCATACTTCACATAGCATTCATTAAAACAGTAAACTGATATGACTAAAACAGCCCCTTTATGAAAAGATTAATTATTTGTACAATATGACAAGTCTATCATTTGCATTAGAAAAGCAACACATATTATTACTGTATAAGTAATATTATAAAAAAAAATATATTTCTATTTCTTTACTCAGAAACTGTAAATATTCTCACAAATACATATAAATATATACTTGTATTAACAGCTACATATAACTATACATACAGACACCTATCCATGATCATAAAGAACTCAGTTGTAGATTCGCTTTGAAAGATTTATTACTGTAACATATTTAAGAAACATTACGTGATAACAATCTAAAAGCTTCAACCTAAAAACTTCAGCAGATGACGAAAATCGCTGTCGCAATATGTAGTTGGTTGGGGAAGAAGGATAAAAAATAACGAGAAGTATTATGGAGTGATTGGGTAATCTTAAAATCAATGTCATTATTAAAGTACTTAGCAGAAAGAAAATATGGAAAAAAAATTGAAGAAAATGAAAATGAAAATGAAACAGTTTGTTGAAACAATGGTTATTAATGAGTATTATTAGCTTTAATGATTAACTAGCTATTAATGGCATTGTTAACGTATTTATACATTTATTTAATTTTCCATTTTATGAATGACAATTAAGATAGGAAAAGTATCTGAAAACAGTGGCAAATTCTCGATCCATGGTTTTATTTATTTATTTATTTATTTATTTATTTATTTATTTCAAATTAATGAATATACAAAATGTTTTTTTTTTTCCTGTATTTATCATGATGATAAATAGAGGATTAGAATTTGTAAAAAAGTTTGAAAATGAAAAAATAATAAGAAAATGGAGAATGAAAATAATGAAATTCGAAACTAAAGAATTATTAAGCTTAAAATAAAAATGTAATGGTTATATATATTAAAGAAGTAATCATTTTGCCAATTAAAATAAGATGAATATCAACATGTATGTAAATGCATTTAGATTTCTGTGACGATCATGGCATACCGTACATGTACAGAATATTAATTATGTATATTATGAATTTTAATAATTTATGAATATTATTATTTTTTTTATTTCCAGAATATAGTATTTGTATTGCAATTAACACGAAAAATGTATTGGCAAATATAAAGGTAAAACAAATTAATTAATTCGATATGAAAAATAATAAATTGTCTCTTGATAATTGTAAAATTATCCCTTAAATCCAATTTCCAAATTAGTGAGAGTGCGCACAATACCGTATCTCACAAATTTCGCCAACAATATATTACATAATTATTTTTAATTACGTATTATTTATTTAGTTGCATATATTTTTAGAACATGAAACCAAATTTTGTTTTAATTTATACGTTTGAAAATCAGAAAAATAAGATTTAAAATAAACATACTTAAAAAATAAAAAAATCTTCAGATTTCTCTCTTATAATAGAAAACTTAAATCAACTTTACATGGCATAATTTTAACCTTTTCTTTAGCATAAATTTAATCACTCGTATTTTGTACAATTTAATTAATAAAAAAAAAAAAAAAAAAAAAAAAAAAAAAATGAAAATAACTCACCAAAATTTTTATTTGCGTTTTCGAAGTAGAGCCGATTGACTGTGCTAAAGTCCTATAGAGCAGGCGCATGTTTATAAACAAGCGACGCTATTCTGCAACTTTTGCGCATGTAGGCAAAATATCTGCCTTTCCATTGGTGCTTTATCCCACCTTTTGCCTACATTCTAAAGTACGTGCGGAATCATCTGTCACAGTGACGTCACGTGCGCCTGCTCTATACCTGTGGGGGGACTGCCCAATGTGGGGTCTTTTTAATTGGGCCTAGCCTGTATTTACGCAAGTTTTATAGAAAACCACAAGAAACACCGAACAGCTATGCCAAAGATCACGATCAGGAATCGAACCTGGCACTTCATGTTTACCAGCTTTGAGAGCAGAACCTCTCGGCCACTTATGGGGTTAGTTACAAACATGAGTTATTTTTGTCAATATAAATACATAGTAGACGGTGTTTTGAAAAAGATAAGATCACAATTTTTCCTTCGGGAATCGAACTCAGATTTAATACATTGCATTTGAATGAATCACGCTTTATCTCGTTTTTCGCTGTTCTTGATTATCATTATATCAGATGAAACTTAATTTTTATAATTTTATTTATTTATTTATTTATTTTTTATTTAGAAATTTGACAAACATTATTTAAAGGATTATTAAAATAACACATTGCAACCTTTACATATGCTAAGTTTAATGAAGAGAATAAAGGGTAAAATGTATATAATAGTTTTAGAGTTTAATGAAATTATGCATTAAATACATGCAATGATTTTTCGTTTTATATTTTAGATATTTATTAAAAAGAGAGAAGCTATGTTTTTTTATTTCATGGCATGTTCCGTTATTTATCAAAAATGATAATGATTGGGAAAATGTCATATTATACCTTTAAGTATAAAAATAAATAAAATTTTTAAATTTTGATTTTATACTACTATCATATAAATTTTTATAAAAAGAAAAAAAAAAATCAAAAATATAAATGTGCAAGATGTGTGTATATATAATAAACAGAATTAATTATATTTAAGTTATTTAACTATAAACAGAGTCACAAAACTACAGACCTTAACCATTTCTTTAATGAGTAAATCATTAATAAGCAAAAATAGTATACGTTTTAATTAAACGTCTCTAACCCAATGTACGTTAAATAAAAAGCAGATATTTTTCGCAAACAAAGAAATATTAAACTCAAATCAATTTGAATATATACATATGCATACATACACACCCGCATGCATACATATATTCTTATAAGAAAATAAAATACATCCATTTCAAATTGAACTGATGTTACATTGCGATAAAGCACAAAAGCATAAAAAATAATCAAAATCATAATAAATAAAACTCTGTTTGGTGTAGTTATAAGGGTCCGTGAAATGATGTCCTGGTAGCAAATAATGACGAAAGAAATCGTATTATCAGAAGCTTAAAATTTTGAGGTACAGACGTTTATGCTGATATTACAAGAAAAGAGTTAACGTAGTGAAAGAGATAAATCCGTTATTCATGTAATAGTAAATCATGACAAGATATTAATAATATATTTTATTTATTTTATAAGAAATAATATTAAAACCCTCAACTACAAAGATATTTTAAGACACCAATCTTATATTTTGACATTAGGTATTAGAGCTTATACTTTATTTAATTGCGAAAACTCGGCGATTAAGGAAAAAGTTTATTATGAAAAAACAATGATGTTTAAAATACAGGACGCCTGTCTCCCCTATATTTTTATCTATATAATAATAATTATTATTTTTGTTGTTATTTTTAAATGACATTGAGTTCAATATAAACAAAATTTTTAACCAATAATATCATATTAATGAAAACGAACTGATACACGAATCTTTTACTATTTTATTATAAAAACTTTTTGAATATTTCACTATATGATTCTACTTCATTTTTGGTAATATAAATATTATTAGTGAAATTTTTAAATATTATTAGGAAACTAAATATAGAATTTTTTAAATGAAATTTCAAATTAAACATGGTAATAATTTTATTGTTATATTTTCACTTTTAATTACTGAAGTATATAGTAAATCTGATACTGTTTAAAAAATATAAATTTTCCAAAGGAGAAAAAACGTTTTAAATAATAATAATAATAATAATAATAATAATAATAATAATAAAAAGAAAAAGAAACGAAAGAAAGAAAGAAACAGGTATTTTCAAATTATATTTCTTGAAATCATTTACAATGTTCTCAGAGAAAGAGTGTAAAAGAAATGGTTAATGATTAAAGCTGCACTCTAGAAATTAACTATTTGCTTATTTTTTGTTTATTAAATATCAGTGGACAAAGGCATTTATATATGCATAAAAGTGTATGTTATATCTACACAGTCTGCATTTTACATGTAAAATTTGATCTGATTTTAAAAAGAGGTGCCATAGTTCTGCCCCCCCCCTCCACACACACACAAATTTATCCCTTACTGAGTTATGGAAAGATGTCACACACGAACATTTTTTTTTTTTTTAATTTAATTTAATTTTGTTTATTTGTTTATTTATTTATCTATTTTATTTATTTATTTATTTATTTATTGAGGAATCGTACACAGACTGCACTGAGACAGCACGTCCTGACATAATCAACTAGCCTTAAAAAAGGGTAAAAGTCTCTTAACTACCTTCAGGCTGAAATGCACACTATCTTTTTATTTATTTTGCAAGAATAAAAATAAATAAAAATGTTCAAAAAATTCTTGCCGTTCGAAACCATTCTACGCATTGTGTAATGTTGGCCTTATCTAATTATTTAATACTTGTACTTCCATTTTGTGATAAGTTCCATATTTCTGTATTTTTTTGTGTTCGAGATCTTTTATTTTTACGTTTTTCTTTCAGCCGTGAATTTGAATTTAGGAAATCCTATCTCATTTGCAACGGAAGATGCTTGACTTTATTACAGGCGATTCCTTCTCTCAGTATTCGCAGTCTGTTACAGAAGACTACTGTAAGGAAATTGTGGTCACGAAAAATACAGATTATAGCAACGCTGATGCATGTACTATACATATTTTATTTATTATTTAGCAAAAAAAAAGTAACAATATTTTTAGTAAAATAATGCTATTGTTTTAAAAAAATTGAAATATATATATATATAGAATGTTAAAGCACATAATTATCTATTATCATAACACTTAAGCTGGATAGAACACTGTATCTAATATTTCTATGCTTAAAAAGTATGTAATCGGACTTTAATTTTAAAAAATAATAATGCTTTTAACATACATAAAGTACTAGTCTGTAATTCCAGGACCAAACTATTCGTTCAAAGGTATTTAAAAAAATACTTTAATTAGTCTTGCACAACTTTTTATTTTTTAATTTACCATAAAAAATGCATAATTACAAAACTAAAAATGCGATAAAGTTCTGTTAATTTTAGCATTTTTTTATCCGGCTTATGCTATACAACTACTTACCGGAAAACTACTTACAATAATGCATTTTCAATTATCTTTTAACCATTACTGATCGTTTATTAGAACAAAAATAGTTTCCTTTATCTACATAATATCCCATTATTCGTTTACTTATTAAAAATAAAATAGTTTGAATTAACTTGAAATATAGAAAATTTTATGAAATCATATTTTTAAAAGTATCAATGTTTTCATCTTTGCATCATTTACGGAAAAATACTAATTACTTTCCGAACTTTTGAAACAGTTTTAACGGTTCATTTCGCTCAGAAGTATTAACTTTTGTTAATGAAAATGTATGATGTTCTAATTAAACAACAAATATGAATAGAAATTTCGCATGGAAAATACAGAAATACAGAAAAAAAAAGAAATTGTTTAGACGGAGAAAAAAAAAGAGACAAGAAAATAATCAAAATTTACAGAAATTACGTTTTATTATATGTTTTTTAAATGCTAACAAAAAGAAGTTACAATGTCATATGGATATCGTTCTTTAATTAAAGTACTTCAAAATAACATTAGTAATTATTTTCTTTCAGCGTGGATCTATATATTAATAGGCAAGCATAAAATTTATTGTCCCTTTTTAACATATTAATTATGGGAGTACAGGGTTGAAAATGGTATCATTCGAAAGGTATGGTTAGCCGGAAGGTGCGAATACAAATATTATTTCCTTACGATGTCAAGAAGGTATTTAAAAATACATTTATTTTTTATGCATTTTCCCCCATTTTTCCCTTTTATACACGTATTCCTTCACATTAAAAAATACCTAAAAGTAGAAAGTTGTTAAATCTGGCAATTTCATAAAGCTCAAATAAAACCATAGACACAGTAATTTGTATAATGTAGCATCACTATACGCAAGCGAAGTGATGACATCACTGTCTGTCCATGGAGCCATGTAAAAGATTTTCTATGTTAATTGTCCATTGAATTTTTTGTAAAAAATTATTAAAAAATAACGGAAATTATCTGCCGATTTTAATTCCGATATTTGGGTATAGTTATATATAAGTTACTGTCTACATGTGTTTGATTGAGTTATTTTTTCTGTAAAATTGATAAAATTTTAATTTAAAATCACAAAACTCCAGAAAAAAAAATGGCAAACTTCCAGTTTCGAATGTAAACATAAACATTTCATTTCAAAGGGTGATATTTAAACAATAAATATTCAACTAATATACTAAATAAAAGGAAAATGGATTTGTTACTAAATGCTGCATGTATAAGTAGACGATACGGAAAAAATTCCGATTTCCGTTTTTTGCTGAATTTACATGTTTTGAGCTTTCTTTACGTTTCAATTAACTGAAATTGGCTACTTATTTTTTTAAAAGTTTCTTTATTGCTAGCTTTTGTGGGTAGAAGAAGCAAGTAGAAGATACATAAAACTTTTGATTTCCGGTTTTCGATAAATTTACACGTTTTGAGATTTCTTTGCATTTTAATTAAGTGAAATTGACTACTTATTTTAATTTTTTAAAAAGTGGATTTATTATTCTTTCCTCTGCATATATAAGTAGAAAATATAAGATTCAGAAATGTTTTAGATTTTCGGTTTTCGATAAAGTTACACGTTTTGAAATTTCCCGAACTCAATTCGACCATTTTTGAAAAATATCTTTTTTTTTTTGTTCAAACACTGTACTTTATGAACCAATCGAATTAATTTAACAGAATTTAATACTTGGTTGGACCTTGGTCTGACATGGTACCTATTAGCTTCTGGGCTGTATCACACAACAAGGGGCGTTTTCACGTTGCGATTTTCTCTCGTTTCAGGAAAGGCTAACATCTACAGAGAGAGAAATAGTTATATTAAGTAAAACTCTGCTGATTCAGTTAGAGTGAATATTGGCAAACAATTGCCGCAGCTGTGTTGCAATTGCATTCCGTTTAGGACAAGGCAATAACTTTGCTTTGCCTCGCTTTGCAAAAAAAAATGGTCGAGTTTCGACCACTGGGCGATACTAGTTTTAATTAATGTTCGATACATCTGAAACGAACTGAGTTTTATTTGAAATGCTTGCCTCAAAAGGCGTAGCTTAGTGGCGCTCGCTATTCAGGGCTCGTATAATCTTGGAATTTTTTTCATTTTCTTCACCATTAATTTTGTATAGCAACTTTTGTTTTAAAAAAGCTTACAAATTTAAAGAAGGAATTTATTCTTTGAATAAAAATGAAAAAGAACTGGCGGAAGAGCTATTGAAAAAGACGGGTCCGTACTAAACCTGTCGTTGTATGTTAGAATCTATATATATATATACTATTTTTTTAAGGCAATTATCGATCATTTTATTAAGAAAATATCCATATGAGATATATTCTGATATAAATAATTAAAAGTGTGCCTTTTAAAAAAAATTGTACTTAAACAATATAAGCATTATTTTATTATGACAATTATTTCTTTATATATATATAATAGAATAGCTGTAATTTTATTTGTATAAGCCTGGAAATCGAATACATAATTGAAAATATAATAGACAAATATCTTGTCTTTATTGTAGTTCAGGAAACTGACCAACGCTAAAATATCTGAAAATTCCGATATCTGAAAATTCCGTTCTCAATAAATATTAGTCTATGTTTAAGAAGTATATAAATATTTTTGAATACTTGTCTAAATATTCTATACTAATACTATACTATACTGTCTAATACTATACTTCTGAATACTTGTATAAAGTACACGAATTGATACTGTTAATTTGATTTGTTTCATGCTAGTAGTTTCTGATGATTATCACTATTGTATTCAATCATTAAAAATATATATATATGGAAATAGCGGTATGTAAATTAGAGGAAATTTTAGTAATGTACAGCCAAACAATGTTAAGAACTCAATGTAGATAACTTATTCAACAATGTTGAAATCACCGCCAGATGTTGTGAGACTATCAAAATTTTAAGTTTGAAAAAAATCCGAGAGTAAATGACATTTCTATTATGAAGTGAGAAAATACAAAAGAATAACGAGAAAACATACAGAAAGATTAAGAAAATGACTTTTTAAAATGTGTTGTAAATTCTTTTAGCATATTCATTCAAAAATTACGATAAAATTTTAGAATATAAATACGATTAATTTGATAATTGAAATCAGCATACAGGATCAAATTATGTGTATTATAAAGGAAGAAAAATAATATTACTTCATGAATCTTCCGTTAATCAGGTTTTTCTTCAGCATACTTCGATTTATTTTCAATCTTATCATAAACGGCAATCAAGGTTTTGAAGAAAAAAGAAAAGCAAATTAAAATTATCCTTTAAATGAATCCTCGTTAATATTTACGGAAAGGTTGCTTTTCCAAATATATATATATATATATACAAAAGGGAAGCACTTAAAAGTAGACGATGCACTTAAAATTTGAAATAAGTTAGATTTTAGTCTAAAATATTCCATATATTTAATATTGAAATATGTTATTAAGCGTAAAATTTTCTTGAAAATATTACTCTGATGATTATTTAATACCTATATTTTTTTCAAGCGTATTAATTAATGATTTATTATTTTTAAAGAATGAATAAATGGAGTTCATAGTGAAAAAAGAAGTATTTTTCAAAACCGATTCAGACTTTATTTATTTATTTATATATATATTTTTTTTCAGTTTAATCAAGTAATTATGAATAAGATATTAATAGAAAGGATTTTAGTGGCTTCTCAATAGAGTATAAATCTATTTTATAAAAAACAATCAGTAATCGTTTTTCCAAGGATGTTTCTGTAAATCACTGAAAACAATTACTGAATTTTTCTATTAAAAATGTGGTATTCAATAAGGTGCTGCTAAATGCCCTATAATAAATAGAAGATCAGTACTATATCTTATTATATCAATCATAAATCATTTTTAAAAAGTGAAATGCATACATATTTAATATCGATATTTTAATTTAAGTTAGTTTATTTTAAATAAATGATATTCCATTTTTTAACGCATTCACAAAGCGTATTTAAATATATTGATGCATTTATCAACTTCGATGAAAAGGAATGAGAAAATGTTCATAAAGAGATTTCATAATTTGTATGAATTAGTAACGTGCTAAGTGTAATTTTTGTAGATAAACCGGTTGTTTGATACTTTTTAAACAGGCGTTTATTTATTATAATACAAGAACGAAAAACACACCTGTTTAAATGCATTACAAACACTTTCAAAGTTTAAATACATTTTTTAAACTTCAATAGATTCTACCTCTATAACTACTACTTTTTTTATTTGTTTGTTTGTTTTAATTGAGTGAAAAAAAAAAAAAAAAAAAAAACACTACGGAAAAAAAAAAAAAAAATTGTACTTGTTTGTTTGTTGAAAGAAGAAAGAAACCATACAATGTATTTTTATTTGGGGTATTTTTTTCTGAAAACAGCAACCATTAAAGTATATTCCGTTTTTAAATGTGCAGTAAATTGGCCTGCAAAAGCGCCCTTATAGATATATTTCTGATAACAGTATTCAAAATGTTACTTTTTTTTTATAATCATGTATATAACCTTAACATAACAGACACGCCATATAATATGTTAAAAATTCTTACAGCACCAAAATTTTCTTTCTATCTTTTTTTTTTTAAAATCTCACAACAAATTTATGCCCTCTAAATAAACCTGTTACGCTACTCATACAACCCCCCCCCCCTTTTTTTTTTCTTTTGAAGCAGCAAAAATGATTTTTTGTACTTTATCCCGTTAACGCCCGAATTAATTTTGCAAAATATTATTAGCTGTTTATTTACCTTCTAAATTAATATACACAGCTGACAATAAAATGTATTAACTTCAATTCTTCTGACAGTTTTAAATTTAAAGCCTATCCTCATTTATTGACGTTTAGTGTTCTAGCGAGAAAACGTCGAGATAGAAAACTTTGAGATAACAGATTAATTTCTTATTATATGTTGACAAAGATGTCAAAAGTAAAGCATTATAATATGTATTATTATTCAACTTCATTTAAATTAGTATACCTGCGCAAAAAGCAAAGATATGCGCGATGAATAAAAAATCATAAAATGACTATCTAAATTATGAAATAATAATTAATAGTGGACACATAAAACTTTCAGGGATCAATTAAAGTGACGCAATAAACTGTCACTAAAAAGCAGACATCACTATAAGAAACCACAAAAAATACACGTGCCATTTTATTAGCTGTCCTCAAATGAGGACACTGGGCGCTAACGGGTTAATATACATTAAATACGTTGAAATATATCTCACATAAAACGTAATGTTCTGTCAATATGTTTCTGTTTATGATAACACGGGCCACTGTTACTGTTGGCGATAGATAGAATTTCATTAATCTATCAGAATAATTTTGTGTGGCCCTGTGAATCTTAGTGTTAATGATTCTATGCTTTACAGAAAGCATGTTTCTGCGCATATAAAAAATAAATGCAAATTTAATTACAACTCTTTTGAAATACAAAAGTATTTAAAAACGATTTATGAAAATACTTGTCATACAGTACAGTGCATTAGAATACTTGTGTGTGTCTTTGTGCACATACCAATCGTATTAGTTAACACACTTGAAACAGGATTATGCTATAGTGAAATTCAAAACCGTAATATCAGTTTAAAAATAAATGTGGAAATATTTATGGAAGTTATTATGCGGAAAGATAGACAAACCGAAGTCATAAGGATTTTCCAACTATGTTGAAAAGTATAAAAAGCAATTCAATTAAAATTATATTCTTAATTAATTAAATACGATTTATATATATATTTATTATTATTATTATTATTGTTTTATTTCAGGAAACAATTTGCTGTATTATTTTCCTTTTTTTATTCGCTAATCTTACGTGTTTAATTTTAAAACGGTAACGTATCTGCATATTAATGAATTAGAAATTATTATATATATATATATATTTAATATTATTAATAAAATGAAAAATATAGCTGTTTTCTTATATTTATCACCTGAATAGATTTAACATAAATCCTTTTGAGATAAAATTTTCTACTAAAAACATGTTTGTACAATTTACAATATATATATATATATATATATATCTTAATTGTATACAAATCCTTACTTTTAGTTTCTTTCTCATTTGTGTCCAACTAATATAGACTTCAAAAACTAATTTTTAATTAGGAGAACTAACACCATTTTCTTTCAAACAATAAACCATTTCATAAACTCCTTTCTGAGATTTTGTCTTTTTAATCATGCATACCTTTACTTTTAATACAAATCTACTTTATTTTAATCTACGCTGATATTATCAATCAAAAGAAAAAAAAAAAAACTGTAAGTCATTTATATATCATTATCTATTATTTTTATCGTCAAGAAAAATATTAAACACGTAACTAACTTATCATGTATGGCATTGCAGTAAATAAATATTTCAGTGTTTTTGCCACTTACGTGTACTTATGATTACTGCAAGTGCAAAAGGTAACAATGGACTTCTGCTTAGATTAATATAGAAAATATAATCAAATTTTGAAATAAAATTTTCTAGTAAAAGCATATTTGTACAAACTACAAGAAAAAAAAATATTTTAGTTGTATATAAACCCTTCATTTTAGTTTCTTATGTGTTTGCGTTCTACTCTTTGATACTTCAAAAACTAATTTATGATTAGAAGAACGAAAATCATTTTCTTTCATACAAACGAATTATTTCATATGTTCCTTTTGGAGTTTTCGGAGGTTTAATTAGAAATAACTTGACTTCTGAGCTATTTAACTTTATTATAATCTACTTGGCATTTTATCAATTAAAAGAAAAACCATTGTGTCATTTATATAACATTATCTATTGTTATTTAGCGCCAGGAAAAATATTAGACATGTATCTTACTTATGACATATGATATTACACTAAATAAATAATTCAGTATCTTTAAACCTTACATGTACTTATAATTAATGCAAATGCAAACGAGAATAATAGATATCTGCGTAGATTAATATAAAAAATATAAATAAATTTAAAAAATATTTTTTTTTTCTACTAAAACAAATATTTGTACAATCTACAAGAAAAACAAATATTTTTATCATGCATAAATCCTTCTTTTTACTTTCTTACGTATTTCCTTTCTATTTTTCTATACTTCATAAACTAAGTTTTGATTACGAGAACTAACACCATTTTTCTTCAAATAAATGAGTTTCTTAATAATTTCCTTTCAGAGTTTTCATAAATTTAATCAGAAATATCTTGACTCCTAACATTAATAAAGTTTATTTTAATCTACAGGAATGTTATCAATCAAGCAAAAAAAAAAAAAAAAAAAAAAAAAAAAAAAAACGGTATGTCATTTATATATCATTATTTATTATTATTTAGTGTCTATAAAAATATTAAACACATATCCAAAAACTTAACTTATGATGTATGACATTATAGTGAATAAATAATTCATTGTTTTTGGCCTTTGCGTGTACTTATGATTAATGCAAGTTCAAAAACTAACGATAGTTTTATGCGAAGATTAATATAGAAAATATAAACAAATTTTCAAAATAATTTTGATATAATTTTTTCTGCTAAAACATATTTATACAATCTACAAGAAAAACAAATATTTTAACTGTATAAAAATTATCTTTCTTAGTTTCTTTCTTATTTGTATTCTATTTTTCTATACTTCAAAAATTAATTTTTAATTAGAAGAACGAAAACACTTTTCTTTCAAACAAATAAGTTATTCAATAATTACCCTTCAGAGCTTTTATTGGTTTAATCAGAAATATCTTGACTCTTAACATTAATCAAGTTTATTTTAATCTACTGGGATATTATCAATCAAAAGAAAAAAAAGTTTGTCACTTATATATCATTATCTATTATTATTTAGTGTCTAAAATATATTAAACACATAGCTAAAAACTGAACTTATGATGTATGACATTATAGGGAATAAATAACTCAATGTTTTTTTCCCTTACGTATTCTTATGATTAATAAAAGCGCAAAAACTAAAGAAATTTTTTTGTATAGACGAGGGCTTAGCGCAGCCCCCTTTGAAATATAACTTTTTAATAGAAATATTTAGTAATCGTTTGAAGTATCATGGATCTGATTAATAACAAGAAAAGTGCTTTATATAAATACCAGTGTTAAAAAAGGAGAAAATGGGGATCCCCGTGAAAGTGAAAAAAAATAATATTCAACGCAAAAATAGAAATAATAAAAAGCAACAAATATTTAATTTTAATTTTTAACTCAATATTTCCAGATAATGAAGAATTCCGTTGTAAAATTATTAAATCGTCAAAACTTCCAATAATCAAAATTATTATCTAATGTTTTCAAATAAAAATATCTTACCGATTTGTTTTTGATTTATTACAATTATAAACAGTTATTAAATGCATTTTTTAATTGAAAAAAAAAAAATGTTTATGGTATAAAAAAATTACATTCTTTCTTAATCCGTGTTTAAAGTGCGTTTAAAGTGCTTAAAGTGCGTTAACAATTAACTTGGAACGAAAGATGTAATAAAATTTCTATATAGGATGTAAAATTATGTTATGTTACAAAATAAAATAATAGGTTTTTATTTATGACATCGATTATTTAATTTTATAAAAAAACATCGATTATTTTAAGCATTTGAACGATAACTTAAGTAACATCAAAGTATAAAAGAAACGGTCATTCCAAGGTCTTTCCTTTAATATTGTTCCGTGAATCAAAAATATTTTCCTTACTTAATTTTCTTTCTCGAACTTCTGTTTAAAACTATTAGCTATTTTATAGTTAGCTTAATATATATTTTTGCGTAAAAAGATACAAATTTGACCGTTTCACCTAAAAGAGTAAAAAAAAAAAAAAAAAAAAAAAAAAAAATGCTTTTAAAATAAGCGTTTTAAAAGTATTTCTCTGTAAAATAATGCACTAAAATGGATTTATTCAAAAAATAAAAATATTTATATGTAAAAAAAAAAAAAAAAAAAAAAAAAAATGGATAAATAATAAACATTATTTAAAAATGTGTAATAATTTTAGTTACGCAATCTTATACAAAGAATAAAAAAAAAAAAAAAAAAAAAAATAATATTAATTTTAGGCAATACGGAAAATAACTAGGTTTTATAAAATTTTACTGGCATTTTATAGCATTGTTGCCACTATTTTTAAAAGAAATTTTTCTTCAGTTTTTTTCTTTCTTTCTTTCTTCTTCTTCTTCTTCTTCTTTTTTTTTTTTTTTTTTTTTTTTTTTTTTAAATCTTCTAATATTACTTAGTAATGGTTGTTTTGACATTGCGGTCACAAATACAAACGCATGTATAAATTTAGCAGCCCTGTAAGCCTAGATTACGATAATAAAGTATTAAAAAAGTCTTGTCATTTTTTATTTATTTCTTGTATTGATTTACAAATTTATCAATAAATTAAATGTTTTAAATTGATTTTAAGTTTACTTATCGTCATTGCTTGTTTATACATATATATCATCTTATACATTTATAAGATTTTTTTAGAGATTTCTACGAAATAATTCCAAACAGAACCATTCATTTAATATATGCATATTAAAATTAGTAGCATGCAATGCTGTAAAAAATAATATTTGTTTTCCCACTAATTTAAAAATAAATAAATAAACAGCAAAAATATTCATTCACAAACGAAACACGAAATGAGCGATGCTAAAAACGACAGATATTTTTATGTATTAGTGTTTTATATGGGAATTTTAAAATACAAACATTTTTGTAATTCGAATACTATTGAAGTATTAGTTAACTATATAAAATAAAACGTTAAATTAAATTTGCTTATCTAAGTAAAAAAAAAAAAAAAAAAAAAAAAAATAGTGTATAAGAAGTATTTAAATTAAAGATTATGTTACTTAATTTTAATAATCTATTACAGCGTGCATTCATATTGAATATGCTCTTTTCATACAAAAAGAAAATAACAATGATACCCAATCGATTATATGTATATATATATATATATATTATTTCTTTCATATGTAATTAAAGTTTTTCCCCCTATAGTTAATAAATTGTACGCGTTTATATAATATTTAAATTTAGCATAACATTGAATTTTTATATGCTTAAAGTATTTATTTATGATTAATTTTTTATTTATTTTTTAATTCAAGCAAATAACTTGCAAAAAGTACAGTTTAATTGGGACAAATAACAACTTAAATACAAATATGAAATTATCGGCCTACCTTCTATAACTGCACCTAGCACCACAATAATGAAAAATATCTTCTTTATCATTTTAAAGTTGATTTTGCATCACTTCCATTTTTTTTTCTTTTTTTGTGCAGTGAGAGAAGATTTCACAAAAGTCAAAATTTCACAAAATCACCTACATGAATATGCGCAATTCCATAATATACATAATATTTAATATATGTTAAAAATTTTTAATCATTTTTTAAAACACTGTATTTCATCATTCCATGGATAACAAGCAATCTTTCAAATACATTAATAAGTATTTCGCATAACCGACATCATATCTACGGAATAACAACCAAACTTTAAAATAACAGTTCCCTTTTAAATTAATTTAAATTCATGTCATCAATGCTGAGAGTACATATTTGATTCTCCAAATTATCTAAGCGGAGCGGTAACACTAGATGCTTCTCCATCTACTGCTGGAGCATCGACTAAAGAGCAGAGACGTCTCTCCATGTGTCACGTGACTTGGATGCGCGAACTCTCCCTCTCTGGCGAGTTCTTTTCCTCTCAGGCACTCCCCCTTTCATCTCCAACCTCCTCCTATGCATCAAGAAAGTGATCTTGGACATCTAAAAATTGCTGCCCCTATGAAGTTAGGGTCATCCATTATTAATGTCTATGTGTTTGCCTTTTTAAGATATGGTTAGTCATTAACTTGCTATATTGATTCTCCGTATAGGAGAAAGAGAAAAATAAATTCCATTTCCTTTGATGCTGTTTCAAACAGGTTCTTTTGGAAAATTCATTAAATGCGAACAACGAAATAACGATTGATAAAATGAATGCATAATAATATGTTGTAAAGTTTGGATTGCGTTTAGAATTAGATTTTCTTCAAATAGATAATTTAAATGCAGACCATTAAATAAACCTTATGTCTGTTATATTATTTTAATAGAAATAATGTTAACTTTCTGCAATCTTGTTTTCATTATTAAAGATTTCTTTACGATTCATTAAGTATAGTAAAACAAATTTAGTAATTAAATATATTTCATTAATTAAAGACTATTTCATTTTCATGACTGCCTTTTTCACTGTTTTCTATTTTATTGATTTATTAGGAAATAAGTTCTTCTCGGATGTTCAACAGATGTGTGAATTCTAAAAACTTTTCATTATTATTAAATTCGTTTGACAATAATTAAAGAATAAATGTTTTTTTTTTTTTTTTTTTTTTTTTTTTTTGTACAGTGTTGTACATTTTAGTTTAACAGAAAACTTATAAAACTTATTATAATTACTTATTATAACTTATATTACTTACTATGAGAAAGTAAAATGCTGTTTTCTTGTAATATATGTTATAATAATGTAACTGTGTTTAAATACAATTCGATTTATAAAATCCAATATCTTTCACATCGTATTTTTTGCAAATAGTGCAAAATAAATAAATAAGTAAATAAAATAAATAGAAAAAATAAATAAATAAAATAAAAATAAAAATAAATAAATAAATAAATAAATAAGCAAATAAATGCAAGAATTTTTGCGAACTAAATCTAATTAAGTATTTTAAAGTTCTATATAAAAAAATGTAAACTCAATAAAACTATTTTTATACAGATCTTTTGTTTCATAATCCATTCATAAATTATTCATATAAGATTAAAAGAAAAGAAAAATATGTTTTATCTAAATTAAACATTAGCTTCAAGAAAAAAAAAATAATAATAATAATAATAAAAATAGAAAAGAAAAGGAAAAATAAATAGATTATTGTTAAGTAAAATTATTAAATATCTTTGCTCCTTGAATATAATTCATTATTATTATTATTATTATTTAGTATTAGGTACATATAATTACTAATTAACATGTTTATTCTTTTTATGAAACATTTGGACATTGACATAGATTTAAATTGTAAGAGATATGTAAAATACACTGTATTTTAGTATGCTGCTGTCATGAAAAATCTTCATGATAAATTGTAACATGGTAGCATTTTAATTTATTCTTGGGCACTGTTTGTACCCATTCTTTGTTTACATCACTCTGTCTGATGGGATTTTTATTTTATTTTTTTTCAGTATGTAATTACGATTGAATATATATTTAGAAAATTGTGCTTCAAGAAATATGTTATGAAAAAAAAAAAAAAAAAAAAAAAAAAAAAAAGGAACTAACAATGTTTCGAAAACAAAAAATAAATAAATAAAATGTTGGTATATCTGTGTCATTTTTTAATTCATTTCACTTATTTTTATTTTTTTAATAAGTTGTGTACAGACTCCTGCTCTTCTTTTTTAGTAAATTATAATAAAAAAAAAAAAAAAAAAAAAAAAAAAAAAAAAAAACTGAAAATTGCATAAATCCCTGAAGCCTAAATTTTTATTGGAATTATTGAAATCCCATAGCCAAATTATTTTTCATATTTTTAGTTTATTTACTTAGATTAATATGTTGAAAAATAGATAATTTAAGATATTCGATAGTTTAAGATTAAGGCCATAAGTATTTACGATTGAATATATACTACTTTAAGAAAAGTGGTATAAAGAAAAAAAAAATCTTATAATGACAATGCATCGAAAAATAAATAAATAAATAAAAATTAATGTTGGCATATCTGTGTAATTTTCAATTCATTTCGCTTGTTTTTATTTATTTATTTTTTTAATTTTTATCTATTTCTTTATTTTTTGCTGCGTAGGATATTAAATTTTATTTTCGGTAAAGTGTTTTATACTTTTTTTACTTTAATAAGGTACGTCCTAATCTTTTTAGTGAAAAATATTTCCAATAAATATTTGAAAACTGTATAAACATCTGAAGGCTAAATTTTTAATGGAATTATTAAAATGTTATAGGTTTTTTTTTTTTTTTTTTTTTTTTTTTTAGATTAATATTTTAAAACTTAGACAATTTAAGATATTTAAGGAAATTTTCTTTGAACATTTATGGAAATACACTATCTACAAATAAATACCTGGACACATTCGAATTTAGACTCTTTGCAAATTTCTATAAAAAAAGTTCTTTTGGAATCATCTTGAAACTACGGTAATGTAAAGAACATGTTATACATCATATATTTCATCAAAAGTTGGGTTCTAATGAGGAAAAGGGAACTAGTATATATATATATATATATATATATATAATGCTTGAATCACCCTGTAAAATGTGACGCTTTAAATGCGTTTTGGCTTTAGTATGTGATTATGACGGTTTTTTCCCCCCATTATCTGTATAAATTTTATGAGGCTACCACATATTTACATGGAGCATAATGCATTTTTATTTATTTATTTATTTTATTTTTTCTTTTCAAAACAAATTTCCACATTTTTAGTTACAGCACGTAGGGTACTAGAGCAAGGGCAAAGACATTTTTAGAAAATTTGCATATTACATTAGACATAACACACTGTACTCCGAATGCAAAAATGTTAAATATCTCACGAAATATGAGCATTTTTACGAAAATTGTGCATGCGCTAGCTTTAAAAAAAAATGCATAATTTAATAGCCAAACTTATTGAGCAACTCACACGAAACCCCCAAAATAAATATCCTGTAAATTCAAAAAGTTATGAGAGAGAGTATGAACCGAATTTCAGTTCTCTCAAAATAAAAGCTAAACTAAGGGTTTACTCATATTTATACTCACATTTATATTAAGGGGTTTTACTCATATTTATATTTTGATTCAATCAATGGCCAATGGTAATACAGCCTGTAAATAAATATTGATAAAACTCCCTATCATCTTCCTTTTATTTTTATTTATTTATTTTTTTTTTAAAGATGTATGGTCGAACATGGTTTTAGTTTGTCACTGAGTGGCCTTGCGTTAGTGCAGGTGTGTATAAGTAAAATTGATGTCCATTTCCTACAGATTTTAGTACTTTGGTCTCAGTTGCCATTTCTTCCGCACAATCAAGGGAATGTATTTTATAATTTATAAATAAAAACTTATTTGCTTTTACTTTAATATGGATTCATGTTACAGATCTATAAATATACATATTTAAATCGGAATCTTAACATTCATTCTGTTACTCTACCCAATAATACGAGAAAGTGTTTCCTTTTATTTTATTCCGAATAGCTAACGGGAAGATTATACCATTTTGTCGCAGATTGAGAAGAATGTTCAAAGTGGAATAAATATAATTTTAAGATAAATCGAAAAAATGTACGATTTAATAATTTTAATTTAAAGAAACATAGTTTGACGAAAGTAATACTCATTTTTTTTATTTTCTTTATATGTTGTTTTTATTTTGGTAGCTTTAAGTAAAAAAAAAAAAAAAAAAAAAAGCATAATGTAATATTCCACGTAATAAAGTATTTTAATAGTAAAGGATTTTAAACCATTTTTCCCAAATATTCGAAATGCTAATAAATCACAAATTCATTTTATTATACCACCGCATGAAATTTGCAGTCTTAAATATCCAGATGATTTGGAATAGAATAATATTTTTCTTTGTTAATAAAAATATAACATCTTGATCTATAAATAATTGTAGTAATTGTTATTTTATAGCGACTTTCATTTATCTGTTATTACTAGCAAGTTCTTGGACAAACATATACTTCAAAATAAATATACAATGTTTCACCAAAAATGCGTATTTTACAATGAAATTTTGTATAACATTTTACCCCAAAAAACGTGGCCCATCAGAATTGGTAAAAAATGCTAAAAGGAAAGAAAAAAAATATTTTTATAATATTTTGAAGTTCAATATATATTTAATATGAACTTAAAAAAAAAAAAAAAAAAAAAGTTATCAGTAATAATAAATAAAACCAACTAGGGATTTAACAGAAATGTTAAGTTGTATACAATTTAAGATAAATCTATTACTATTAAAGATAGTTTTACCATATTATGGGAAAAAAAATGATAAATTCGTTTTACATAAAAAAAAAAAAAAAAAAAAAAAAAATGATGCAGCAGTTTATAACAAAGTTCTGCAATTGGAAATATACATTGTGAATCACTAGAGAATGAAACCATTTATTGTTTAATAATAATTGATTGTTTAATAATAAGTTAAAACATACATCATTTATATATTTATATTTTATAAGCCATCTAAGGAAGTAGTCCAAGTCATCCTCTCAACTATGAGTTTTAGTTGAAACATTTCTGTTAAATTTTAAAACTGTCTTTGTATTTATTGGTTATGCAGCAGGTGTGGAGGTATGAGAAATGTGCGAATGGCATAACCTCATAACCGTGCCTATCCTCACAAACCGAAAATAATAGTAAAAAATGTTGCATCACATGAGTTATTTTTATTTTCAAAGTTTTTATTTTTAGTTAATTTTTTTTCTTTTGTTTCATGTGAAAGAATGAAATCTTGTGTACTATTGCTGGATATAAAACAATATTAAATAAATATATTTTTATACTTTAAATTACTATTTGCTAGCAGGTCTATTTAGAGTTGCCCAGATTAAAATAGTGTTTGTTAATATAATCTTGAAATCAACAAAATAATTAAGCAAAGAACTTGTAAGATAAACAAAGACATGCATAAAAAATCATTTTCAAAAGTTTATAATAGAAAAAACTGGAAATAAATAAATAAATATACACACGCACCCACACTCACATATACACACAACAACAACAACAACAGCAAAAATGATATTGCAGTTTTATGATATTGAAAAATTAAAAAGTCCTAATGAAATCCAAATTATAATTATTTAAAATTAAGGTTAGAACATAAAAGAATTTCATAAATTATACATAAAATATCAATAAAAACGACAAATTTTATTTTACTAATGAAAAAAAAAAAGTAGTTAATTGAATGAAAATTTAAAGCTAATACTAATTTTCTATATGAAAATATTTTATTGCTCATGAATTCCTCATTAATAAGCATACCAATTTTCGTAGAGTAGCTATTATTGTTATTATTCACATGTGATTAAAAAATAATTATTTTTTGTCAAAAAAAAAAAAAAAAAAAAAAATGAGTGCGCATTTATTTATTTTTGTTTTTATATTTTATTTATTTATATATGTATTTATTCATTTATTGTGCAATAGATTATTTTTTTTTTCTTTTAAGTAACTTTAAAGTTAAGATTGGAAATTTTTGTATACCTTTTGAACCAATTATACGATTGAATTAAAAAATATGACGTTAGTTAAATCTTGTCCTGGTTAATAAGTGTACTAATTTTGTAGCGATCGATTAAACAATTTAGCTTCATATAACGAGGTAAATAACCGGAGAGATACAACGTTAAACTTCGAGTTTTATATACATATATAATCGGGAATCTTAATAACAAACAAAATAGAAAATGGGATGAATAACGGGGGGGGGGAATAGTGGAGGGGGAACGCAAAACTGTACATGAAGGGACTTGAAAGAGAAAAGTTTTAACAAACAAAAAGAGTGAACACAGAATGTTAAATATATTATAAAAGAAATTATTGTTTATGAGAAATAATGTGTTAAATTCAGCATAACAAAATCAGTAAATTTTATATTAAACCCCTATTATTTTTTTTTTAAATATCGTACGTGATGGGAATCATCAAGGTCATTTTTGGACTCAGCATCCTTGAAAACACGAAATTTATGGGGGAAAAAAATAAAGAAAAAAAAAAAAAAAAAAGCCGACCTACGTAGTATGGATCAAACGCATTGTTTTATTTTAAATAATAATGCGGAAAAGTGAGCACAATACTAAATAATAATAATAAAAAAAATAAAACATTGTAATAAAGTGAACGATGTCATATATGCGTTTTACATACCTGCCAACATCCTAATTATGAATTGGAAGAGTTTTAGTATATGCCACTGTTGTTACACCACTTTATTTTTAGAGTAATTATCTCCAAAATTAGTTACGATAAAATAAGTATATAATTACTGTAAGAAAAACAAGAAAGAAAAGTCATGCAATGCGCATTGATTAGTAACACTTTCCAACTGTACGCAACTGATGTATCGAATAACTATTAATATTCTTTGACTACGTTATCGCACAACAGACAGAAGGACTGCAAAACATACAGATAGACTAATTGATTTTAAAATTACTCTTAGGCATTTTGGAAAGTGTTAAAAAGGCTTAACGCAAAAGAAAATGCAGCCGTTAGATTATAATTACAGCTTTTAAACTCTCTGAATATTTTACTGTAGTCCTGTAAATCTGAAAGTTAATCATACCATATTCTATACAAAACAATATTTTAGAATATTAATAATACATGTCAATGTTTTTAAGATTTTTGTAGTAGAAAGTTTTTAAAATATAACTTTTAAAAAATTCTGTCCTGAAACGTAATACATTGGCCTTTTTTTATTGTTGTTGTTGTTGTCCCTGTAAACAAACTAGTTGTACAGGACCTATTAATGACATTTTAAATAGGGAACATGAGTGTATCATTTTTAAAAAATTCTCAAAATATTCACGGATCATAGGAGCCGGAGACAAACAGATAGAAAGGTAGACAATCGAACAGACAGATGCACAAACTAAAATCATATTCCCACTAAAATTATAAGAAATTTTGTTAAAACGCTCATGTAAACAAAAGTGCAATTCCAGCAAATTTTTATTAATACCTCTTAATGTAACTGATTATTTTGTGTGGCCCTGTAAATCTAATTCTAACCATACTATATTACATAGAAAGCACACTCTTTTGTGCATACGAATAATATATTTCAATTGCATTAAGCATTGTGGAAGATAAAATTATTAAAATTTGCTTTATAAAAATAACTCTCATACAACACAATGCTTTGGAGTACTTTCAAGTGCTCCTGTACACAAACCAGTTAGAAATATACACTACTTTACATAGGAAACATCCGATAGGGAATTGAATAACATATTAAAATTTCATTAAAGTTTCTATACATTAAAGGTATTAAAATATGATTTATAGAAACTCCTCTCATAGAACACAATGCTTTCTAATACTTTTGGGTGCCTCTGTACACAAATCAGAAGAGGTGTTCATTCCAATTTCAATAGGGAAAATCCGATAGTGAACGTCAATAAAATATATTGGTTTAAAGAAATTCCATAAATATTAACGGGAATTAGAGCGCAGAAAAACAGACAGAGAGACAGACAGACGGAGAGAAGAACAGTCAGACATATACACAAATTGAAATTATATTCACACTAAAAAAATGATAGAAAGTGTCAAAAACGCTTAATGTAAACGAAAGTACAATTCTAGCAATTATTTATTAAAAGCTCTTAATATAACTGAATATTTTTGTGTCACCCTGTAAACCTAATGGTAACCATGTTATATTCTATGCAAAGCATTCTTTTGTGCATATAAATAACATATTTCAATTTCCTTAAACTTCGCGGAAAGTAAAGTTATTAAAATTTGATTTATAGAAATATCTCACAAAGAACGAAATGCTTTGGAGTACTTTTGAGTTCCCCTGTACATAAACTAGTGGTGGTATGTAATCTATTTTATATAGGAAACATCCAATAGTGAACTTATATAACATATTTCCATTTCATGAAGATATTGTACAGTAAAGGTAACAAAATATGTTTTATAGAAATACCTCTCATAGAACACAATTCTTTGAAATACTTTTGGGTGTCCCTGTACACAAACCAGTTCAGGAATAAACTCCATTTTCAATAGAAAACATCCGATAGTGAACTTGAATAAAATATATCAGTTTCAAAAAATTCCATAAATATTTCCGGTAGTTAGAGCGCGGGCAGACAGACAGACGGACAGATACACAAATTGGTATCATATTCACGCTTAAAAAAATGTTAGGAAATGTTAAAAACACTTATTGTAAATGAAAGTAGAATTCTAGTAAATTTTTAATAATAGCTCTTAATATAACAGAATATTTTGTGTCACCCTGTAAATCTAATGCTAATCATGCTTTTTTCTATGAAAATCATTCTTTTGTGCATATAAATAACATATTTCAATTTCCTAAAACTTCGTGGAAAGTAAAGTTATTAAAATTTGATTTATAGAAATATCTCTCATAGAACGCAATGGTTTAGAATAATTTAAGTGTCCTTGTATGTAAAAGAGAGTTGGTATTTAATCCATTTTATACAGGAAAAATCCAATAGTGAACTTGAATGACATATTTCAATTTTATTAAGATATGTGTACAGTAAAGGGATGAAAATATGATTTATAGAAATACCTCTCATAGAACACAATGCTTTGAACTATTTTCGGGTGTCCCTGTATACAAACCAGTAAAGTTATAAACTCTGTTTTCAAAAGGGAACATCCGACAGTGAAGTTGAATAACATATATGAGTTTCAAGAAATTCCACAAATATTTACGGGTGTTAGAGCGCGGAGTGGCAGACAGACGGACAGACAGACAGACAAACCGAAGTCATTAACACTTTTTTACCTTGTTGGGAAGTGTTAAAAATGTAAGAAATTATTAAAAACGCTTAATGTAAACGAAAGTACACTTTTAGCAAATATTTATTAATAGCTCTTTATATAACTGAATACTTTTGTGTCACCCTGTAAATCTAATACTAATCATGCTATATTCTATGCAAAGCATTTTCGTTTGTGCTTATAAATAACACATTTCAATTTCACAAATCTTCGTGCAAAGTAAAGTTATTCAAATTTAGTTTATAGAAATATCTCTCATAAAACGCAATGCTTTGGAATATCTTTGTGTGTCCCTGTACACAAATCAGTGATAGTATTTGCTCCATTTTATACAGGAAACTTCCGATAGTGAATTTGAATAACATATTTCAATTTCATTAAGATTTGTCTACCGTAAGGGTATGGAAATAAGGTTTATAGAAATGCATCTCATAGAACACAATGCTTTGAAATATTTTCGGGGGTCCCTCTACACAAACCAGTAGAGGTACAAACTCCATTTTCAATAGAGAACATCCGATAGTTAACTTGAATAAAATATATCAGTTTCAAGTAATTCCATAAATATTTACGGGAGTTAGAGTGCGGAAAGACAGACGGTCAGACAGACAGACAGACAAACCCAAATCATAAACACTTTTCAACCTTGTTGGAAAGTGTTAAAACAGATTGGCATGAAAAAAAAAGGTGGATACTAAAATCGTAGATTAATAATGAGATCTTTGGAAGTATCGTTTTATATTTATCATTTGGACTAAATGACTAATACGACACGAAATGTTTTTCTCTATTTCACTATGATGTAACCTGAAATACATTATAAGGGAAGATAGTTTCGCTTGTGTTTTCATTCAACCATTATTTATATACATAAATCTATAGCCTGTTTTAAATTAATATTTGCCAATTATAGAGAAGAAAGAAAATTGCAAGAATATAGTACTAGGAGAAAAAAAAAGGAATATGTATATATATATATATATATTAATTATTATAAAAAAAAAAAAAAAAAAAAAAAAAAAAAAAGAAGAAGAAGAAGAAGAAGATGCATGTATTATTTCAGAGTTGTTATTTAAAATGTATAGAGCAGGTCCGAAATATATCTGTTCAATGCATGCTAAATTTTATAAATGAATAGTATATATATATATATATATTATAATATTACACCCCTGTTCAAAAGTTTAGGAAAATTTGCAAACGATGAGTTTTTTTTTTTTTTTTTTTTTTTTAGATTAAAACTTATCTCTTAATGAAATGTTTTCAAACTTTGGGTATTTACAGAACTGGGTCTTTCTCATGTTTTTCAGTGAAGATTGGTTTAAGACAACAGATAGGTGGCCGGTAAAAATTTAGAAAATTTAATAATGCTTGTGATCACCCTGTATCGTTAAGTAAACAAAATGAAATGTAACATTAGGATATGTTAATATAGACCCAATTCAATTTGTGGATGGAGTTGTGTATTGATAGCATGTTAAATAAGGGATATATAAGTATTTACCAAAAAAAAAAAAAAAAAAAAAAAAAAAAAAAAAAAACATGGTTTTTATTTATAATATACGGAGTTTTTAACGAAAATTATTCTCACTTTCAGATAAGTTGGAAAAACAGTTTTAAAACAGTTTTAAAACAATGTACTGCAATTGGAATATAAATATCTGAAATATCTCATGAAATATGAACATTTTTATGAAAAACGATTTTACTGCGCATGTACGAAAGATAAAACATTTTTTATTGTTTAAATTGATAGCTAGATGTATTCGGCAACTTTTTTCAAAAGTGCATTTGGATAGAATAAAAATTAAGAGAATTGTACGAAAAGAACGAGCTATATTTTAGATATTTCCCAAGAGTTGAAATTTCTTAAGGGTTTTTTTTACATGCCGTGTAATTAATTTGTAGATCCAATTATTTCAACTACTTTCCAAAGGTTGTTTTTTGGAAAAAACCTCTTTTGGTCTCACAAATCATAGTAAATAAACAAAAATATGTTAGAGTTACAAGCTTATAAGCGATTTTTTTTTAAAAAGAAAATTTGGAGTGTGGTTGAAATAATTGTATGTTAAAATTAACTACGCGGCATGTGAAAAACCCCTTAATAAATTTCAACTTTTGGAAAATATCTAAAATCTAGCTCGTTCTTTTGCGTACAATTCACTTAATTTTTATTCTGTTCAAATGCACTATTGATAAAATTGTCCGATACATCTAGCTTTCAACCCATACAATAAAAAATGTTTTACCTTTCACACATGCGCAGTAAAAACGTTTTTCATAAAAATGTTCATATTTTATATTTCAGATGCTTGCATTCCGATTGCAGTGTATTGTTTTAAAAGTGTTTTTCCAACTTATCTGAAAGTGGGAATAATTTTCGTGAAAATCTCTGTACATTATAAATAAAAAAACAAGATGATTTTTTTTTTTTAGAGTTTTAAAATAAATGCTTATATCTCCATTATTTAACATGCTAGCGTCACACAAATTCATCTACAAATTGAACTGTGTCTATATTAACATATCCTAAATTTACAGTTCATTTCGTTCACTTAACGATACAGGGAATAACGATACACAAACATTATTAATTTTTCTCAATCTGTTACCGGCCCCCTAATTGTTGTCTTAAACCAATCTTCACTGGAAAACATGAGGAAGACCCAGTTCTTTAAATATCCAATGTTTGAAAACATACTATTGAGAGATAAGTTTTTAATTAAAAAAAAAAAAAAAAAAAAAAAAAAAACGATCGTTTGCAAGTTTTGCTAAACTTTTGAACAGGGGTGTGTATATCAATAAAATTATGTTCAATTGAAATTCCTCACGTTCTATTATGTAATAAATATTTAAAATGTTTTCCTAAAGAAATTTAAAATTTCTTTTACCAATGACGACATGCTTACATATGCATGTTTTTAAAATCATATTAAACGTACTATATATATATATAGGTTATTAATAATTTATTCAGAGCTTAAGATTCCTCTATTATCAGTTAATAGTTAGTAGAAAAAACGGCCTTGTTTTCCTTTTGTAGACTAATCTTTATTACAAGACAAACGTTTTTGACTGAAAACAACAAATTTGATACTTATAAGCATACTTGCCAATATCTTAATTAATATCCCGTAGCATCGTTAGCCATGCATTATTATTATTATTATTATTATTATTATTATTATTTTAATACACTACTAAATTTGAAAATTTGAAGAGTAATATCCTCAAAATACAATTACGAATGTATAAGAAGAAAAAATACTTAAAAGAAAATATTGGTGTGAAATAAAAGGCGTGGCTAACGATACTTCGGAATATTAATCAGGATGTTGGCAAGCATGCTTATAAATCACACATAACTTTATTAATAGTTGTCGAATAAGAAATACATCTCACAAACATAAATGACCTATCGAATGTAACCCGTAACTAACTTGAACTATTTGTTTATTTAGATCTCAGTTTGTCTTATCTGATAGTTTAGAAATTTCAAATTCTGATTTAACTAGCTAATTTAACGATGTTTAATAGCAGTAAAAATTGTCTATCTTTAAGTAAAGTATAATAGCTGCATTTAAACTGTTATATCTCATTTAAAAGTGTGGAAAAACTTTACTTAAATTACTCAAAATTTTAATGATAATATCATTTACTAGATAACCCGTGCTAAATTTTCAAACTTTATTTATTTATTTTCTTCTTACTTATATTTAAAACATGAAACTCACAAATCTTATACCAGTTCCCCCACCTGATTTGAATTGTAATTCGCCAAAAATCATATTATTATTAGAAGCAAGTTAATATTGTGTGATAGTGAAAACAAAACCATTCAAGGAAAAGTTTCAAAATAAAATTCATGTTTGAAGATCCAATTTTCATACTTGCGCAAGCAGTACAGTTTTAGTATAAGGGCTTCATGGCGTTGTTTTTTAGTATAGGCGATTTTTCTTTCCACGTTCGCGATGTTTTTTTACTTATTTATTTTGAACTTTTTTTTTTTCCCGTAAAAAAAAAAAAAAAAAAAAAAAAAAAAAAACTTACAGCTATTTTGATTATACTGATTATTATTGCGTTTTTTGTCAATGTTTGACAATAATTCATATTCTATTTTTGTATTTAAAGTACTGTTAGCTTTGAAATGACATGTGCAAAGATTGCAAAGGTGGAACTTTTAAAATAAATTTTTCTATACGAAGGAAAATCTATTTCCTATAAATATCTCATCAGCCGAATGTCGTCATTTTTCTTTATAAATCATTTAACTAAGCCCGCGTGCTTAAATATTGCCGATAATTATAATTTTTTATCTTCGCATATTTTATTAAATATGTTACTATCACATCGTTTCAACAAAATTTAATCGTAACTGGACCCCGTCAGAGAAATATCATGTAGAATACGAGGTGTGGCTATTAAATAACGAGACTATTGCTGTTACAGATGAACTACATATGCGCCAAATCCGAACGACCGACAACTGTGCGTCGTAAAACCTTCTCTTTCGATTGCAGCTCCTCCCGTGTTTATAGAGAAATCAGTCTGGCCGTAACCTTCATTTGTGTAAAAGGTGTTTGTTTCGTTTTGCCGGAAAAACGTGGTAAGTGTAAAAGTAGAGCAACGAATTGTCGTGAAATTTCACGTGAAACTTGGTAAAACCGCTAATGAAACTTACCTTTTATTAAAACAAATTTATGGCGATGAATGTTTATCACGTGCGCGAGTTTATGAGTGGTTCAAGCGTTTCCAAGATGGCTGAGAAGACTTTGCAGATGATGACCGAAATTCAAAGCGATGATGATCCTTTTTTTTTCGACATTCATGGTATTGTGTACCTTCACTGGGTTCCTGAATGTCAAACTATTAATCAACATTACTATCTTGAGGTGCTTGCTCAACTCCGTGAAGGGGTAAGGAAAAAAAGGCCCGAATTGTGGAAGAACCAGTCATGGGTTCTTCATCAAGACAACGCCCCGCTTCACACGCCATTGTCTGTCAAGGCGTTTCTAGCTAAATACGACATCCCAGTTTTGGACCATCCGCCTTATTCGCCTGGCCTGGCCCCATGTGACTTTTATACGTTCCCAAAGTTAAATCTGCATTAAAAGAACACGATTTGAGTCAGTTAAAGCTGTGAAAGAAAAAGCGACACGCCTCATGCAGGAGCTTACAGGACAAGACTTCCAGCACTGTTTCGAACAATGGAAAATTCGCATGGAGGGTTGTAGTGATAGAGGGGGGGTGTATATTGAAGGTGATAATAACTAAATATGTATAAATTTAAAATAAAATGTTTTACAGCAATAATCTTGTTATTTAATAGCCACACTTCGTATATCAAGAACAACACTATCTCATTTAAATACAACAATCTTTAAAGAAGTTAAACATATTAAGATCACAACTGATTCTTTGATGTTTAAATATTAGCAAAACTTGTGTAACATTACTAAAATTTATTTCATCAACGTTAGAGTTAGTCGGCAATAAGTTATGTGTTAGATTAATATTATATAATTATAATACAATTTCGTATCATATTACAAAGGAAAATTTATTTTACAATAAAATGTGATTGACAGAAATGATATTGTAACCATTATAACAATTAAAACAATTTCGTATTAAAATATCATATCTAAATTTTCAATTTAACAATTCAAAAATAAATCCAAAAGTATGTGAGGGAAAGTTAATATTATTAACAAAAATTGTTTCCGTAATTTTCGCAAATTAAACAAGTCTGATCAAAAAATCTTCTTAAACTATATTGTACATTTTAAAACTGAAAGATATGCATACAATATTACCGTACAATTATATAACAAATTCTATATTCAACAACACATGTTAGGCGATGAAATTGGTTGCTAAGAGCTCCTAGCCGAATTGATCAGCAGAAATGTTTGAAGTGCTATCCTAGATAGCAGTGCTACTGGCTGCTATCCTAGAATAATTCTGTAAACAAGACTGGTGAATTTAAGCAAATATCTGTTATAGTGAAGGCTTTGTAAACGCCATATACATACAACAATCACTATAATATTCTATATATTTCGTTTTACATTCTTATATAACTTCAAAACTTGTATTGCTTTCGAAACTCAAAAACTGGTTAAACGTTAAAATCGCATTATAGCAAACACGTGGAATAATGAATACATAGGTGTAAATTCATACGTTTTTTTAATATATTTTTTTTTCTAAATAGAATATTTCATCTTAATTTGAAAGCCTGGGTAGCCTGATTGGTAGAGCGGATTGGTAGAGCGACCTGATTGGTAGAGAGATTGGTAAAGCCTGGGTAGCCTGATTGGTAATCTCTTAAATGTAATTAAGAGATTGCGAGTTCGATATAGGGCATTGCAAAGACCGTCGTATGCATTAACTGTGACTGGTGTATATAAAATCCGTTGGGTCTGCAATGTGTCCTCCAGGTTCCCATCCTAAATTATATACCACCGGGGTTACAGAAACCAGGGAGCAATCCCCTTTGTGGAGAATCAAAAATGTGATGGTATGTTTCCGAACCAACATTAGGGGGTATTTCCCAGACCGCCATCAAATGCCCATACTATAGATGCGGCGTATTTTGTTTTTCCAATTCCTACTATTAGTTCACATTCTCCCTATATATATATCTTGTGCAAATCATGCAATGGATTTTTAACTAACTTCCCGACTTGCTAGAAATTTGAAACTTTCAGGATTGCTCAGAACACGATGACAACACAATACTTCGAAGTCCGATTTTCGAATTTTTTTTATTAGTTTTCTTATAATTATTTAAAATATGAAAATAATAACATCCTAATAGCGTTAAAATAGCCATTAAAATATTATCTATAATTTAATTGATGTCAAAAAGAAAAAAAAAAAAAAGAAAAAAATTCGGGTTTAATTTCTTTCGACATAAAAATAGATACATTTAATTAAACGTGAATATAAAAAAAATTATAAAAAGTTAAATTATGCATCTTACAAAATTGACGTCATTATCACTTTAAAATTTTATGCACATTGATAAGTAATCTATGATTCATCAGAAAATTTAAAACATGGTATATAAAAAGTTTTTTTTTTTTTTTTTTATAATTATTTATATTTTATTTTTCACGCACGCTTCTTATTTCCTAATTCAAAATTATATTTAAAAAAAAAAAAAAAAAAAAAAAAAAAAAAACTTTTTCGATAGTGTTTGTAAGTAGGAATTGACTTTAATTTTTTTTTCTTTTATATTACTTGTTTAAATCTAAGTTATGCATAGATAACTGCTAAAAAATTAATAAAAAATTCCAGTTTAAAAAAAAATGTACAGGTTCGTAGCTATATACTATTTTACTCCTTTTAAAATTTCTGTATACTTAATACACATGCTCAATGCATCGCTGAAACGTGTAGAGATAGTATGCAGTATGCATTAAATCTTCGAATATTGAAGAACATTCAAATGAAACGCATTATGCGTAAACAAATTCACTTTTTCAATATTTACATTTCATTACATTTCTTTTCTTAATTTTAAAGTTTTAAGGTGTTGTGATTTAAATTTTAATATTTCCAGGAATGTTAAAATTTGAAAACAAAATTTTCGATTAATGTAACTTATAAACTTCTGTGCATTCTATTTAAATTTAGTTTGAAATTCTATTCAGTTGTTGTTCAGTTAGAGTAATAGTATATTATACCTTTCATTTTTTTTTTTTTTTTTTTTTTTTTTATCATTAAACCAAATTTAGTAAAGATATGCTTATTATATTTAAAAAAAAAAAAAAAAAAAAAGGCTCATACTATTTTGAAGCATATGGAACTCGCCAGATGGCCTTGCTTTATTATACCTCTCACGTGATACTTCAAATCCTGCTCAGCAGTTTAGGGTTCCTTTTGATTAGTGACACAATATTAAAAATATGTATATTATCATAGAGCATCCTCGGATTAGATCACGCAGTAATGGGACAATCACGTTCATAATATTTGAATACATTGATATAAAAAATAATACGTTATTATTACATTAGAAATCTAGCGTAAACTGATATGTGTAGAACCGTTAGTAGAGTTTAATTCTTCTCATTTATAGCAATACATGGAATCTCATTTATAGAAATATACATTCATTTCAATAGCGATTAATTGTAAATAAACATCAACACATATATCCAAGATGAACAAAAGGCCTTGAGAACAAAAGGCCCATCAAGATAAGAATTACGAATGAAAAACTACGTATTTTCTATTACCATTCATAGAATTTATTAACTCTGGAAGCACATCTGTTTTATATTCGGAGATTTTGGTATCAAATCTGGATTGGGAAGTACTGAGTAACACCGCGAATTTCTGTGCAACTTATTATTGCCAACTAGAAATATACTGCTTTAAAATGTGTTAATAAAATAAATGAAAAATGTTTTAGCACTTATTAAAAAATGGCTTTCTTGAAATAAACATAAATATAATAATATATCAAATCTAAAAATCAGAACAATAAACATTTTTATTATAAATTTTCTCTAAAGAATAATAAAATTTTCAGTGTACAAACAAGCAATTTCATTTTTTTTTAAATCAGACAACTATGGTTTCACACTGCTTTAATCATTTTCCGTTAATTGTTTTCGCGCAGAAACCGAACATTTAATATTTCATTCAACAATTTTTCGATTTTTTTTTTTTTTTTTTTAAGTGAATTTTAGCTTTTTATTCCTTCTTTGTTCGTCAGATATTAACATGACTTCGAAATTTAATAAAAGGCGTTTCAGAAGGAAACCATATGCTGAACTCACTTTAAATATTTAAATTGGTGTGTATGTCCCAGGTGCTTTTATGATACACTCGTATGTTGTTTTGCACCTTTTAAAAGGAAGCGCAATTATTTTGATTTGAAACAACTGCTGCGAGTTTTATTACTTTTTTGGTGTTTGTTTGAAGAAATTTTTATTTATTCAATCAGTTATTACTTTCATTCAGAAAATTTTGGAGTGGAAGGCTGATTTTTTATACCAACTATGTGAAAAATGCCAGAGCCGGGAATCGAAACCGGGCCTTCCGCTTTACGTGCGGATGCTCAAACCATTGAGCTACCCTGGCTGATTACCAGCTAAGCATTTCTCACAAAACATTCGTTGGCAAAGTCACCGAGTCTGTAAACACAGCTGTATCAAGTGACATTAATATTCATGGCACAACTCCAATAGACCACGAAATTTTTAATTTAATTTATAAATTTATTTATCAACCTTGAAAGTTCATTCAGAAAATTTTGGAGTGGAAGGCTGATTTTTTATACCAACTATGTGAAAAATGCCAGAGCCGGGAATTGAACCCGGGCCTTCCGCTTTACGTGCGGATGCTCAAAACATTGAGCTACCCTGGCTGATTACCAGCTAGGCATTTCTCACAAACATTCGTTGGCAAAGTCACCGAGTCTGTAAACACAGCTGTATCAAGTGACATTAATATTCATGGCACAACTCCAATAGACCACGAAATTTTTAATTTAATTTATAAATTTATTTATCAACCTTGAAAGTTCATTCAGAAAATTTTGGAGTGGAAGGCTGATTTTTTATACCAACTATGTGAAAAATGCCAGAGCCGGGAATCGAACCCGGGCCTTCCGCTTCATGAACTTTCAAGGTGGTAATCAGCCAGGGTAGCTCAATGGTTTGAGCATCCGCACGTAAAGCGGAAGGCCCGGGATCGATTCCCGGCTCTGGCATTTTTCACATAGTTGGTATAAAAAATCAGCCTTCCACTCCAAAATTTTCTGAATGAACTTTCAAGGTTGATAAATAAATTTATAAATTAAATTAAAAATTTCGTGGTCTATTGGAGTTGTGCCATGAATATTAATGTCACTTGATACAGCTGTGTTTATAGACTCGGTGACTTTGCCAACGAATGTTTTGTGAGAAATGCCTAGCTGGTAATCAGCCAGGGTAGCTCAATGGTTTGAGCATCCGCACGTAAAGCGGAAGGCCCGGGTTCGATTCCCGGCTCTGGCATTTTTCACATAGTTGGTATAAAAAATCAGCCTTCCACTCCAAAATTTTCTGAATGAACTTTCAAGGTTGATAAATAAATTTATAAATTAAGTTATTACTTTATTAATCAGGATAACATATGGATGTTTCAAACCAAAAATTAATATTAAAAACGCGGTTATTTCCTTTTCACATACGTATAATCCGCTATATGTCTAACAGCTGTATTTGAAATTAACATAGCAAATTAAAAATATATATATATATGTATTGGATAATTTAAAGGAGAATACACAGAGCGAAAAAAATACTGCCTCCATCTAGAAGGAATAAGTAGTCATTTTCTGAAAGCCTAGACTAGAAATATATATTTACGAGCTAGACGTATAAGGTAAACTGATAACCTGGATAGAGAAAATGATCGAGAATTTCTAGTCTATATTTTTCTATATGGTGAAACAATATTATGAATCGTATAGAGATTACGAATCTTTTGTATTGCAAGAAATCGTTGCTTGATGTCCTAGAACTGGGTCATAAATCAAGATTCTAGTTACTAAAACTTGCCTCTTGAGTTCGCATTTATTTTTGAGTTATTTAAATTAGTTTGACCTCAATAATATAGGAAAATGATCTAGAATTCTAATAGATGGTTTTTTAGAATACTCTAGAAAAGGGAACAAACTAGAATTTTTGGGGATGACATGGGACTTTATTTACCAGAGACACAATTTAATTTTTAGATGTCTGTCACAAAATTTTTTCTCAGTGTATCAAGTATGAAAGAATTCCCATCAAATGGTGGGGCTTTTATAACTCTGAGTTTTACGAATTATTTCTATTATATTCAGCTGAAAAATAAAATAAAATATAATATAATATAATAAAAGTAGAAATATAATAAATATTTCTCTGTGGAAAAAATTGCAGGAAAAAATGTCATCATTTTATCCCTTTCACTCTTAGTAAATATAAAAATATTAGAAATCGAAATCCTTTTAATATATTATTATTATAAATTTAAACTATACTGTGACCTAGTTTTTTTCGGTTGTTATGACATAAATATACACAGATGGAATTGTATAACATAAAATATATCCTACGTACAAAAAAAATAAAGAGTGATTAGCTTAATGTTCATCCTTTTCTCACGAAAGCTAACGCCCTAAATATGAAGTAAATCTCTTTTGCTCCAACGGCAGTTTTTCTAACATTAACTTTCCTTTTTATGGTATATTTTCGTTTTTATATTTAGTAAATCGTTAACCACACTTAACGACATTCTAGTAAATTGCTTAATCTATAAAATGGATTATTTTTTGTAATGTTCAAAGTTTTGATCAAGGATTAAAGAAAAAAGAGTTGTATACTTTTGAGAAAGAGATATGATGAAAAAAGTCAAAAACTCCTGGAGGCATTAGCGGCAAACATAAAACAACAAATTTCAGATTTTTTAAAAATAAAATATCTTTTCTATCTAGGTTAATATTCATTAAAATTAATAAGGTTTTTGTAGAAAGCGGGGACATATTAAATAAAATGCACGACGCGACGTGATAAAGAAGTTGTATAAAATTTGTTCAAGAAAAGTTTTATGCAGGATTATTATGAATTTTTAGCTAGATAATGTAGCGTACAATTCTACAATTTTAGTCATACTAGAAGAAAACAATGCATCTATATACTCGTATACGATCTATCATTTAGATTAAACATATAATACAAATATTGCAGAAATAATACTTAATTCAATAAATTGAAAATTCCTATATTGTCCTTTGTATACATGGTATGTATCACCAGATATTATTTAGATTATTTTTCAGATTATTCATGATCTAAATTTGTCTAAATTAGCCTGAAAAAATAAATAAATAAGTAAATAAAAATTTTACAGTTGATTATTATTATTTTTTAAATTAAAATACACACATACAATGCAGTGCAAATATAAATTAGAACTCGGAAAACAAATTTAATGAGAAAAGATATAAAATATTGCCGACAGTGTGAGGTGTTGGTGTTGGGATTAAGGCCAATTGAACACATGATGGTCCTAAATCTAGGATGAATACTCTCTGTTGAGATCTTTTTAAGGGATCGTAGCTCTTATTTTCGTGAAGTTAGGAGAAAGCACAAAACAATTATGTCGACGAGCACTATTAAAGTCTGAACCCAGCACTCTCCATGCATGGAAAGTACAAAATTTCCGACATTGGTAATGTCACTGAAAGGTAAATAAATGTGCTTAGTAGTAAAATCTGTATAAACATGAGATACAAAATTTTTTAAATCTAATTTTCAGTGTTAAATATTAAAATAAACTCCATCCCACTTATTATCTTACGTTTTAACAATATTCACAATTAGTGTTTTTTTTTTTTTTTTTTTTTTTTTTTTTTTTTTTTTTACCCTATATGATCTATATGATAACCCTATATACTTTTTTCGAAATAAATTCTTTTCTGTTTTTACTTTCTACTATTTTCAATATAAAGAAATATTGCACGCGTATATATAAATATAACACGCGTAACTTCCGGTTTTCGTTAGTTTCATATAATTTAAGAGGTCCTAAGTACGGTATGGTTATTTTAGTAATGTCTGTCATTCCAAGTGTCGATGAGATTGTATGACACTGTGTGAGTGTCTGGGAGACAAAAATTTCTATAATCTCTAACTCATAAAATAATACACATAATCTCAGATAAATTTCCATGTTGTTGAAAATTGACATAAATTAGCGCCTATCATTTTTTGGTGAAATTATCCCAGCAAGTAGCGTTGCCATCTTGATTTTCATCATTTACTTAATTTTTAAAATACCAGTTTCGGTAAAATTTCTTGTAGATGTACATAATGAGAATTATTTTTAACAAATCATTTTGAAATGAAAACATAAATAATTTTTAGCAGTACTAGTCGCCAAGTATTTTTTTTTTTTTTTTTTTTTTTGTACACGCAAAGGCATTATAAAACTATAGGGATCTTTTTTATATGAATATTTAAAAAAAAAGGAATACTTATTAATACCTTTAAAACGAATGAGAGTTTATGTAAAAATTAAAAAAAAAAAAAATTATGAATAATTTTCATTAAAAAAAAAAATCTTATATCTAAATATTTGTCTTCTATAAGGTACAAAATAAAAAGTTTTTGGTGCTTTACTTTTATGAGAAAAAAAAAAAAAACATCAGCATCCATATTTAAATATAATTTTAATAAATAGTAATTAATAATAATAATTATATATATATATATATATATATATATATCATAAAAGAAAGTTTTGCAAGGGCACAACGTAATAGTTATGAGATAACCACATTAACAGTAAGGTATAGAACGGGAAAACATACTTATTTCTCGCTTTAAACTTAAAATGCATAGGTTAATACAAAAATCTATATTAATCAATAAATGTTGAAGAAATTTGTATTTTTCTACTTGACCTTTTTCATATATGCATTGAGTATCAATTAGATTTATGCTATGTATATTGCAGAGTGAGATTTTTGCTTTTTATGCTAATACTTTTTTATAATAAAATGTTAATCATATTTTTACAGTTTTTGTTTTCGTTTTAAGGATCATAGAACGTTGATATTAATAATATTTCTATCGCTTCATAAATCCTGTACTGCTATACCAGGTAGCACATAACGTTGTTATAGCGTTGCAAACAAGTCTGAACACTGAAAAATTAGTTATAACAAAGTTAAAACAACGTTATGTGCTACTGGGGATAATGTCTTATATTTTTGGTGCGCATAGCGTTTTTTAAAGGGTAAAAAGTTATTTTAGATAAGGAAATGTCTTTTTTAAGGAAAAAATTATACAAAACAGTACCAATTTTCATAATAATTCTTACAAATTCTAAATTATTTTAAATCTTTTTATTATTATTATTATGCGACATTTGTATGTAACTAAACACATTTATGCTTTTATTATTATTATTATTATTATTATTATTATTATTATTACAGAATGCTTTATAACCAGAAAAATGCTGAATTTGAAATTTTCATGAATTTTTGTTATGTGACTGAATTTGGCAATTCGTAAAAAAGGATATTAACGTCTTTATTTCAAACTTAATATCCTGTTTTGTAAAAAAAAGTACACTAATTATCATTTATACAGTTAAAAATAATAATAATAATAAATATATATTGGACAAAACCAATTCGTTTGGAACATTATAAATAACTGATTATTCCGAAAATTTAAAACTCAGCAAAATAAATGTAAAGTTTAAATTTTTTTAAATTTTTTAAATAAGGTGCTTAGGAATTGCAGAATGATATTGTTTTAAATATAGGGGTGCATGCAGTGAGGGGTGCCTTGTGAGTGCATGCAGGGGAGAGGGGATGAATGGGAAAATAGTAAAATTTTTATGTTTTGCAAGCACTAGAAACTTGACCATTTTTCTGATATATTGCGGTACTGAGGTCATTCATCAAGTTTAGTTTCAGAATTGTGCTGTCTATTGAAGGACAGAAAAAAAAAAAAAGAAATGTCTTTTTCTGCTGCCAGAGTAAGTTTTTACTGATTCAATTAGATAGTAGTTAAAAATTAGCTATTTGCTTAAAGTTAATATAACTCATATATGTTGAAAAGGTATAATCTTTTATTGTGTTTATGATATTCAAGAAGAATACTGACAATTGTTCTTTAGGCCTATTTCATGTTTTATATGATTATGTGGTGGTGGGGATGAATGGGACATTCCCCACTATGTGCTAATTTAAAATTGTACACAAGAATTATATTAAAACAATTCGTAAATAGATTTTCAATACTTTTATAACCTGTAGCTCAATAATTATAACATGGAATTATAAAAGTAGCATGGATTTAGAGAAAAATATATTAAAATTAATTGTTCTGATTTTTGTTTATAATAATTATGATAAAAAAAATTATAAATTAGAATATTCAATGCAACTTAAATCAATAATATCAATAATTAAAAAAATAAATACATAAACTAATAATAATTGTATTAAAATCACAATTTCAATCAAGTTAATTAAATAAATCTTGGTGATTATTAATCTAATAGAGAACAGAATGCTTATTTTTCCTGATCAGTCGGAAACAAAAAAAAAAAAAAAACTGGTTAATTTGTACTCTATTATAATGATTTATATCTTCCTAGTGTCTTATTTATTTAATTATTTATTTTTAGATTAGATCTTAGATATTTTTAGATTAAATTACCAAAGCATAGAGCACTAGGAACTGCGCAAACCAAAGGACTTTTGCCTTTTGATGTTAATTTGAGTCAATGTATCAGTTTTCGTTAATTTCAGTAACTTCATAGTGTGTAATAAAATCACATAAACCAATTTAACTTTAAAAATTTATTTACTTTCCATTTTCTTTTCTTTTCTTTGTTAACTCCAGTCCTGTCCCATTCATCCCCATAGGTGGGGATGAATGGGACAATGCACATGCATATAAAAAAAAATATTATTAATTAAAAATGATAACTTTTTATTAAAGTTAGTATGTTTATATGTAACTGATTACTAAAGTGTGCTTATGAGCAATGTTATAAAATTCTGAATTACATATGGCGAACGTTATTAATAAAAACATGAAAAATGTGCCATTCATCCGTACTCTTCCCTATTATATTTCTTCATACATTTTCGGAAAACCTATCTCGATATTTTTAATTGCATTGATTTTGATAATTTTAAACATCCCTTGTCCCCTTTAATAGGCTATTGTTCATTATTAAAAAGTATTCGTATACAAAAAAAGAAAGAAAAAGCAGAAATATCATGTTTAGTTTTATCGAAAACTTTCGTAAAAACCTTAGAATAGATTTTAAAATTAGTCTGAGAAATCACCTGTCATGACCATATTGATTACATTATGCAGATTATTTGAAGTCAAAGTAAAATATACAGTCCGTTAATGTATCACTTGAAGAAAAAAAAAAAAAAAAAAAAAAAAAAAAAAGACTCTTTGTGTTTCTTAAGTGAGGCAAGTCATTTATATCCCCAAGTTTATTTAGCGGTGCATAATGTACACATTTGCATGAAAGAAAAATACGTATCCAAATAAATCCGTTTTTGCGAACTTTTAGATAACATGTTCGCTTTCATTTTATTTTTGTTCTTTATTTTATGTTTATCAAAAAGCTCATCATTAATGTACAATGATTACTGTTCAAAGATATGTTAAATACATTTGAAATATACATGAGTAATTTATCAAATACCAACAGAAATTAAAGTACCACAATAACATATTTCTCTTTCATTCTCAGTAATATGTATACGAAATTTTTTATTTATAGTTCTAATTTGCTTTAAAATGTTTTACGAGATGTGTTTGATATGTAAAATATTAAATTGATAATGCTCATTTTTCACGTTTTCATATACATAAAAGTAAGAAGTTTTAGTGTTATAGAAAAGAACAAATAAGTTCGGAAGATCAAAAGAAAAGGGAATAATTTACTCGTGCCTCTTTTCTTGTCCTTTTTCTTTCTTATCTTACATGTTTTATTTTTTCACAAAACATATGAAATCATTAATATAAATGTTTCATAAACATATCAGTGTTTAAATAATATATAGGTGATTAAAGATATGGTGTAATATCTTAAAAATATTTTTATTTTTATTTTATTTTATTTTTTAGTCTGAAATCATTTACTCATTCCAATATTTTCCATTAAAACCGCATAAATAATAACAAAAATCGCAATAGACAAATTAATTCATGTTTGTTATCTTCCACCTAACTCAAGAAGACATGCATATGCAATTACTCATTTAAGGTACTGATTTTATTTAATAATGCATTCTGTTCTATGAATCGTTGTTAGACTGCATTAAAATTTTATATATTGTGGATATAAATACTTATATAAGAGAAGTAAACTTATATTAGGAAATAAATTTAAAAAAGTAGAATGGTATAGATTTAAAAATTAGCAGGCACATATAGTTATATATATATATATATATATATATATATATATATATTCCATGCTATACGTTAAGTATCAATGAACATTTTAAATAAAAACGCTGTCGTAAAATTCAAAATCAGACGCAATTAAATATTTTTCGTTTTAAAGAGGAGTACAGAAACATGTACATACAAAAAAAAAAAAAAAAAAAAAAAACATAAATAATTTAAAAAAAAAAAAAAAAAAAAAAAATCGAGAATAACACTCGGCAGCAGGCGAAAAGAAAGCATGACATCTGCATTGGATTATTGGATTAGAAACTTGTGGGACAGCCCAGAGGTTGTTACTTTGATGAAAGCGCCGACATCTCGTCTTCAGTCATGACGTCAGGCACATTTTCGTTGAGCATGTGTTTGACCTGAAGAAAGTATTTAGAGAGGGTGTTGGTGTTGGTCAGACAGACTTAGATAAACTCTTCTAGTAAAAGCTTCACCTACCAGCTGATGTGTTTGTCTAAACTTTCTACTTTTTTGTCGGGTTTTGGTTAATTTTCTGATTTTTCGAATTTCTGTTCGCTTTTTTATATTTTTCTTATTGTTTCTCCCCTTTTTCCCCAAGTAATTATGTTATTTCTTCTTGAGACTTCATTTTTCTAGAGTTTGAAAAAAAATGCTTGATTATTACAGAAATATATGAAAAAAATAGTCAAGAACTGTTTCTTCCTTATTTTAGACTCTTCCGATTAATATGTAGGGTAGAGTAGGGAGGGATGGAACAGTTTTCACATTAATATTTTTTTACAAGTTTAATTTTACTGGTACAACACTGTAAGTTTCAGAGAAACAAATTGAAACTTTTAATTAAAAAAAAAATATATATGAATTTGATGGTAATTATTAAAATATTAATTTTATAAGCCAATTAACTTAGTCATAAAAATGTCCCACCCCTCCCTTATATGAGGGAGAGATGGAACATGTTTATAAACTTAAAATAAATGCATAATATGACAAAAACAGTGGGACACGATTTATGTAATGTTAATTAATTACTAATAACATCTATTTTATCCAACATAATGTACCACTTTTAAATACTCGTATTTTCGAATGCTCTATGTGTTCATCTTTTTTTTTACTTCTAGCAGAGAAAGTACTGTTTTTTAGTTCAAATATATTCAAAATTAAGTTTTTGTTACATTTACATGTTTTGTGGTTCCCTGTAGGACTGGGCTTTATATCGATGTAAAATCAAATATCGATTTAACGCTAATATCGTTTATTCGATTTAAATATTCATATTCCTTGAAATATCGATGCAGAAACATAAAAAAACACGAACCTCTGATGCCAGGCTAAACCGATTCAGTCATGCTGGAATAATGCCAGATTGAAATTCATTCAGTCGGATACCGGTTTAGTGTAAAGCATGCGCAGTCATAAACAGCTAAATCATGAAAATCTTTATTCATGAAACCGCAAAGAATCAAGAGAGTAGCCGTTTTGATTTAGTGTTGAGCAAGCGTACTGGGAAGAGAATATCGGTTTAAGACCCGACCCGAGGAAGCATTCTTTCGAATGGATTACGGTTTTAGGAACGCATGCGTAGTAACGAAATGAAAACCGAGAAATGAGATCTATTCATTCATTCATTCGAAATTCGTTTGATTACTGGAGATTTACTTTATCAATATTAGTATTTTCTTCGGCTATTTTTATTATAGTTCCTGTTGCTATAATTAAAAAATAAGATACTCCAGTTTCTGTTTATTAGATAAGTGAATAATTAACTATTCTTTAATAATATTTCCTGTAATTAATAATATTCTTTCATTAAAGTTATTAATTTCAGTAAAGACATTGTCATATTGTCAACAATAAATCAATTCAAACAGCAGCGTCATCTTAGATATGATTATTCTAACATTTAATTATCTGATTTCTATTTATTTCGAAATCAATTACTTAAAAGTATATAGTATGGGTATTAAAAAATAATTTTGAATACGGTAAAAGTTGATGCTTTTTTTTTTTTTTTTTTTTTTTTGTCTTCAAGTGCACCAAACTGTTTTTCCTTCTATTACTAATTTTCTTTCTTACACTAAGCCAGTTATTAGTCTTTTTGTAATTTGTCTTAATATAATTTAATCTAACATAAGTAAAAATTTTAAACTTCAATATAAAAAGAAAAATCTCGTGAATTTTGAAAGAAATGTTATTTTAGAAAATTTTAATTAAGACATTTATTAGGAGATTCAAATCACTATAGAAATTTATTATACATTGTGTGAAGCCATTTTGTAATTCGTTTGCATGTAAGTGGGGAATGTAAAAATTTTAATGCATTAAAAAGTAATAAGAAATAATAAAATTCTGAATTTATCAATTCGTTAAAAATTAAATAAATAAATTGGAGTACTTCATATGTTCTAAAGGTTACACACGAAATGTCATGTCACGAATTAATGGGAAATATTTCTGTGATAAAAATACTAATTTCAAGGAAAAATTTAATTTTGTCAAGCTAATATAATTTTTTTATGGTCCATTGTTGATTTTCGCGTTTTTGCGTTCTTCTGTGGGTATTCATTACAAGAAAGTACTTGTAAAAATTTTATCTTCTGGTTTTCAATCAATTTACACTTTTCGAAAAGTCTAAAGAATGTTTTGACCATTTTAGAAATTATCCATCTGCTTGAGTGTGAAAAAAAATTTTCCAACGACTTTAGCGCGAAAAATAATGCACAGAATTTCCAGAAAGTTTTACATACTTGCACCTTGATATAAATTAGCGCTTATTCACATTTTGTACACATCAGTATACAAATGGCACTGTCGTCCCGCTTTAATTTTTTGAAAGTGTAATTTTATTTAGTCCTTACGTGTAGGGACTAATCCCTACAGTTGGTCCCTTCTTTAAATCGATATATCCTTATATCGGTGTTTAAGATGAACGATATATCGATTTAAGAAATGTCAACATCGCCCAGTACTAGTTCTCAGAATATTAATAAGAATTTTAGTGGATAGTATGTGTGTGTTATCAGCATATCTCAAGAAAAAATATTACTAAGAAATCCTAACTGTAATTGGTGAATGCAATTTCTTTCGTATATTTTACCCTGTTCAGGAAAATTGCTCAGGAATGAAAATTAATTCCTCATACATATATGGTAAATAAAGTATTTTTAAAAGTTAAAAGGGTAAACAAAAGTCGTGTGAGTGCCACATGACTTATTTTCCATGATTTTAAATTTGTTTCGTGCATTTTTCTTCCATCTATTCATTCATTTGCCTCTTGACATTTACAATTTAAGGACTATAAGAATCTTCATTCTTTTCCTTTTCTTACATGTCCCATCGCTCCCTGAGCTGCTCAGTCACATCCCTCACTTTTCATTATTTTTCAAAAAAAAAAAAAAAAAAAAAAAAAAAAAAAATATATATATATATATATATATATATATATATTAGGCAAGTGCTACTTTTAGGCTTAATTTAGCTACTAATTCATAAAGTTATATTATTAGGTATATAAAATATGAAAAGTAATTATTCTATCATTAGTGAGTGAGGTTGAAAACTTACCTTGAAAATTATGCAATGTTTATTTTTGGTGTTATAAAATAGTTTTTTTTGTTACGTAAACTTACAGAGTTTTCCAACTAAAATGATACATAGCAACAAATGTGGGGCTGTAGTTACTTTACCTAGTGGAGTTGTCAAAAATTGAAAACAATGTTTATTTTAAGAATAGTTTTAGTTGTCCCATCCCTCACGACTCTCCCCTATCTAAAAGATTATTGTTCTGATTAATGGCCATGTATATTTATTTTTATCCCAATCAGTTAATGTATTTTTTTTAAATGTAATTGGGTTTTTACTCCACTTTAATGTAATTTCTTGTCTTCCAGTACACCAATTCTTTTACAGAGCAACAAAGAAAAGCACTTCTATAAGGATATTGTTCAGTGGAAAAGGGAGGAAATTGACTGAAGGTCAGATAACAATTAAAGCCAAACGAGAATTTCACTTTTTAAATCACCAATTTTCATTTTTTATCATTTTTTATTCATTTTTCGTTATCTATAATCAAAGATTAATTGTTTAACTGGATTCCATGAAAAAATTATTTAGCAAGTATAAATTTTACAAAGAGAGTTTACGATCTTTAAAATTCAATTGGGGTCGATTATTTCCAAGATTTTTGTATGCTTAAAAATTAATAATATACTAAAACTACAAAGCGAAAATTTAAGTCTATATCATTAGTTAAATGTTTAGTTGCTGTTAAAGTAATAGCAAGTTTGCAGATTTAGCGACAAAATTAGTCTGATCATTTTTAATGCGATATTTTAGAATTCGATATCTGTGCAGTGTGGTTTTTTTTCTTTTTCTCTTTTTTTTTTTTTTTTATCGTAGTAAATGTATATATATGTATATAAGCTTTTAAGAAATTTCTGTTAAAAAGAATGCATGTATTTAAAGTCGGAATGGTTTGCAGCTATGATATTTGTATATATAATATTGAAAATGAATGAAATTTAATATATATATATAAATATATGCCATTTAAGAAATTTCTATTAAAGAAAGAATGGAGAATGCATGTATTCAAAAATAAGAACGGTTGGCCGCTATGATATTTATATATATTACATTGAAAAGCCATGCAAATCTAATATATATTTAAATATATCAAATAAATTATTATTTTTTTTATTTAATAATTCTTCCCATTATTAATTTTTTCAAAAGCAACTTTCTTTTCTTTCGTTCCCTCTCTCTCTCTCTCTCTTTTATTTATTTTTTTTTTTTGCACATTTGATAAATGGTGGTTTACATTTATTTACATATAAAATATTACTTCATTATTCAAAACTTGGAAGCATACCAAGCGTAATAGATTTTCTATCGGACTGTGTTCTTTGATTCTGGCCTAGACAATAGTAACAACTAAAAAAAAATCTATGAATATTAATACAAATGTAAAAATTCTGAATCTAAATAATAATATGCGTTGTCGATAGATAGTGATTTACTTCTATGTGTGAAATATGTAATAATATAGTGTAGGCTCTAATAAATCTGCTCCATAAATTTAAAATTAATAATTACACTTAAATTATAAATTTATCTATTTGTGCTAAAATATATTAGTTATTATTATTTTTTAATTACTGATTTTCATAACAAAATGTTCAAATTTCTATGCAAAATACCAAATTATTTAATAATTAATATCTGCTACTCCCTAAATTAATTTTAAAACTCATGGTTTAAATAAACAGTTCGTTTACTTTTATTTAACTATTATATGTTATGTGCTATCATTTTCAATAATTATATAAACTATTTAATTTGTATTAAAAACCATACTTTTTGTTTTTTCAATAGATATATTTTTATAATGTAAGCTAATTTACATTATATATTATATATATATATATATATATATATATATATTGCATCTACAAATTACAATTTGAAAACAAATGTCTTTGCTTAAGAAAATAATGTAAATATTTACAATTTATATTACGTTTGTTTAGATTAATTAAGATATTAACAATAGTTTTGTTTATTTAAAGTGTTAAAATGAAAATTTATATTTTTAATGAAATTTGGAAAAATAGATATTTATTTTTATTTCTTTAACATTTGCAGAACATATTTAAATGTAATCATTTGTACAGATTTTTAAATTATTTGTTAAAATAATGCTTATTTAATATTTGGAAGGAAAATATCCCGAATAAAATTATATATTGTTCTTTATTTCATTAAAATATGCGCAGTATAAAAATACTTGGTAACTTTTGTCCTATGTTAAAGAATTAAACTTTCAAAAACAAAAACTATTTTATTTACGAGACAAAACTTAAGTTAAAATACAATTAAAAACAAAATATACGTACAAAAATAATTAAAATCTAGACTTTCGAAACCCGTCCGGGTTTCCTTATCAGTATCAATTACAAAATAATATGCAAGCATTACATGAATACCCAAAGAATTTAAAGAAGTACCGAATATTGAGGAGCCAGTGCGCATGCTTCATTGATAGTGTGGAGATGCCTGGCAGTGTGCCAGCTCTCAAGGAAAATGCGTGATTTATAATTATCGAAACCAGAATTTAGAAATTTTATATTATCGAAGTCAGGAATATTATCGGTTTCTATTGAATGGATTTCAATTTTATAATTTTGGTTGCAATTTTTAAAAGATCGTCTGTGCTCCTCTAGTGTAATTTTTGCTGTACAGCCAGTTTCACCTATATAAACATATTTACAATTTTTACAAGGAATAAAATATATTACGCCAGTTAGATCCAAAGAAGGGGTTATGGGTTTAAAGTTAAAAAGATTGTTTTTGCAACCAAAAAATTGCAACCAAAATTCTAAAATTGTAATCCATTCAATAGAAACCGATCATATTCCTGACTTCGATAATATAAAAGTTCTAAATTCTAGTTTTGATAATTATAAATTACGCATTTTCCTTGAGAGTTGGCACACTGCCAGGCATCTCTACACTATTAATGAAGCATGTGCACTGGCTCCTCAATATTCGGTACTTCTTTAAATTCCTTGGGTATTCATGTAATGCTTGCATATTATATTGTAATTGATACTGATGAGGAAACCCGGACGGGTTTCGAAAGTCTATATTTTAATTATTTTTATACGTATATTTTGTTTTTAAATGTATTTTTACTTAAGTTTTGTCTCGTAAATAAAATAGTTTTGTTTTAATATATATAATTGAGACGGTTTGATGATTGTGTACGTTAAAAATTAAACATTTATTCAATATTTGCGTCTAAGCGTTGATAGTTTTTACTTTCCGAACACTATAGTGAGGAAAGTATTGTAATCATGTCAAAAATCCGAATTCGAGATTTTGATGTTTCTATACGTTTTGAGGTCCCCTGAGTCCGTTTTCACTAATTTTACGATGATGTGTGTGTGTATGTGTGTATGTGTGTATGTGTGTATGTCTGTGAGTGAACACGCTAGCGTCTAAACGCTTTCTTCAATTAACCTGAAAGTTTTTACGCATATTGTAAGTCACCATAGTACGAACCCTATAGATTTTGGTGAACCTAGCACTTATAGTTTTTTTACAGGGACACAAAGAAAAATTCTTTATCATTATGGCCTATGGGAGCAAAATCTTAAAAGTGCGATAGCATCTAAACGCCTTATTCAATTGAGCAAAAAATTTATACACATATTATAGGTCACAAATACTCAATCTGTATAGATTTTGGAGAATCTAGCACTTATAGTTTTTTTACAGGGACACAAAGAAAAATTCTTTATCATTATGCCTATGAGGCCAAATTTTTAAAAGTGTGATAGCGTCTAAACGCCTTATTAATCTGAGCAAAAAATTTGTACACATGTTATAGATCACAGTTGAACGAACTGTATAAACTTTGGTGAATCTAGCACTTACAGTTTTTTTACAGGGACACAAAGAAAAATTCTTTATCATTATGGCCTATGGGACTAAATTTTTAAAAGTACGATAGCATCTAAACGCCTTATTGAATTGAGCTGAAAATTTATATGAGTATTATAAATCACTGTTGCACTAACTATAAGCATTTTGGTGAATTTAGCATTTATAGGTTTTTACAGGGACACAACGAAAAATTCTTTATCATTATGATCTATGGGCTCAAAGTTCAGTAGCGTTAAATAAAACATCGTGTAATAGATGGAGAAAAATACTCAAACACTCTATTTTGGTTTTCTCTCTTTTGTTTGTTTAACAACTCCTCTTTCTTTACTTTATCTACAAAACTGTTAATTACTCAATGTTCGGAAAGTCGAGTGGAGTCACTCCAGATTTTTTTAATCCTAAAATTAACAACATTTGTCATACTATATTTTTTCATTAATCTCTATTTTTATTATAATAAACAAATAAATAGATGAACTGGACAGTTAAATATTCTAATTACAAAAGTATCATCATTAAAATGAATATAACGAATTATTAGAATTAGTATGTAAAATTAAATCATTAGACTGTGGAGATTTTTTTTTTATGCTTTTAGTACTGCTTCACTTTTTAATTTATTCTATAACATTGATGCCCCACCTGTGGCCGAGATATTCTGCTTTCGATGGCAGAGAGAATTCGATAACGAAAAGTAAGATGGAATGCAAGGTTTGATCCAAAATCGCAGTCGATGACCTAGTACAGGGTGGGGAAAAGCCACTTTTTTTTTTTTTTTTTTTTTTGTCTAATTCTTTCAGTATTTTTTTTTTTTTTTTTTTTTTTTTTTTTGCGGGATTTTTAATAGTAAATTTTCACTAAAAAATTATCATATAAAGGTACTGGTGAAAGAATCAAGGAACAAAGACGAGTCTGTAGCCACCCTGTAGTAGCTCATAATTTTCTGTAATTCCTTTTCTGAAATTACCATAAATACGGACTAAGATCACTTAAAAATAACCTCATGGGATGCATCTCACTCCGTAACAGAACCCGCTTGCAGTTAATGCGTTATTTATTATTATTATTTTTTATTTATTGATTTTTTTTTTTGCTTAGCGTATTATTTTCAGGCTACTTTTTACGTGCAGCAATTTTTTTCAAGACGTAATTGGGATTAAATAAGAAAAAAAAAATACTCTTCTAACAAAGTGGTGTAAAAACTTTGGGTACTAACAATGCTACATATTATTTAAATATGTTAGCAATTTTGAATTTTAGTTAACAACAAAAATATTAAATAACATGCTTTTTTTTTTTTTTTTTTGCATTTCTGTCGTTGCATGATGCAATAAAATATTTTAATTGGCTGATGATTTTTTTACATTTTGCATTAATTACAGAGCATTATGATTTTTTATTAATTCTAAAGGAATTTTAATGATATAAATAGCAATTATTTGCTTTATATTAATTTGCAAAAAAAAAAAAAAAAAGATGATATATTTTTATGAATTGTTGATATACTTTTATTCTTAGTTCGCGAATTAAATAAAAATGTATATATTTTTTTTTTCTATAAATGAATCAAATCTTATAATGTATATTCAATCAATTATTTCATGAACGGCATTATATTATTACAAGTGATAATTACAATTGTTTATGTTAAAGGAAATGTGGATGTTTATCTGTGTATTGTGCACTTGTCGCCAAAGCATGCATTTCACGCTCCTACCATCTGGTTAAAGCAATACTGCTAACCTCTACTTACAGCATTTGCAAAGGTTGCATTGTTCATTGCGGCAGAAGGAGCCGGCATTTGTGTAGTGCAAATACATTAGATCCTCTGTTGCACTTAGTACTTTTCAAGGAGAATAATATATATATTTTTTATTTTATTATTATCATTACTATTATTATTTCGCCTGGTGCTTCACTCGAAAAAATTCTCTGCTCACGTGGGGAATTATTTCTGTGACTACATTCCAAATAAAAAAAACCCTTTTGGGTGTTTTTTTTTTTTTTTTTTTTTTTTTTTTCTGAAAAATCATCGCTATTTTTTTTTTTCAATTTCCATGGAGATAAGCATTGGTCGCGACCATATGCAGATATTCCGAAGCCCTCATGTTGTTTTAAGGGTATGTTGCAAGTGAGCGACAATGTCAAACTACATGTTACTAAGAGTACCCTGGAATTTCTTCAGCAATTTATCTGGAAGAGAGCGTGGCATGCATAATATTTAACAACATTGCTTCAATAGATACTACATGTTCCATTCTCTTGACAATTACCTCAGTCGAAGATCCTTTGCCAATAAGAGAGAGATGAGGAATGCATCCACACATGTTTTTGCCTCCATCTTTTATCATTAGAGTATTTTTTGAGGAGCAGGAATGTTAACAAAAGGTACTGGATTCTAAAAGAGATTACTAACAAGGAATGTCTCCATAGGCGGACACTCAAAAAAATTTGAAAAAATTACAGAATAATCTTCTCATGAGGTTATGTGCATTTACCGAAAAAACATTCGGCGGAATCAATATATATAGTCCGTAAAAAAATATTGAAAATGTCTGAGTCTTGGCAATTTATAGCTCGTTGGCGACACATTGAAAACTGATCCAAAACGGTTTTTTTCAGAAATGCGCATTATATAAAAACGTTTTCCATTCTCTTCATACTGAACTAGTTTAACCCATTCATGGTCACGCCATTTTTAATTTTTTCGTTTCAAAGCCATTTTAGTGGGATGTGTTTTATGTATTTTTAACTCATTAAGTACTAATAATATTGCAAATTTATCACGAATACTGAGAAACTGATTGTTTTCTATTTAGCAAATCCGTAGCAATGAATAAATGATTCAGAAGTAAAAAACTCTGACCGTGTATACACGTTCATGACCATGAAAGGGTTAAGAAGGTTTATTTTAAATAAATACACTTGTATACCTACCTACTGCCATATATATTTATAAGTAAACCAGATATATTTATTGCCATATATATTTATAAATAATCAGTTTTTACGAATTTAAGTTTAACCTGAAGTACTTATACTAATTTAAGTTTTACTTGAATGTTAAATATCATGTTTTAAAGTAAAACAGTACACGCATTTATTTATATTCCATAATAAATTAAAAAGAAAGTACATGATAGTTTGAAAATGAAACATTGGTAAACGGTAATCAGTTATCAGTGCATTATTTTGTGTTTTTGAAGAATATCGATTTAACAAACAATGATTTAGATCAAAATTTAAAATGAAAAAAATTATTTCAAAAGTAAATTTAAATCTCAAATTACAGTGTAAACTACACAGTAATATTGAAACTTTACACCTATTTTTTTTATAATTTACTTTTTATTACACTTGTTAGAAAAATTTAACAAATATTTTTTTTTACTCTATATACGAAATTAATTTGAATAAGTCTAACTTACAAAAAAATGATAATTTGTATAATTGCAATTTATGAACCGTGTACCTTTTGTTAATTTATTAAAACTTTAAATCAAATTTTAATGGAAAATTATAAAGAATTAAAACTTTTTAAGGTCTTAATGGGTTTAAATAATAATCATAGATTAGGAGAGGGAATAAAACAGGTTTTTGGATCATAAAAATATACAAAAACAAATTTCCTTATATGACTATAAAATTTTATATTGAAAAATACTTCATTAGAAGATGCCTTTCTTTCCTTATCCCCCCCCCACACCTAAAAAAAGCTTTTTTTTTATTTTCTATTTTTACGCTTTCCAACAAGGTTGTTGAAAAGTGTTAATGACTTCGGTTTGTCTGTCTGTCTGTTTGTCCGCTCTCTAACTCCTGTAAATATTTATGGAATTTTTTGGAAATGATATATGTTATTCAAATTCACTATCGGATGTTCCCTATTGAAAATGGAGTTTAAACCTCTACTGGTTTGTGTACAGGGATCCCGAAAATATTTCAAAGCATTGTGCTCAATGAGAGGCATTTCTATAAACCATATTTTCATACCCTTGAAATATGTTATACAAGTTCATTATCGGATGTTGCCTGTAGAAAACGGAGTTTATACCTCTACGGGTTTGTGTACAGGGACACCCTAAAATATTTCAAAGCATTGTGTTCTATGAGAGGCATTTTTATAAACCATATTTTCATACCCTTACTGTACACAAATCTTAATGAAATTGAAATATGTTATTCAAGTTCATTATCGGATGTTTCCTGTGTAACATTGAGTAAATACCACAACTGATTTGTGTACAGGAACACACAAAAGTATTTCAAAGCATTGTGTTCAATGAGAGGTATTTCTATAAACCATATTTTCATACCCTTACTGTACAAAAATCTTAATGAATTTGAAATATGTTATGACACACAAAAGTATTCCAAAGCACTGCGTTTTATGAGTGATATTTCTATAAACTAAATTTTAATAACTTTTCTTTGCACGAAGATTTATGAAATTGAAATGTGTTATTTATAATCACAAAAGAAAATGCTATGCACAGAATATAGCATGATTAGCATTAGATTCACAGGGTGACACAAATATATTCAGTTATATAAAGAGCTATAAATAAATATTTTCTAAAATTGTACTTTCGTTTCCATTAAGCGTTTTTAACACTTTCTAACATTTATAGCACTTCCCAACAAGGTTGAAACGTGTTAATGACTTCGGTTTGTCTGTCCGTCTGCCTTTCCGCGTTCTAACTGGTGTAATTAATTTTGGAATTTCTTGAAACTGATATATGTTATTCAAGTTCACTATCGTATAATCCCTATTGAAAATGAAGTTTATACCTTTACTGGTTTGTATACAAGGACACCCGAAAGTATTCCAAAGCTTTGTGTTCTTTGAGAGGTATTTCTATAAATCATATTCTCATACCTTTACTGTACACATATCTTAATGAAATTGAAATATGTTATTCAAGTTCACTATGGAATGCTTCCTATATAAAATGTATTAAATACCATCACTCATTTATATACAGGGGCACCCGAAAATATTTCAAAGCATTGTGTTGTATGAAAATCATATTTTCATACCTTTACTGTACACATATCTTAATAAAATTCAAATATGTTATTCAAGTTCCCTGTTGGATGTTTCCTGTATAAAATGGATTAAATACCATCACTGTTTTATATACAAATACACTCAAAAGTATTCTAAGGCATTGTGTTCTATGAGAGATATTTCTATAAATCAAATTCTAATAACTTTACTTTCCACGAAATTTTAGGAAATTGAAACATGTTATTTATATGCACAAAGGAATGCTTTACATAGAATATAGCATGATTAGCATTAGATTTACAGGAAAACACAAAAATATTCTGTTATATTAAGAGCTATAAATAAAAATTTGCTAGAATTCTACTTTCGCTTACATTAAGCGTTTTTAACACTTTCCAACATTTTTTTAAGTGTGAATATGATACCAATTTGTGTATCTGTCCGTCTGTTCGTCTGTCTGTCTGCCCGCGCTCTAACTCCCTTAAATAATTATGGAATGGTATTCAAGTTCACTATCGGATGTTCCTTATTGAAAATATAGTTTATAGCTCTACTGGTTTGTGTACAGGAACCCCCTAAAATATTTCAAAGCATTGTGTTCTGTAAGAGGCATTTCTATAAACCATATTTTCATAAACCTTAATACAGTACACAAATCTTTATGAAATTGATATATGTTATTCATGTTCACTATCGATTTTTCCTGCATAAAATGGAGTAAATACCACCACTGATTTGTGTACAGAGACCACAAAAGTATTCCAAAGCACTGCGTTTTATGAGAGATATTTCTATAAACTAAATTTTAATAACTTTACTTTGCACGAATATTTATAAAATTGAAATGTATAATTTAGAAGCACAATAGAAAATGCTTCGCACACAATATAGCATGATTAGCATTAGATTCACAGGTGACACGAAAATATTCAGTTATATAAAGAGCTATTAATAAATATATTCTAAAATTGTACTTTCGTTTACATTAAGCGTTTTTAACACTTTCTAACGTTTTTAGCACTTCCCAACCAGGTTGAAACGTGTTATTGACTTCGGTTTGTCTGGGTGTCCGTCTGCCTGTCTGCCTTTCCGCGCTCTAATTCCCGTAAACATTTGTGAAATTTCTTGAAACTGATATATGTTATTCAAGTTCACTATCGTATGTTCCCTATTGAAAATGGAGTTTAAACCTTTACTGGTTTTTATACAGGGACATCCGAAAGTATTCCAAAGCATTGTGTTCTATGAGAGGTATTTATATAGATCATATTTTCATACATTTACTGTAAACATATCTCAATGAAATTGAAATATGTTATTCAAGTTCACTATGGAATGTTTCTCATATAAAATGGATTAATAAACACCACTGATTTAGATACAGGGGCACCCGAAATTATTTCAAACCATTGTGTTCTATGAAAATCATATTTTCAAAACTTTACTGCACACAAATCTTAATAAAATTGAAATATGTTATTCGAGTTCACTGTTGGATATTTCCTGTATAAAATGGATTAAATACCATCACTGTTTTATCTACAAGGACACTCAAAAGTATTCTAAAGCATTGTGTTCTATGAGAGATATTTCTATAAATTAAATTTTAATAACTTTACTTTCCACGCAGTTTTAGGAAATTGAAATATGTTATTTATATGCACAAAAGAATGCTTTAAATAGAATATAGCATGATTAGCATTGGATTTAGAGGGAGACACAAAAATATTCCGTTATATTAAGAGCTATTAATAAAAATTTGCTAGAATTCTACTTTCGCCTACATCAAGCGTTTTTAACACTTTCTAACATTTTTTTACGTGTGAATATTATACCAGTTTGTGTATCTGTCCGTCTGTCTGTCTGCCCGCACTCGAACTCCCGTAAATATTTATGGAATTTTTTGAAACTGATATATGTTATTAAAGTTCACTATCGGATGTTCCCTATTGAAAATGGAGTTTATACCCTACTGGTTTGTGTACAGGGACAACCGAATGTATTTCAAAGAATTGTGTTCTATGAGAGGTATTTCTGTAAACCATATTTTCATACCTTTAATGTACAATATCTACATGAAATTGAAATATGTTATTGAAGTTCACTACTGGATGTTTCCGATATAAAATAGATTACATACCAGCACCAGTATATGTACAGGGGCACTCAAAAGTACTCGAAAGCATTGCTTTTTTTCTAGATACTTCTATAAATCAAATTTTAATAACTTTACTTTCCACGAAGTTATAGGAAATTGAAATATGTTATTTATATGCACAAAAAGCTTTGCATAGAATATAGCATGTTTTCCATTAGATTTACAGGGTGACACAAAAATATTCAGTTATATTAAGAGCTATTAATAAAAAAATGCTAGAATTGTACTTTCGTTTTCATTAAGCGTTTTTACACTTTCTATGATTTTTTAGTGTGAATATAATTTCAATTTGTGTATCTGTCTGACTGTTCTTCTGTCCGTCTGTCTGTCTCTCTGTCTGCTTTTCTGAGCTCTAATTCCCGTAAATATTCATGAAATGTCTTTAAACCGATATATTTTATTTAAGTTCACTATCGGATGTTCCCTATTGAAAATGGAATGAGTACCTCTTCTGGTTTGTGTACAGGGGCATCCAAAAGTATTGGAAAGCATTGTGTTCTATGAGAGGAGTTTCTATAAACCATATTTTAATACCTTTAATGGTGAAAAACTTTAATGAAATTTTAATGTGTTATTCAATTCCCTATCGGATGTTTCCTATGTAAAATTGAGTACATTTCTAACTGACTTGTGTACAGGGGCACTTGAAAGTATTCCAAAGCATTGTGTAGTAAGAGTTAATTTTATAAACAAAATTTTAGTAATTTTATTTTCCACAAAGCTTAATGTAATTGAAATATATTATTCGTATGCACAAAAGAGAGCCTTCTGTTTAATATAGTATGGTTAGCATTAGATTTACAGGGCCACACAAAAATAATGAGTTACATTAAGTGCTATTAATAAAAATTTGCTTCAATTGCACTTTTGTTTACATGAGCGTTTTAACACTTTTTTATAATTTTAGTGGGAATATGATTTCAATTTGTGCATCTGTCTGTCCGATTGTCTACCTTTCTATCTGTTTGTCTCCGGCTCCTATCATCCGTGAATATTTTGAGAATTTTTAAAAATGATACACTCAAGTTTCCTATTTAAAATGTCATTAATAGGCCCTGTACAACTAGTTTGTTTACAGGGGCAACAACAACAACAATAAAAAAAAGCCAATGTACTACGTTTTAGGACAAAATTTTTTTAAAGTTTTATTTAAAAATCTACTATAAAAATCATAAAAACTTTGACATGTATTATTAATATTCTAAAATATTGTTTTGTATAGAATATGATATGATTCACTTTCAGATTTACAGGGCTACAGTAAAATATTCAAAGAGATCAAAAGCTGTAATTGTAATCTAACGGCTGCATTTTCTTTTGCGTTAAGCCTTTTTAACACTTTCTAAAATGCCTATGAGTAATTTTTAAATTAATTAATCTATCTGTATGTTTTTCAGTCCTTCTGTCTGTTGTGCGATAACGTAGGCAAAGAATATTAAAGTTATTTGATACAACAATTCCGTACAGTTGGAAAGTGTTACTAATCTATGCGTACTGCATGGTTTTTTTTCTTGTTTATTTTTTCCCTACGATTAGTTATATTTTCTGTTTGTTTCTCCCAATGATACTATTCACGTAATTTTTATACATATTTTAAACTTCGTTTGGACACTTTTTAAACTGCGACAGCCATTTCCAGAATAAATATTATGCCTGTAATTTATAGTCTTCATATAGTCCATGATATATAGTTCTTTTATTTTGATGTTTCACATCTTTTATAACAGTAAATTCAGTCGTATACTCTTTTTTATAGAAATTTTCAGATATTTTGTTAGACGAAGCATATGCATCTTCAGGAATGCTTTCAAATATTTCATAACTTACACACTCATATTTTTTTTATGTTTCAATAATGTGCTTTTTTAATTTAATCTCTTCTTCTGTAACATTTGTGACTGACATATTTTTTCCATCTATCATTTATAAGGCATCGAAAAAACATTGCACGTGTTGCAAATTTCCAAAAGCATTGTTTAAAAAATAATAAATTTAATTTTTTAAAGGGTAAAATTCGTTTTCATCGATAACTTTAAGTAAAAATTAATATTTGCAACTTGCAAAATGCAGAAGACTTTCCAATTACCAATTAAAAATCTAAAGATATGTATAACTTAAACGTCTGTTTATTTGATTGCTTATTTAAATATTTGTAATTAGCAAGATTAAAAATAAAGAATAATTTTTCAATGCTAAAATGATATACTTTTATTAAAACGCCACATGCATAAAGTATACAACCTGAACCTTGTATAAGAAAGAGACAACTCTTTAATCGATTAATTTCAAACTATATTTACTATAATGCTTTTCAGAAAGATTTATTTTGCAAAAAATTCTTAAACGCATTAAATTTACTTGCATTTGACGGGAAAGGATGTTGCTCGCCAAACCGCGTGCACTTTTTTACTTTTTGCGACAAATATTCGAAAGTATTTCAATTTTTTTTATACAGAATTTTTAATAGGATTCCGCCGATAAATTTGACTGATCTTGTATTACCTGTGTGAGTAGCATCTCTGTAATTTTTTTTGCAGTATTCTGAGTATGCGCTTTAAGGAGACCTTCCTTGTAAAAAACCTGAAAATAAGTATCGTTCACTCCCTTGGTCATAGTTTATCACTGCTTTAGAGCGGCAAGAATCAGTTTCGTTACCTTATAAAAAGTATCACTAAGACAGTTAATTTTCCTAAATTTCTTTAATCCATAATGCTTTCATTTTCATGCTGTAATTATTTTACCTGTGTATTTACAATATTTCTTTCATTAAAAATAAAATAAAATAAAATAAATAAATATTAATTAATTAATTAATTAATTAAAAAAAATAATAATCATACTTTCAGCAATTATTTTTTTTAACTTTTTAATTAATACAAGTGTAAAATTATCGATTATATAAAGCTTTATAAGTTCTTGATACATACAACGAATTTCTTTGAAAAGTACATTTAGGTATTTTTGAAGTTATTAAAAAATAACTTTTAACTACATTTTAGTCAAAACAAAACAACACTAGAACAAAAATGATTTAAAACATAATCCAACTTTTATCGCAATATTCCTACGCGAAACATTTGTACAAAATCGTTTCGTAAAATAAAAATGAGAATTTTTGGAGTTTAATGAGTCAATTTTCGAACATAGACGCTAATTATTAAAAGAACCGATTTTAAATTTAGATTAAATGTATGCATGATATACATCTACTGTCTCAAAATAATCTGATTTAAAAAAAAAGTCAGTAACATATATTATTGAACATATCGATATCCAGTGTCTTATTTTTCACTATAATATAATTTAGTTTTATTTAATATCGCATTTAGAGAAATAAAAAGAAGAAAATAATACATTTAAAGTTATTTATCTAACAAAGTAACATATGTCATATGAATTAAATGCATTTTATTTTCCCTTTAATCAAAAGATTCATATCCGTTTTCTATTATTACATTTTAATCTAGATTAAAATAGGATGGGAGATAATTTAATTTTATTGATTTTCTCATTCAATTTCTTTATAAAGCGATAACTTTATTCTTTCATGAATTGATGAATGAAGCATTCATTATGATTACTTATAAAAATTGTGAGTATCGTTGTGCTAAAATTTTTATAAATGTCAGAAATGTGCTTCTTCTTCTTCATCGCCTTTTTGTTTAAAGCGTTTTAAAGATATTTTCAAAGGAGAGTATTGTTGCTATTAAGAATTTTAACCGAGAAAGCAAAATGAAATATTTATTTCTTAAAGGAAAAACTGGTATGAAATAGGCAAACTATAATAAAAGTTTTTTTTTTTTTTTTTTTTTTCTTTTTAATCAAGAATTTTCTATTGAGATCAAACCATAATTAGAAAACACAAAAATGAATAACATTTTTGTTTTTTACTGATGGCATTTCGGTTTTCTAGATATTTTTTTTTTACCTTTTCCTTCCTTCCTTCTCCTTTTTTTTTTTTTTTTTTTATTTATTTATTTATTTATTTTTTGATAAAAATGAAAGTATAAAACAGTTTTTTATTTTTATTTTTATTTATTAAAGATGTATCAATGTATCACATTGTTCAACCATTTCCTTTAATTTATTAGAAGTGGCTGTATACTTTGTGCTGAACATGTGCTTTTTGGCACTTGTTAAAAAAAAAAAAAAAAAAAAAAAAAAAAAAAAAACTATTTTTATTTCAATATTTATTACTAATGAACATAAAAATATTACAACGATTTCTTTAAACAAATGAATAGCTTTTGAACCTGATCAGAATACATATTGTGTATAAATAAAGAGAAATCCCTGTGTGTCTGAGTGTCTGTCTTGCGCTCTGCAGCTCAAACTACTGACCGCAGTGCTACAAAATATGGCAGAGGGTTAGCTTGGATTTCGCGAGTATTCCTATCATCGAGACATTTTTCGATTCTCGAAAGTAAATTTTATTAGATTCTCGAAAGTAAATTTCATTATTTTTCTTTTCTTTTCTTTATTTCCTTTTTCTTTTCTTTTTCCTTTCTTTCTTTTTTTTCTATTTTACCCACAGACTTTTCAGTTTTATTTCCTAAAATTTATTTTTTCATTTCAATCGTTTGGATATCTTAAAAGGAAGTCTAAAGGAATTAAATTTTCATTGAAACCAAGCCAATCTAAATTAAATAGAAAAATCGAAAACATAGGGTAGATTACAAAATTTGCGCAAAAAACCTCAATGGATCAAGATATGTCCCTAGGTGATTTATCTGTTTCTATAAAAAGGAAAAAAAAATGCAAATCGTAGCAATTAATGGTGATGCAATGTGTAGGAACAAAGTTCGAGTCCTGGAAAGGAATTTAGCATTTTAATTTTTCATTTTTACTTAAAAAAAAATATTTTACATTTTTAAATAAATTAAATTATTATTTTAAGAGAAAATATTTATTTGCTTAGAAAAGTTTTTTTTTTTTTTTTTTCAATGAAAATAATTTAATATATACACTATGTCACAAGAAAAAAAAATAATAATTAAATAAATAAATAAATAAATTGCATGAACTCCTTCAATCAGAGAAACGCGATTCCCAAATATCCCTTATCCTCAATCTTTTCAAACCTCATTGAGGTGCATTGTCGCCAAATGTTGCGTCCGTTGCTTACATTTGAGAATTTCGTTATGTTTTATAATTACCCTAGATTGAGCCCAACAAAGTCGTTCGGTAGCTCTGAGAGACAATATCTTGTACTTCAAAATACATGTTATTCCGTGTGAAACTTAAAATAAAACACTACAAAAGTTCCCATGTCAAAAGTTTAAGCCCAAAAAAGATTTTTTGGCAAATTTTACAAAATGACATAAACAATTACGTACAAGAATGCTGAGTAGGTTTCAAAGGAACATTAGTTTATTGTTTTTGTGTCAGTTGAATATGGGTAAGTCGAAAGAATTCACTCATAACGAGATATTAAAATTTCGAGTATAAGATTAAAAAAATCTTGTGCGTCACTCACACGACTTTCTCTTACCCTGAAATTTAATACTATAAATGCAGATTGAAAATTAAGGGGTAAGATAACGAGTACTATTATATAAACCTATGCTAAAACAATTCAAATCAGGCTTCGGAACAGCTTTACATGACAAATATATCTGTGTGAGGGGACTACCGCTCACCTCAACCCCCCGTTTCATTATTGTACCTACATATATAGAATTAAAATCTGATATTAAATTCAAAATTTCATTTAAAGTTAGTCAGACAATATTCACACACAATATTACTTGAAACTTTACAATCTTGACCAAACTTTCCTAGTAACAACAGTATTAACTTCAAAATAAAACAATTGGATTGCCTAATTATTTATTTTTAATTTACAGTAACAGACACAGACAAATATCAAACCTTAAAAACTTGACTCAAGTTTTCGCTCGAGGTGAAAATTTCAAAAGAAATGTCCAATCATGATAAAGGTCACGAGTGATATTACAAATCGGGAAGGTCGGCGCACTAGAATATTAGCTGCAACTAAAAAGCTAACACACACATTTTTTTTTTTTTTTTTTTTTTTTTTTTTGCCTTTGGAGGAAAATTATCGAAAAAAAACTATTCATAGAAAACTTTTTGAATCAGAGTACCTGAAAAAGCGTAAAATTGCTCGATTACTATGTTTGAAACCACAACCCAGAGAAGCTGTATTACAGTAGGCTAAACAGCACATGTCATTTAATGATAAATTTCAAAATGTCATATTCAGTGATGAGAAGAAATGGAATTCAGACGTCCCTGATGGGTTTATATATTATTGGCACAACCTTTGAAAAGAAAGAAGAAGTATATTTACTTGAGAACATGGTGGTGGTTCTGTAGTAGTTCTGTAGTGGTATGTGGAAGGATTTCTTTCAGCGGTCACACGTTCCTAGCACTCTCCAATGGTTGTCAAATCTCTGAAAGCTGTAAAGATATACTTGTATATCATTGACTTCTAGTTTTAGTAACTGGAAAAAATTGAATTTTACAGCAGAACAACGCCTTAACCCATAACTCTAACTCAACGTCACAGTGGCTTATGTCTAACATGATACTAAATTTAGACTAGTTAGGAACTAATCCTGACCTAAGCCGAATGGAAAACATATGGGGTATTCTTACATGTGTAGTTTACCGAAATGCCAAGCAGCACTCTTCTGTTAAAGGCTTAAAATCTGCCATTGAGAAAGCTTGGTTTGATATTAGACAAGAAACAACACAAACTAGATTTTATCGATAGAACGTCATGTATTTGAACACATTCAACGTAATCGAATAATTATGAAGTATTAAACTTTCAATTTTATTCTTCTATAAGAAATAAATAAATACTGTGCTTAAACTTTTGACAAACCAATTTTATTATTATGTTACATTCTATGACTTTAGTTACAATTTAAAGCTAGATTGTATTACATATATATATATATATATATATATATATATATATATATATATATATATATATATATATATATATATATTTGTAAAGTACAATTTGTACTGCATATAGACCTGTATAAGAATTAGAATGAATGTTATATATATACAGTCGGTAACAAAAGTGTCCGAACACTAGCAAAAATTCCTATGTAAAAAAAGTACACTTCATACGGTTTTGTTAAATAAATCCTTGTCGAATCCTCTTCTTAGTCAGTCTAAGAACGTGATTCGATAAGGATTTATTTAACAGAACCGTATGAAGTGTACTTTTTTTACATAGGAATTTTTGCTAGTGTTCGGACACTTTTGTTACCGACTGAATATATATATTTATATATATATATATATATATATATATATATATATATATATATATATATATATTAAATTACTGTTGCGCTTAAGTTTTTGGCACGCACTGTATATTAATATTTTTTTCTTAAATTAGCATTTTAATTTAAATAACAAAAATAGTTTAAATAAGATCTTAAATTAAAAAATGCCGTTGACAGGACTCGGTTTCAATAACTCTAATTCACTCGTCAAACACTCCTTTTCTGGCTACACTGTGCGTTTTGTTGATTTTTATATAAGCAGCTGAAACTTTTATGATCGTATCTTGATCCATGGAGGGTTGTTGCGCAAATTTTGAAATGTACATTTTTTTCGAACTCGCTCTTTAATTTAATCTCAGTTTGGTTTCAATAATAATTTTACTGATACATACTTCTCTTCTTAGTAATGGTTATTAAGCTTTCTTTATTTAATATGTTGATATCGAAATCTTATTACAAATGTATATATATATATATATATATATTTATATATATATATATATATATATATATATATATATGTATATATTACATGTATGTATCACAAATCTAGATATACCAAAGTATCTCGAAAGGGAAGGAATTTCCCTGAACATGTTGGTTTGAAGTGTTTCGTGCATTCGAAAGATCTATGAGATGAGGTATCATATTTGGGGTCCCACGTGACACAAACTGATTTTTTTCAAATAGAAATCATACGTTTTCTTCACGGAATCGTGTTAAGCGAAAAGAAATCTGTATGAAAGACACCTGGGGCCGATTTTTATGCTAAAATATTCCAAGATATCTCAATAAAAATCTGGTTTGAAACTACCATACCATACGACATCATTACTCACTATTACACGTATTATATGCATTGTTTGAAAATACTGTCATCAGAAGACATAAAATTGATCTAACGAAGTAGACACCAAAAAAATTTCCGGTAACAGAAACTTAACACACGTATAAAGACATATAAAATAGAATTTACATAACAAGTTAAAAAATAAGCGAAAAAAAATGTAGAGTTATATTTGGAAACACTAATTTCCGAAATCTAAAACTGACCTACCTAATCAGTAAGACTGTTAAATTTCCTTTAATAATATAGTAATACATGAGAAAATATATCTAATATGGATTTATGTAACAAATATCAAGAAAATCATTAGAGCCGTTATTGAGATACCAACTTTTACCAAAACTTGGCATACTGAGTTATTGACCGGAAAACAATAATTACATACAAAAGGATTTTTAAAAGGGAGTTAATACGGCAAATTTGAAAAAAGTCCGTACAGTAGTTTTGAAAGACACGCACTTGAAATTGGGCTATTTATACAGGGCGGCTATACATTTTCCTGAATTAACGAACTCTATCAATCGAAAAGGGCATCTAGTAAAGTGTTTATATAGCAACTTTGAAGAAAATCATTTGAGCTGTTTTTGAGATGCGCACTTACGGTCCCACTTCTGTTTTTATAATTTTCACCAAAATTTGGAAAATTCGTCGTTCTATCTTTATTAGTGATTTAAAAAATGTTTTTCTATCTTAATACGATTATGTAAAGACAAATTATGGTTTACATTTGAAAAAATTGATTTTGTGTAACGTGGGGCCACTGTGACCCCGGAGGCCAACTTATGATACCTCGTCTAATAGATTATTTGAATGCAGGACACATTTGTAATCATTGTGTTCAGCAAAATTGCTTTTTTAAGTAGATATTTTATGAGTTCCATATTTTTTTATTACAACATAAAAATCGGGGACCCGGGGCTCACCACTATGCAGGATGAAAAAAAAAATACAAGATTTAAATCTGATTTTATCCTCTTAACACGATTTTGTTAAGAAAAAGTATGGTTTTCTTTCGAAAAACTATAGTTTGTTTTAAGTGTGCACTTGGGAAAATTTGGGTGCTCACCTATGATACCCCATATGATAGATTATTTCAATGCTTGAAAGTTTTGAAATCAATGGGTTCAGCGAAATTATTTTCCTTTCAAGCTATTTTGGTGTATCCATTCTTTTTTTTTTTTTTAAACGCATATATATATGTTTTAAGAAACTGCTAATAAACTATTTACTTTTTATTTATTTTATTCATTCAATTAAATGCTATTTTTTTTTCCAGTTATTATATTTGTTGAAATAAAATGGTAATGCAGTGGAAAAAAAAATTAAGCATATTAAATTTTGAAAATAAATTATAACAGTTGTACTTATGCATAATTTTTATAATATAATTAAAGATAATAAAATTATAAATTTGTTCGATTTTAATTTTTATTGTTATAGATTGACACAAGAATAAATAAATAAAAATGAAATAAAATAAAAAAACAATTAAAAAACCGAGCGATTAAGCATAGCTGCTAATATTTTAATTTATTCCGGAGTAATTTTAGCCCCGCCTCTAATTCATACCACTTATTTTTTAAAAGTAATTTTTTCTTATTTTATCGAAGTTACATATTGAAGAAAATTTTTCTATACATAAAGTGGTACGAAATAAAGGCGGGGCTAAAATTACTCCGGAATAAATTAAAATATTGACAGCTATGGATTAGGTCTCGCTAGCACATGGTACCAAAAAGTGAGATATACCCATCTGTAAAATCATAGTTCTTGTATGATAGAATCTCCATCTGTGGTCTATTATATCACCAAATTAAAATGCTGGGAAAATGTGTTGCGTCAGGCTGTGGAGATTTGATATAACATGGGAAAGAAAGCCGCTCCGAAGGCAGATGGTACCCGAACCAGTGTTGAGAGAGATTTCAGTGTTTTCTTTCTTTTTTTTTTTTTTTTTTCTTTATGAAGTATTATTAAAAAAAAAGATTCAGTTTTGAGAATTCCTTTTAATATTGTGACCAGCAAAACTGGCACAACTGCTAATTAAATATAATGAAGAAATGAATATTACTAACCAATATTGCAAATAATGGCAATACGACCTTATTTTTATATTACCAAGCAATTCTTTGCTGGAAATATACACAGTATCTGATTAATTTCCAGTCAATGGGACATTTTCATAGAATTGTACACTTCAATAGAAAATTAATTTAGTATTCCTTTTCTTTCCTTCATCAAATTTTCATCATCGGAAATTATCAGTGGTTTTTGCCAACAAAGTCATGTATATCTTCCCTGTTAATTTTTGTTTAGTTTATTGATAGAAAATAAGTCACATTTATAGTAAGAAAATACTACATGCTCTTGAACTGTTCTATGTATTATATGAAACTTTGTTTTGATATTTTGAATGGAAACTTTTCGATTTAATACATGATTTATTTTTTGAGATAAATCTCTAATAAAGAAACCTTCTGTAAATATACTATCGCTATTCATATATAATATAGTTATATGTTTTTTGATAATAGTATATATATATATATATATATATATATATATATATATATACAGATGTGTCTTCTTTCTCTGTCACTGCCAGGGATTCTACATTATGAATCGGTTCAAGTGTTGTAAGCAAATGCTGCACTTTTTCTTATTTCTTTGCTCACTGTCTTTTCTTGTGAAGATTTTACATCAGTTTTTTTTTCTCTTTTCTTTTTGTAAAAGGAACATTTATTTCTTTCAGTATAACTAAGACGTACTTATCTATAAATCTGCTGATCTTGGCATAGTTTAGAATCATAGCAATCAAGTTCTCTTCGGAGAAGCATTATTAATAAATGTGGCAGAAAGTATATTTGATATAACCAAAAGCATAATTGCATATAATGTTCAGATAGAAAATGTGTTATTTAGAGATATTTTTAATTCATTTTCTTATGCATAAAAGTCATAAATATTTCAAGAAATGTAACGGAGATTTTTAAAAACGTACCAACAAACATATATGCAGTATACAGCAGCATTATTAAAAAATTGAAAAAATTACCATAGGTATACGAAATAATTTTGTTTCTGTGTTATACGTAAGGTATTTTTTTTCCTTATAATTTCATCAAAATTATAAATGTCAACTAACGAAACCTGCCTAATTCTAATTAATATTGTCACTTAAAATCCGCATACTGGTTCGTGAGATACAGCACCTACACTTATTTTAATAACATACATATACTAACAGGTAATCTAAACATTTTCAAATCGTATTCATTCCATCCAAAACCAGAGGTAGATATTCTTCACAAATTTTATATATATATATATATATATATATATATACATATGTATATGCATGCATAAATATAAATATATTTTTAAATATGAATAAAGTATAATTAACGAAGTTAAATAAGGAACAATAAAAGAGCACTTTTATTTTTGGTTTATTACACAAAAGTGTCGAATAAAAATAGTAGTAAACAGTAAACATGTGTGTATACATATATGTTTAAAGAAAAAAAATGTTTTATCAATGTGATTATTTGAAAAAAAAAAAGTTTATGAAATATCAGGCTATACTATCAGAAATAAATTAAAATGTCGTAGCAATTGGTAAACATATTTCGCAAAATCTAAAATTGGAAGATTTTTTTTTTTTTTTAAGAATTCAGTTATTACTATTTATATACATATGCTAATTAAAAATTAAATAAATTTTATTTGTTAGTTTAATTGTTTGCATGAAGTGTATTATAGATAAATGGTTTCAGTAATATTCAAAATTCTGCATAGCTTCTTTTATTTTCTGTAACTGCTTTCTAAACTTTATTTTGGTGTTTATTACAAAACTAGAAAATATATATATTATCGAAAAATATTAGCTTTCTATTTCGGTGAAAATTCCATTATTAGAGTAAGATTACATATAAAAAGTAGCTATCTATGAATGTATTTAAATTCACACACACACACACACACATATATATACATATATACATATATATATATATATATATATATGTTATACATACATACATATATATATATATATACAGCGCGTTCGAAAATAACAGTTTCACCTGTAATTTCTAAGTCTGGCAACAGGAAAGAAAATATTATCTGCATATTTTCTATGACTGTGTACAAAATATCATTTGTTATACGCACGACACAAAATAAAATAGAAAATAGTTATTTAATCAATATTTAACTTGATTTTAGTTAAAATAACGTTTCAAAATGATAGGCTCGTTTTCATTTTTTTTTTTTTTTTTTTTTAATTCATTTTTTTCTTTTTTTTTTTTTTTTTTTTAGGAATTTTGTAAGTCACATTTTTGTAAGTCACGTGTTAAATGACGTTTTTGTAGGTCTCTGCTTTATAAATTGCTGTTTTTTCAAATTGGAATTTTTATAAGAGCTCATTACTAGCTAAAAGCAATATGGGTCGTAGACGTCGTCTGTCAATATTAGAGCAGGGCAAATACTTGCCTATAAACAATCTGCAAAATCTGGAAGAGAAATTGATAGACTATTAAAGAGATCGTGCAATGATTTGAATTTATTTTTGAGATTAGGAAGAGAATAACCAAAGAAGAAATCCACAGGACGGCCATCAAATTTGACAAAACGTATGCAGAGAAGTTTTTTAAGCAGTTGGAAAGATGGAATGTGAATTTGTCTGGCTTTAGCCCAACAACAGGACGATCCATCGTGAAAGTCTGCAGTGCGTAGAGCAGTAAAAAATTACAGATAGTTGGCTTATATTAAAAGAAAAGCTGCTCCTAAATTAACATTTAAACTGAAAAAAAAGTGTTTGAATTTATGACATGGAAAGATGAATGGCATCGAATAGTATTTAGTGATTTAAAAAAAAAATTCAGTTTGATTAAGCAAATTTTAATGGCATTAATTACGTAATGAAAAAGAAATATTTTATAAAAGACCAGCAGGAAGTTAAACTGTGATGGTGTGGGCGGGGTGTGGATGGAATCGTAAAACAGACATAGTCATACGTGCCAACATCCTAATTAATATTCCGTAGTTTCGTTAGCCACGCCTTTTATTCCCCAACAATATTTTTAGAGTATTATACTTCTTATTTAGTCGAAATTGAATTTGAAGAATATCACTCTTCAAATTTACTGGTGTGAAAAAAAAAAAGGCGGGGCTAACGATACTACGGAACTTTTAATTAGTATTTTGGCAAGCATGCATAGCATTCATAAGCACTCGTTTGAATGCTTTAGGGTACCAGGACGTATTTGACAAACCTTTTTGTACCAATTGCAGAAAATGTTGGAAGACCACATTTTATATTGCAGTAAGACATTGCTTCCGTTCATGTTGAGAATTCTACTTTTGAGTGGTTATTGGATAATGACATCCAGGTTCTCGACTGGCTTGCTTGTAGCCCGGACCTCAATTCGATGGAAAACTCATGGAGTAAACTCACTAAAGAAGTTTATGGTGGTGGAAGAATTCATAAAGAATTCATAATTTTCTGATAGACTTAAAAACAACTATTTCATCCAAATGGGCCGAAATAAGCAAACCTTTTATGGGAAAACTTATAAGAAGCGCGAAGAAGGGAATTTATAAACTTATTACGTACAAAGGTGGAAAAATTTCTTACTTTAAATCTTATTATAAAAATTTTTTATCCGTGAGCCTATCTTTTTGAAACGGCAATTTCTGTAAATTTTAAGTTTTTGTTATATAATTTTAAGTTATTTTAATATGGTGTGGCAAAGTTTTATGTCATTTTTTTTTCTTTATGTAAATATGAGTTTATGAAAACAAAATTAAGAATTTGTGTTTGTTATGTTTAGAGATTTCACACTTTTATAAGGTGAATTTTCATTTCCAAACGCGGTGTATGTTTATATATTACGAATTTAGAACCAACGAATTGTTATCAAAGACATGCATATGGAATCAAGTTTATTACTGTAAGGAAATCTGAATTTGTTAAATACGACTATTTATTTTATACAAAATGGATATATATATATATTTATGTGTAAAAACTATATCGATAAAATAATCCAAATGTTTGAATCTAAAAGTAAAAAATACGAGAAATTTTTAATATCTTTAAAGCCTTAAATGCATTAACTAGATGTTTAAATGTGTATGTAAATCGCAAATACGCATAAATCAATGGTAATGTTGAATATGGCGATATATATATATATATATATATATATATATATATATATATATATTACCGTGACTAATTTTAATCGAAATAAATCTCAATTAAATTTATTTTATGTTTGTATCTTCATCTATCTTTTGTCTGCTGAGTGTTACAATGGTACTAAATAATTCAAATTATATATATATATATATATATATATATATATATATATATGTGTGTGTGTATATATATATATATATATATATATCACTAGTGTTATATGTTAATTAATTATAAATTTACGAAATAATCAGAAATATTTCATTTATTTTAATAATTACCACTAGAAATCTCTTTAAACTTTCCGAAAACATAAAACAATAATCCAATTTACCGACAAATGATCAAAAGATCGCGATGAAGTGATCGCGCTTGCTGTGTTTGCCTGATAGAAGGTCGATGTTTTATTTTGACCCAAAAACAATTGTATTTATGATATTTCTACTAATTTTATACATTACTAAGTACAAATATCATATTATTATTACTTTTCAACACAGGTGCATGTATTTTTTCTGGTTTTGATAATTACGAATACTATTATATTATTAATTTTGATCCAATATGTATCTATGGTGTATTTTTTCTGGTTTTTATAATTACGAATACTAAGATATTATTAAGTTTGATCCAATATATATGTATGTATATATGGTATTTATGTATGGCTATGTATGCATCAAATATAACGATACCTGTATATTTTGTAAAAGTTCTTATAAACAATAATAAATTTTATTTTATATGCAAGACTAAATGCATAATATACTATCATACAGTGTAATAGATAAAAGTACGTATGTATAGAAAATACGAAATAAAAATAAATAAATAAATAAAGTATACTTTTTTTGAATGGTTGTTAAAATTACACGTCAAATAAATTTTATATTAGAAATACAATTCAACAGAAAATTAATAAAAGTAAATTTAAATTATCTTACGAATTTTATAACTAACTTAATAAATGTATTTTTTCTTATTCAGCATTATTTAATATATCATTCTTTATTCTCATACACCAGTATAGAAAATTGTTTATCTTCGTATATTCTATAGTCTAAAACGAGTTTCAGAACTAAATTGATCGATTTTGTTAGTACAGAACTGATAGTGCCATCTGTTGGTTTGACTGAAAAGTATGTTTTCACCTTTAATAAATTGTGCAGAAAACTGTATTTATTCGCTGTGAGAAAAGTATTTAGAAAATTTAATACTGAATATTCCATCTAATTAGACACATTTTTCGCAACTTCTGTTTAGAAAGAACTATTTTCAATAGTTTATTTATAATAAATACAATTTACAAGTATGACTAACTAAAATAATAAAATTATTTTGAAAAATCGATTTAGAGATAGTTCGAAAATTGAATTCTTCTATACATAAAAAAGAAAGTACTGGATTCGTGAGCTTTTTAGATGTCTAGTTTTCGATGATTTCACACGCTTTGGGATGACCTGAGCATGTTTTTGCCCATTTTTAGAAAATATTTGTGTGCATCAAATTTTGTGGACAAATTCTCTCGAACAAATAAAGGAAATTTACCAAACTTGATTTTCAGTTGAAGTTGACGTAAATTGGTGCTGATTAGATTTGGAAATCAATTGCTCAACAAGTGGTGCTAATGCTGACATCTCTCTCTCTCTTTTTTTTTCTTTTTTTTTTTTTTTTTTTTTTCATAATATTTAATGCGGCAGTACTAATTATATTTATACGAAATTTCGTAAAAATGTAATAATGATTATTGTTAATGAATGACTGGAAATAGTGTTTAGTTTCTCTGGGATGAAAGTTGCCTGCATTCATTATGGAAAATATTTTTTACAAATAATCTATGTGTTGAATTCGTGTCTAATTCGTTTGAAAATATACAAGAAAGCCTTGTGATGACCGCAACCTACATTTTTCTTCTTTTTTTTTTCTTTTACATAAAAAGAAATGACTTAAAATGAAAAATACAATATAAAGAAAATTTCAAATTAAATAATTGAATAAATAAATAAAAATTGTGTCAGACAAATTTTAATTTCGTACGGCTGAACTACTTTGCATATTACAAACCTTTATCTTGTCTTTTCTTTCACATGAAAATATATGATAACTGTATACGCTCGTATAAACCCTCGTTCATAACGTTTTGGAAAATATTGTCTATTATACTATAGCCTAAAATTGTATAAATTTTTTTATTACTTCGTAAATCAAGGTCCATAGTTTTTGTCTCTTCGATGCTTAAATTCTGCTATAAAATCCCCTACCAACAGATAAAACAAAGGATTTTTATTTATTTATTTATTTATAAATTTATTTTATTTAACTGTAATAATGTGCAAAAAATTTTTTACTGCATGATTTTTGATCTGATTGCCTACAAAAAGCTACATTTAATAAAAATGACACCAGAAGTAACGTTCATAACAAATAGAAAAATGAATAAGAGGTAGGTTTATGTATTGTGTTTCCTTACCTAATTCTTAAAAGAATTGCTTTTTTTTTCCTTCAAGAAGAAGAGACTTTTCTTTAACTTAAATTGTTTTGCTACTTTTCAACCTAATAGTTAATAATCGATTTTCCACTATATAAAAGTTTTTACCATTACATACAATAATCGCCGTGCTCCCAATTTAAATAAATGAAAATTATTACGCGATTATTATTATTATTGTTGTTGTTGTTGTTGTTGTCATTCGACACAAAAAGCGACTTCCTTTTCATCAATTTCTGTTTTCTTTTAAATACCTTTAAAGTTAGAATGGACTTTATTTTATACCTTATGAACCAGTTATCCATTTGAACTAAAAAGTACGGCGATATCTAGATTTTGTCCTAAGTATTAAGTGTAACAATTTTCGTAGCAACCGGTTACTGTCAAATGGAGATTTTGTTTTTCTCCCTATATATATGTTTTGTCTTTAAAGTCATATCTTCTTACACCTTAAAATATAAATATATATTTACTTTTTTTTTTAATTTATACTTATAAATATAATAAAAATAGTAATATTGATTTAAATATATGTATACATATTTATAAACTAATCTCGAAAATGACTGATTTTAAAATAATTTTAATATTCGATCCATATGGTATGACTATAGGTACCTTACGTCTTTGTGATTTTTTTCTATCTCGGTTTTTATCGCTTTTACACGTTTTAAGATCTCAAGAATAATCACAAAATCGACATGGTAACCTTCTGTAGGGTTGTACGTTTGTTAGTGTTTCAGTCCTGTGTACACATTATCGCAAGAACAAATAAACCAGAATAGTTCGGACCAGTTTTAAAATATTATTTATTATTGTGGCAGAATATGAATATGTTTCAGTCGTAATAATTTGACAACAACGTAATTGGATATTTCACGAAAAATAATGGTGTTTAACATGAGTAAATATTGGCTAGAATTCTTTAAAATGACAAACACAGAGGGTAAATACTCCACCCAAAACTAGGACCCAAATGCAGTCAATTGACTTTAATACCAACACTAACACCACCTGTTATAAGTACAAGAATGCACCTTATAAAAATATCACAAAATAAATAAATAAATAAATAAATAACAGAAGGAAATCTTGAAAAGTGTTTAGTTTAGTTTATGATGTTTAATTGTTCTTCGAAGAGTTCATTTTAGGGAAGAGTGTAAAAATAATATGGAACGATATTTTCTAAAAATTGTATTATCATAAAAATTGTAAAATTTTATACAAAAAAATTGTAAAACAATAGCTATAGAAGTATTGCCTGTGATATAGATGAAAAATAAAAATAATAAACAAATAAAATATATAAATAAATAAATAAAATAGAATAAAAAACACGCAATAACTCTTTGGAATGAAATGATTGATGAAGAAATGGCATTAAGGGAGAAAATTCAGTCCTACAGTAGCATGAAAACACATTTTGTTTACATTGCTTTCGTTCAATTTACAATTTTAAATATTAATTTCATTACTGATACTTCTTTTTATAAATCAATGTTTATTACAAGATTGAGGTATATATGCTATTGATTTTATTTTATTCATACACGATGCATGCAGTTCCTTTTTCTTATCAAATGTCAGCCAGATTTGGTTGAAACTTTAGCAAATATTGTTAAACGTAAGCATTTTGGCATAAAAATTATGACATCTTATAGAAAAAAAAAGAACCAATAACTTATTAAGAAGAATATAATACCTAAGAATAACAATAAATAATGAATCTATATGTCAATACCTAAACGTGAAATTTGTCATACGATTTTAACATATCAATTATAGTGGGTGAGTCGGGGATTACAAGTCTTATCGTTCGAAAGGCATGGTTAATGTGAGTTTAAGAAAAAAAAATATCCTTATAAAAGAAGAAGAAGGCTAACAAAACACCCCTGTGTTCATACACATACGTAACTATTTGTAATACAAATTGTTCTACATGAGATTTGTCGTACGTTTTTAGCCTATTTTTATTAAGAGGGGGCTTGAAATTGGTATCGTTTTAAAGGTATGGTCAATTCAGGTTGCAGGGGAAAATGTCATATGAAAGCAAAAAAGCATACAAAAGTACCTTTAGTTTTATAATTTATTCATTCTATGCAGGAATTATTTTAATTTGAAATTTCTGTAAAAAAAAAAAAAAAAAAAAAAAAATTGTTAAATCTTCATGTGCAATTTTTCAAAATCCGAAACAATGACTCGTAGTTTAGATTATTTTTGTGGCTTTATTTTACTGTATTTTTTGTTTGTTTGTTTGCCTATTAATAGAAGTGAGTGTAATTTTATTTATTTTTTACTTTCCGAACATTACATGTAAGAAAGTATTGTAGGTATGGTTTACGAAATGGATTTTTTCAAACTATTGACATATTGTTTCGATATAGAAAATATACTTTGTTTTGATCACTCACATTGAGAGGCAGATAGAGTGAAATAGAAAAATTCATAGGGATATAAAACTTTGTATAAAAATAAAAATGCTAATTTTTTTTTTTTTTTTTTTTTTTTTTTTTTTTAGGATAGATTAATTATTGCGAACATTATTGTTTACAGGAAATATGTATTATTTGCATGTTGGTCAAGTATTCATCATTGGGCGATAATAATATAAATAATTAGCCAAATCTATAAGTATTCTGCGTAAAAAAAAAAAAAAAAAAAAAAATGATTGGTCTTATTACAGAGCATTTAGCAGTTCCTTAATTAAATACTACTATGTATTTATAGCACTCTTCGAATTATTCAAACGAAGAAAACAATTGCAAATAGTCACTGAAATTTTCTTCAAAAAAGTGATATTCAATTAAGCGACTGCTGAAAGACCTGTTACTACTACTAATAATACCACCACTACCACCACTACTACATATTATATTTACTAAAGTACTTTCATAAAGGGCTATTAAGCACGTAGCTGATCATAAATGATTAAAAAGTTTCATTTGTAATTTTGAATATTTTTGAGGTTGAAACAACTATTTGTTAAAGTTATTAAGCTCAATTGATATACTATTTAATAAATAAGTAAGATTTGAGATAAACAATTTAATTTAATGGGAAAAAAAAAAAAAAAAAAAAAAAAAAAAAAACCTCGCAACAGTTGTTTCAAGAAAAAATAATAGCATGTCCTTTCATCGATTGAAACAAATTAGGAATAAATGCATTTTAAAATCAGTAAGTAATCACTCCTAACTTCTAAAATTTTAAAGTGACTACTGAATTTAGCTTTCTTCGAAAGATCGTTTTTTAAATTTGAATGTAGTGCTCACATTTACCAATCAGAGAATAAGTAAAGGTTTAAAAACTGATTAAAAGTGAATAAAAATGGTGAAATGTTGCTGTTAATGGTTTGGTTTCAGTTCTAAACTAATGGATGGTAAAGGAATAAAGATAAATAATGAGATATTTTGCTTTAATTAAAAAAAGTAATTACAGCTTGATTATATTATAACTGTAAAGTAAACAGTAATGCCGAATTTAGGGTTGTGTGTTGGTTTGTGGGGATTAAGGCCGATTGACTGCTTTATGGTCGTAGGCTTGAGGGGGAGTGCCGCCCTTGAGGGTATTTCTAAGGGGTCGTAGCCCATATTTACCTAAATTTAAGGATTTATTTATTCAATATCTACAATTACATTTTAATTACAACGGTGGCGTAATCACTTCAAAGATTAATCGTCTATTATGTATATCATATATCTTTCATCAAATTTGTTCGTGATTATTCAATAGAAAAGTCCTTAAATTTGGCAAAACTGAATGAAAAGCAAAAACAATCACTGTGAGAATATAAAAATCACTTAATGGTATTTTAAAATAAATGTTACATTAACTTATAATTTCAAACAAACTCTTAAAAAAAATCCAACGACAAATGAATAACGATAAATGAAACGATAAAACGGGGTAACGATAAATGAATGTTAATATAAAATCGCATATTTATTGAAAAAAATTTTTTTTTTTTTTTTTTTTTTTACTTCTGCGTAATGATTTTTTACAATTAATTTTTATAATGTAATTAAACTGTTAAAATATGCACGAGTTAAGTCTATTATTCTTAGATTATGTTATGCACTCGTTCTGCAAGAGTAATTTCTTTTAATTTTGACCAAAAGAAATGGAAATCGGAAATATAATTCAGGCTGTTTAAAGGGATCAATATGCATTAAAAACTCAAGAAAATAATTTTAAAAAAAAGTTATCGAACATTTAAATTTCGCTTAATTTTTAATGTAATTTTTTTCTAGAAAGTTTATTTCCACTCTCATGAGTTTAATTATTCATGTTTTAAATGTACTTTAATCAATTTGTTTCAAAGTTAATGCGTAATTGAATAATTAATTATATCACTGAATATTAAATGGTCGAAATTTATTGAAGTAACGTCAAAAAAAAAAAAAAAAAAAAAAACTAATTAACTGAATGAAAATATATTGCTTAAATTCTTCATTTATTTTGTTATGATAATTGTTTTAAATATTGGCAATGATATTAGACCAGAAAAAAATATTTGTGTAAAGTGAATATCAATCTAATAAAATAATTGTACGATTTACTTTGAAGAAAGTGTTTTAAAATATTAAATTTTTAATTATTTCATACTATTTTAATTTAAATTTTAACAAGTATATAACATTTTTTTTTATATAAAAAAACCAATTTACATATTTAATATTTAAACAAGTTTATTTTTAAAGTATCATCAGCTTACTTATAATACTATTTTTTTTTTCTTTTTCGTCTATGTTTACATATAAATTTTTATTGTCTTCACAGACTAGACATTCTCGTTATTGTTATAATTATTACTTTGAAGTGTTATATTTATTAAAGAGTAAACGAAAATTAAGAAATTTCATTTTTTTTTCTTTAATTATTATTATTATTATTATTATTATTTTCTGTTACTTTGAAGTTAGAACACGACTATATATAAATAAAAGTTTTAAAAACAATTTCTGTTAAACAAAGTCTTGTTTAATAGATTTGTTAAACAAAACGGCATTGAAATTGATCGTAGAACAGAATCATAACAGAAGTTCTCAATCGGTTTTATTGTACAGAAAATATTGTAGATTATCAAATATGCCAACTGTTTAATTTTTTCTAGTTCTAGTGTATTCTTCTAATAGTTGTTCTATTCTGTTATCATCCGCCTTTTTTTTCACACCACTGTATTTCTGGGGAGACATTCTCTAACACTTAATCCCGATTAAATAAGAAGAAAATTATCTTTCAAGAAAAGTGGTGTAGAAAAAGGACGAGGAAGAACAATACTTTGGAATAAAATTAAAATGTTGTCGTATCTGGTTAACTTGTATGTTAATGTTATCTATGTTAATGTAATCTATTATGTAATTTTTTTTATGCATATTAATTTTGTTGGCTTAAAAATTCATTTTAAATTTAATAAAAAAAATACATGAACTTTACAAAATAAATCTTTAATAATCGAAGTCTCTCGTTCTCTCTCTCTATCTACACACACACACACACACACACACACACACACACACACACACACACATATATATATATATATATATATATATATATATATATAGTGTATTTCATCCACTGAGGATTTTTTTTTTTTTTTTAATCTTATTGGTCATTGGTGTTTCAGTGATCTTGTATCTGTTGCTTGGCTTCTACTATGCTTAATAGATAATCTTTATTATATATATATATATATATATATATATATATATATATATATACATTTAATTTAATTATGATGCATAAAAAACGACAGGGGAATGTCTGAACAACGAAGTTTACAAAAATTATAACAGTATTAATAAGCAAGAAGAAAATGTTCATTGTAATATGAAAATTATTCAAGCCGAAAATTCAGTATAAACTGTATTAGCCTCATCAATAGGTGGAAATATACCAATTCAAAGAAATTATGTAATCTTAACAGGTTTAAAAATATATGACAAGCTAGCATACTACATAATATTACATAAAATAGTAGAAAAAGAAGAGTTAAGCTTGAAATTATAATAACCAAAATAAAATGTCTTTAAGATAATGGAATTGAATATTTAAAAAATTTTAAAGAATCCAAAATTTCCATTTTATTATAAAAAGGAAGAAAATTGTTAACCAATGTAGCAGAAATTTATTCTTGAATTTTTTTGAATTAGAAATTATAAACTAATAAAGTGGCATGTTGCAAGAACATTCCCCACCTGTACCTGTTTCGGAAGAAAAAAAGTTAACCCTCACTATCTGTTTAAGATGAAATTTTAGCATTTATTGCAGTTCGAGTATGAAAACTTTTAAAAATCAAAACTCATAATGCTTTTTTCGGGTCCAAGATCGCACAATTGAATTCCAGGTCCGTAATAAGGCTTTGTGTTCTCAACATGAAACCGGACATCTACGAGGATTACCATTTAAAGCCAAGTTCATAAGTTTAGGAGCTATTACGTACATTAAAAAAATTTTACTTTTCTTTTAAGATATAAAATGAACTTCAAAGGACAAAAATTTTCAAGCCCTAGCTACAAAGAATACTGAAATTTTAATTTGAGCTTGTGATGAGTGATGATTTTTTTTCGTTCCAAACAGGTACAGATGGGGGTATGTTCTTGTCAGTACATCACTTTATCAGTTAAAAATTTCTATTTAAAAACAAAATTAAGGATTAAATTTCTGCTTCACTAGCTTACATTTTTTTGTAATAACTAAATGGAAATTTTGGCTTATTTTAAAATTTGAAACATTTCATACTGTTGTATTAAAGAAATTATACTTTGGTTATTATGACTTCAAGTATAACTATCACTGATTTTTTACATCTTTATTTATTTTGTAAAAGAGAATGTAGTATTCTAGCTTGACATAACTTCTGAAATCTGTTAGAATTACATAATTTCTTTGAATTTCTGTATTACCACCCGCAAAAGAGTACAATATATAGATTAATTTGAATTTATGGCTAAAATAATTCATATTAAAATTAACCATTTCTTTTTATTCGTTAATATTGATATAATTTTTGTAATACCTGTTGTTTGTAAATTCCACTGTCATTTTTCATATATGTAGTTCTTCAAGAAGTTTTTGAGAAGCTAAATCAGGAAGAGAAAGACAGAAAAAGTGATGGAGATTTATAAATAATTTGAAGTTAACTGCTTAAACAAAGAAGATGCAAACAAAGCAAAATCGTCGGGTATGAAATGTACCTCATTAAGATACCCCCCTGAAAAAAAAAAAAATATATATATATATATATATAAAATAAATAAATAAATAAATAAAAAGTCAAATTCCTTTGCTTCTCTTCTGAATATCACTGTTGATATGGATAAATTAGAAACAGTATACAGTTGTATTTATATGGTAAAAGTTATTAACGATGAGCGAAAACGTCATGGAATAAATTAACAACAGAGTTAACTTGCATGGAGAGCATGCGGAAAGAATAGTGCTATATTCAAAAGCGACCTTCCAATTTGTTTGAAAAAAAAAAAAAAAAAGTTTTTTATCAATGTATTTTGTCTGCTTTAATTTAGGCTTTAGAAACGTGGACATCAACTTACAAAACTGTACAATATTTCAAATAACTCGAAGAAGGATGGAGAGATGCATGTTAGGATTCATCCTAATAAACATATATTAATAGTAACATTGGTTTGCTCCCAAACACGAGGATTTGTTAGCAAACCAATGTTTCTAATGTCATTTGTAGAGTAAAGAAGTTATAAAAATTTAAGATACAATCCTGTATCTCAGTGAGATAGCGAACTCGTAAGCAAAGTTTTTTTTTTTTTTTTTTTTAACATTAAAAGCTCTTTATAAGGGAGCCCCAAAAATTATAAAATAAAAAAATATATTCTTGCAAAGGCATGCTTAAAAAAAAATAAAGTTTTAACGCTAAGAAAATTTTAGAGAAAAATATAGATATTTTCCATTTACAAGAGATGAAAATTTTTAAATATTAAAAATATTTTTTTAAAAAGCATTCAATATTTTTAGTTACTATTTTTTTTTATAAGTAGTATTCGTTAAGATATACCTTTCAAAGGTCTTTATAACACAGAGACCTTTGAAAGCGCGTTGTCAGCATAAAGCTCTAACCAATAGTCGAAAAACAATCAAGAAAAATCATAACACATGCTAGAAAAATCTAGAAAAAGTATACAGAAACTAATGACTAAGAATATTGGTCTCGAATGTTTTTTTAAATATTTTAAATGTTTATTTATTTATTATTTACTTTCATCTCCTGCAAAAGTAAAATATTGATATATATTTCAATTTTTTTCTTATTATTGAAACTTTTAATTTTCTTTTTTTAATAGCATTTCTATGCAAGAATAAATTTTTATTTTATGCTTTTTAAAGTTCCATAATAACAATTTTAAAGTATTAAACTCTTTTTTCATTTACTTAAATTTTTATTTTGTGCATTTTATTAACTAAAGAATTGTTTCTACAAACAACTAAACAAAATTTCTTAAAATACTGTGTAGACAATGAATGATATTTCTTTTTCTTTTTCTTTTTTATCATTTGACATCTTTTTAAATAATTATCTGCAAAAACGTAACACATCTGCCGTTCGAGGATCGAACCCACGACTATTGCGTTATTAATATGACGCTCTAAACAACGAAAAACGTCGCTTGCATTTACATTAAAGTGGAGACGTCTTGTTCTATTTAGCGTGAAAAGAAGGCATACGGTGAGAAAAATCCAATTTCAATAAAAAGCTTCTAAAAATATTTATTAATTCATTTGTTTTTTACTCAAACTGTTAATTTGTGCTTTTTAGTAATAAAGAAAAGAACTTAAAAACTTAAAAACTTAAAAAACACTTTAAAAAATTCTTAGAATACTGTGTATAACAATGAAAAATTCTTTTTTATCAATTCTCACCTTATCTACAAAAAAGCAACACATTGGTCCTTCAAGGATCGAGGCGACAACCAATGCGTTATGAGTATGATACTTTTAGCATGTGAGCCAATGAGCGATGAAAGGATTTGTTTAACTTACGTTAAAGTGGAGGTGCCTTTTGTGTGTGTGTGTGTGTGTGACACAAAGACTCGATGACAAAATCCAAATTCAATATAAAGCTTCTAAAATTAGAGCTTTGCTGGTTACTTTGCTAGACGTAACGATGATAGATTGACCACCAAAGATCTATTTTGGATACCAAGAGATATTAAAAGTCCAAGAAACTGACCACAGTGTCGTTGGAGAGATGAGATTTTCAATTTTGGAGGTGCAAAATGGAGAAGGTTTTCATAAAACAGACAAGTGGTAATCACCAATGAGAGTCCTTTATCCTTGAGTGGATTGATCTAGATTTAAATTCAAGGTAATAAATATGTGTGTGTGTGCGCGCGCTCGTGTGTATTGTTTTGTTGTTGATGATGGTAAGTTTGAGGAACTAATTATACAAAAGAGGTGTATCAAGTACCTAACCTATTAATTCTATAGATAAAATTTTTATGTACAACTCTATATATGTTTCTCTAAAAAATATCGAAACATATAGTCTTTTACTTTTGAAATGTTTATTGCAGATAACGTTTGTTTTACCTTGTTGTGTCATATCAGAAAAAATAAAATGTTTAAAAGGGCCCACTTATATAAAACACACTTACTTGTATAATCATGAAAAATAGGTAATAATCTATCCCTTTCATTTTAATTCACCTATAATTTTCTGAGTCTAATGCTGACGTAATTAATTTACTATAAATGCAAATTGAAATGTCATAAATAAAAAAATAAAAAAGTATAAAGATAAACCACAGACAAGAAGGCGTGTAAATAAAACACACAGACAGATCCAAAAAGAAGAATTTCACAAAGAAATAAATGTATGGAATATTGTTTCCTTTAGAAGATACTTCAGGTTCTTTGCATCAGTAAGAAGTTCAATTGCTATTGCATTTCGTGAAAATTAATTACATGGATAAAAACAATATAAAAGATTATTTCAAATATATATATCTATATATCTATATATATACATATTTATAAAATTTAAATAGTTTCGTTATTTTAACTTTATACAAATACGTTTAAAGCTAATTTCTAAAACTACAAAATTTTGCAAACAAGTAGATACTTTCTAACCAATTTTGCGAGATGATTATTTTTTGTAACTCATTTTTAATACATTCTTTTGTTCTTGACATTCCCCCATGCTATAAAAACACTTCCTCAATTGTATCTCTCAATAGCATGCAATTAATGACTAAAACATCTATTATTTTTGTTCTTTCATGCATATCTATTTCCCAGGCACTTTGCAAACATTTGGGTAATTGAAAACACTAGAAAGCACTTAAGAATGTAATAAAAACGCACAAAAACTAAGTCTTTGTAAGGAAGAATTTATTTACGTTTTTAAAGAAAAATAAAAGACGGGGATTATGGCATTTTTATGGATAGAGTTTAAATTTGTTTCTTATATGTTATAAATAACAAAATTAAAAAAAAAATGTAACAATAGAATTACCATATATGTAGATACAAAGAAAGTATTTTTTTCTAAAGTGTTCTTGATTCAAATGTTATTAATTTTTGGAATAATAGGTTATTAATTTTATGTTTTAAAATTATGAAAATAAGATAATAATAAACTCACAAAGGAATTCATGTTTTCAACGTAAATAACTTTCTTAAATGATGTTTATTTTGATTTTTTTGCTTCGATTAAAACAATATCAGTATATAATTATTTGAAATTAAAAATAAGTTGGATATTTTCAAATTACATTTTCTCTCTCTCTCTCTCTCCCTCTCACACACACACACACAAAAAAAGAGTTATTATAACAAAATTTTGAACATTTGTTGTCATTTCTGTTGTATCATATTAAATCTAATTTAACAACTTTTTGAATTATTTCGTTTTAAAACTTTAATCATTATATGTATACTTTTTAAACAATTTTTACACCTTATGTTTGCAATTTTTTCTATTTTTACTGCTATGTGTTTGTTTTATTTCTTTAATTTATCTTTATACCAAGATTTTTTAGAATAAGTAGAATAATAATAATCTTTTGTGCGAAAAATAAAAAAAAATATATCTGAATGGTTTTAGTTTAATTTTTCACTTTATTTATTTATTTTTTTTTTTTTACTTTTGAAATGCAATATCTAGATTATATATATATATAGACATCATCTTGCTAAAAGGATTTGATTGTTAATTTAACTTTTTTTTTTTTTTTTTTTTTTTTTTTTAAATCCTATTTTTAACATTTTAACATTAAACACTTAGCAAGCCAGTTAAAAGATACACAGTTTAGAGAAATTACTAAAAAATAAAAACACTTTTACTCCATTCTTTTGATTTTTAATTGATTTCTGAATATGGAACTGTACGTTTAGTGAAAAACGTATTCTAAAATAACGCCCATGCAGTTGGAATGAAATAATTTAATAATCTACCCTTAAAATTTAGTCTATTTTTTTTTAACGTTAGTAAAAGCTTATTTATTTACAAGTTGCAGATTGTTCACAAATTATTGTAATTTCTATTAGTAAGTATTAGTGTATGAGAAGCAACATTATTCTATACACAGTAATATGTAGCAATTTTTCTACCTTTCCTTAAAATCTTTATATCCTAATAAAAATATGTAATAATATAAAATCTTTAGCATAGAGAAATTCGATTAATATTTTCATCAGCTTACATAAAATAATAAACATAACTTTATGATAATATTTCGAACGCGTATCTATAGTCTTCAATTTTATTTATTTAACTACAGCTGTCTTAACTCTATATTTTTTAATAGATCTTATTAATATAAAATCTAATAAATGTACGTATAAACAAACAAATAAATAAAATTATAATTAGATGAATGTCACTGAATCAGTATATCCGTTAATTAATAAAAACCCACTCCTTTTCTGCATCTATACTGCTGGCGGTCGTGTCTTATCCGGGAGAGCTACGCATATAGAAAGAAAAACGTATTTGCACAGGAATTCCTGTTTTATCCTTACTTCCTGCAGCAGCGCCCTAACCTATTTTGGTGTCTCCTTCTATTCATTTATTTAGATTAACAGTATCGACAATAAACGAAATCAATTCCCAGGCCCCCAAAACCTGGAAACACATTTTTAGTCCGCAGCTCTATTAATATATATATATATATATATATATATAAGTAAATATAGAGAAAGACACAAAAAGATACATTTTTTCTACATTACACTGACAGACACGGGAGTATGTATAATCGATTCCACCACCCTAAAAACCCAATAACACGGGCTTTAATTCTACATAAAAATTATCATAATACAGTAAAACTTCCCGCGAGCGACCACCCTTCGTTCCGCAAAAAAAAAAAAAAAAATGGTCGTAAATAGAGGTGGTCGCTCAAAGAAGTGTCAACATTGGACATTAAGTAGATAGGGTAAAAAATCGGTGCCTTTATAATCGGTCATTGGAGGAGGGGGTCGCTTAACAGGGGTGGTCTTCCATAGAAGTTTCACTGTTATTGTCTCTCATCTCCCTTTCTTATTAAGTTTACTTCCTTGAATGCACAGTACGAAGCAAAAGTTTAGACAATGAAGAAATTCATGCAGATTTAAAAAAATAATCAATTTTCCTAACATTGACTGAATGTAATGTGCTGTGCATATAAACAATATTTATAACAATGAAAAGTAGTACTGTACATATTGCAAGTAATTAAATGGTAACAAAAATATAATACTGTCTCAAAAGTTTAGACAAAAATTAAATAAAATTTATATAAACAATTTTTAAAACCTAATTGTGCATCCGTGTTTCTGTATTACTTTATAAATACGAAATTCCATCGAAGAAACTAAATTTTGCATTGTTTGGGGACCGATGTCGTAATATGCATCCTCAATAGATGTCTTGAGTTCCTGTACAGAAAAGTATTGTCTACCATTGCAATAAATTCTGTGAGACATGATGACCCAAAGATTCTCTGTAGGGTTAAGATCTGTGTTACATGCTGGCCAGTCGAGAACTTTTATATTATGAGAATTAAATAAAGATTTTGTATTGTTTGCAGTGTGAATCAAAACATTGTCTTGTTGAAATTGCCACTGAGGGCCACCTAGAAGCTCAGCAAGTGGCAATAAATTCTTTGTATAATGCTGTGATATTTGACGACCACTGGTAAAGGTCAGAGATACTTGTCCATTTTAGTAAATGGTTGCCCAAATCATCACCGAGCCCCCTCCTTATCTGCGGCTTAAAAAACCTAGAGGTTACTTTCGCAATACTACCAATACGATGACCAGACATCTGGACCATCTAGATTCTACTCTTTTCATCGCTAAATATGACTGATAATCGCTTTTTTCGTTCGCTAAATTTGACTGACAGCCATTTCTGTCCATATGACATATGCTTTCGAGCCCAAAACTTTCTTTGTATCTTATTATGTGGTTTCAGAGCTGCTTTCTTTTACATTTTGCTATAAACTGTTGTTCATTTTTCCACAATTCGTCTGCGAATAGGAGGGTCCCGATGACCTTTGAAATCCACGTACACTTATTTGTTGGGTACTCGCTAGTCTTTGTATCAAGCGATCCTCTTGTATATTTCTTACACGTGGCCTCCCAGATCTACATTTTGCTTTATATTCACAACCACGCAATAAAACTCGATGAATAGATTTCTTAGATATATTAACAATAGCCAAAATTTCTGAAACGCGCTTCCCTACAGCTTTCAACTGCCAAATCATTGAAACCTCATTCCCTTGAATTTGTTTAGCTCGCAGCATGTCAACTACCAAGCGTTATCGTTTGCAGAATTTAAATACTCAAAATCTGTGACATCATCGATTTTAAATTTGCATATTCCAACAAATATTCACAGAAACTCATAATCGTGTCTAAACTTTTGCGACAAGCAAATTTTTATTTTTATCAAAAAAATTAAAATTATAGCAAACCATACATATATTCGCACACATTTTAAATATTTTCATGATCCCTATATGTGACATTCGAGTATTTTAAAGATCTTATTTTTCATCCCACAAGATCATTATAAGGAAAAATTACAAGTAAACCTATCCTTATACGGAATTTATTTATTACAGAGAAAGAAGTTGATCCCTGCCATATTTTCGTATTTCTTAAAAGGCTGTTTCTTCGATGTAAACAGGAACCATATGCGAATTGCAATAGTAACTTACAGAAAAAATATTATAACATGTGTCTAAAAAAAAGTTAAACTCATTTAAATAAAGCCTTATCTGAAAGATATAAGTAGTGATCTGCTGTTGTGTTTCGCGAGATACGCACTGCCTTCGATTTCGTTACTGGGTTCGTGGTTTCACATCTGGGATATATATATATATATATATATATATATATATAATATATATTTAAAAAAACTTTTGATTAAATTTAAAGTGTTATTAAACGAAATCCAATCCAAAACAGCGTGAGACTATAATTTTACAACCGTGAAAATATGAGCTGAAATTTTGAAATGCATTGATTTTACACTGACCATTCAAATGGTGTCGTCTTTAAAAAATATTGAAAAAAAATGTGATTCTACTCTTCATAAAACACCAGAAAGTTTTTCGTGGAGTATATGGCGATAGAAAACAGTTAGAATCCCTTATTGAGCTTCGAGAAACTTTCAATAACTCATGCGATAGTTTTCACCAAGTCCTAAAAGCTACAGGGGAGAGTATCCCTTATTAATAACTGCTTGTATTTTATAAATTGTATTACTGTCCTGCTTTTTTAGTGTTTGAAAAGATAAAAACTATTACTACTGTCATTAATATTTTATTTTTGAATATCGTCATAATGGTACGGGCATTTTCTTGTTAAGTGATCTGCAAAATGTTATTCATAAAGATAATTCCATTAAAATAGAAGATTTCCTTTTGTTCTAAAAATATCTAGTGTCCTTCTAAGATTTTTTACGCAATGTAAAATTTAGCAACTTGTGTACAAAAAAAAAAAAAAAAAAAAAAAAAAAAACTACTTGTTAATGTTATTTATTTATTTTATTAGTGCTAGAGGCCTATTTCAGTCGGTACAGCGTTGTCGAATTTTTATACGTCACTCTTAATAGTGCTAAGGGCCTATTTCAGTCGGTTTATTGAATGGGGATTTATTGAATGAAGTCCCCCCAAGGCACAACTTTGACATGAGTCCCCCCCCCAGGCCCAACTTTGACATGAGTCCCCCCAAGGTACAACTTTGACATGAGTCCCCCCCAATGCCCAACTTTGACATGAGTCCCCCCCAAGGTACAACTTTGACATGAGTCCCCCCCAAGGTACAACTTTGACATGAGTCCCCCCCAAGGTACCACTTTGACATGAGTCCCCCCCAAGGCACACCTCCCCCTCATTGGGAAAAAGAGAAAAAAGGTTGTTTTGCGGCTATAAGACAGTTTGGACTTCCAACGCTATTTGTTACAGTATCTGCAGCTGAAACACATTGGTTTGATTTAATGAAAACTTTATCATGGAATTTAGATCGTCACGAATTAACTAAAGAAGAATTTGTCGATATTAACAAGTTTAGCAGTAGGCCTCTGGCACTAAATTAAAATCTGTCAATGTCAGATTTTCATGTTTTAAATAATGAAATAATGTCGTGTCTGTATATATATATATATATATATTTTTTTTTTTTTTCAGCGTAGTGTTATTTTATTATTTTTTTAATAACAAATGCCGTCCTTGCATTTAAAAAACATACAGGAACAGATGACGGGGTAATAAAACCTGCAGTAAAAATGAAAGGATGGTTTTTAATTAATAATTTTCAGTTTACTTTTCATTTAAAACTATGTCAAAAATCTACATTTCTATTTTGGGATATTTAATTTTTAATTTACTATAATTTATTCAGTTTTGATTGTATAGGAATGCATGTTTTTTGTAACGATGTTTTTGCATTAAATATAAAAGTCCTTCTGACTAACCACACATGTATAGAGCATAAGAATATATGTATGTATGTATATATATATATATATATATAATTTTAAAAAATAACGAGGATTAAAATTTTGAGAATGAGGCCATATTTTGTAATTTAATTTTCAACATTATTTATTATTAAATTACCCCTGTATAACGAACATTTTAAAAACATGCAAAGTAGTTTTCAGTCATTTTGGGACACTGTATAGGCATTAAGATGTAAAAGAAGTAGGATTTTGCAGAGCTCTTTATGTTCGTCTTATATTTACTATGTTATTCTATTCATCCACATTCTTTGATCAAAATTTTATGCATGTATTCGCTTATATAAGATTATTTTTTAATAAAGAAAACATATTGTGAGTTTAACGTTTAATAACCACATTTGCAATAATAAATAATGTCTATTATTTAGTTTAATGTACACTACAAAATTTGATTAGTTTGAAATTAAAAGAAACCAAGAAACCTAAACTGATAATAGAGGAAAACAGAATTTGATCTAAGAAAGCGTGAATTATCAATTCTACAGTTATATATATATATATATATAAATATATACTAGCAGGCTACGCCCGCTTCGCTGGTCACTATATTTAAATGAATTTTAGAAAGAATGATCAATATTTATTTTTTTACACCACATTATACACAAAAACTAAAAAAAAAAGTAACTAAAATTGCTTCAAACCTCGCTTCGGGTACTCGCTGTCTACGGCAGCCCTTTTCCCTCCCGCCCTTCATCAGGTCTAGGTTTCCCATGCCTGCAGAAAGATCTTTCCCAGGCACTTTAATCTGGATATTTATCGACGACAGGAAAGATCTGCTACTATTTAAGAACTACGATTTTAAAGATGACTGTATCTCAGCATCTATTAAATATTTTAGTTTTGAACCATGTATTTTATAGCCCATGCTATTTACACTATATTACGATTTGATTTCGACCAATGTAATAAAATAAATAAAAATAAAAAGTAGATTAATATATATATATATATATATATATATATATATAAACAAATAAATTTTAATCAATTTAATCCTTTTTGCTATGTATGTACTTCCATTTTTCCCGATAAATACTGTAAATAATAATTAAAAAAAAAAAAAAAAAGTTTTTTCTTGTAAAAGAATTAATTAAAAAATGAAAAATAAGAAGTTGGTCTACTATAAAAACTTAAACGTAACTGTTATAAAAACGTTTTTAAAATTAAAACTATTAGTTATACTTAATTTTTTCTACTGCATTACAATTTTGTTTCCAATAAAAAAAAAAAAAAAAAAAAAAAAAAATCGCCTTTAAATGAATGTATTAAATAAAAATAAGTTGCGTAATAGCCGTTGCTAAGATACGCAGACGATTGAAGCAAAATATTAAATTTATGAAAAATGAAACAAAGAAGCCAATATTTAAAATCGGAAAAACATTAATAAATTCAAATTCGAAATTCGAAAAAATCTCGATTAGGTGCACACTTGCAGGGACCCAGGTACCTATATGCCAAAATCTAAAAATTTAATATGTTTAATTTTTTCTACTGTATGTGTATAACTATTTGATTTCAATAAATATAATAAAAAAGATTTCTTCCTCAAATGAATTCAAATAAATAAATAGTTTAATAGCCGTTGCTAAGATACGCAGACTTTTGAAACGAAACAAATTTCTGAAAAATGAAACATTGAAGCCAATGGATCATATTCCTCCTTTGGGTTCGAGACTATAAAAAATCAGCTGTTTTTGGCAAACAGTTCTCAACTCTACCATAGCAAAGCATTGTGGCCTACAAATTTTTATCTTGCAATGTTATTTATAAGAGTTACATATTATATGAAATTGAAGTAAGAGGAATATAGTGATACCTTTGTTTTGTTTTTAATCAAGTTTTAGTAATATACTTTAATATTAATCAACATATGTATTATTAAAAGTTGCCATGTGAACTGTGGCGATGTTAACAAATTTAAATGGACGTTCTATTTAATAAATTCCTTTATTAAAGTGATTGAAATTCTAATTATTTAAGCTTTGTTGTCTATATATATGTGTGTGTATAAAATGTTCTTATTAATCTTTCATTCATTATATATATATGTGTATATACATAAAATGTTCTGCAATTTTACGATATGGAATAGTCTTAACTTTATCATTCGATTGAGTTGTTTACATTTCTCTTTTGTTCTTGTTTGAACAGATATCTGATTATTAAGTTTCACTGGAGAAATATTTAGGAAAATGTTATGCGTAACAATAAAATGGCATCTTGAATATAATTTGTTTACAAAATATCGGCCACGTGTTCGGCGATTTTACCCACTGTGACGTCACAGGAATATTGTCCATATTTAAATTCGAAAAAACATTAATTTAAAAAATTCAAATTCGAAATTCGAAATAATCTCGATGAGGTGCACACCTGCAGAGTCCCAGGTACCTATATACCAAATTTGGAGGCTCTGCGATTAGTAGTGTGAGCACCAGAGCGCAGATACACACACAGACACACAGACACTTCTCTTTATTTATATAGATATATATATATGTATTTTTTTTTTTTTGTTGTTAATAATTTTAAGCACATATTTAAGAAATATATTTACTAAATAGCTCAATTACTACATCAACAAAATATTAATGGAATCGGCGTAATTGTGTATGACTCACACTATGTTTAAATGGAATTACCTTTAAAAATCACAAATTGTTTACTCGTTCAGATGTATATATTCATTAATCCAGAAAAAAAAAAAAAAAAACACGTAATAGCAATCTATGGAATTTCGAATCGCTTTTAAATGAACAAGAACGTAAAATCATGTGGTGTTCATAGGTTATTAACACTTTCAAACTTTACATACCCGAAGTATTGTTTGACCATAGACTCCTAAACTAGATACCTTCCGCGTGGTTCGGAAACTTGGCGGTAGACAGCGCCGCCCGGTACAGATATCGCGACTTTTTTATTCAATATCCACCAAAAATTTTTTAAAGGGACATTTGATATACATAAAAGGGGAATAGAATCGAAGAAACGTCGATTATATATATCATATATCGCATCTTAAAGTTTTTGGTGACAGTTGAATTGTACCAGGAATCTGTACCAGAAATCTGTCGCAGAATCTGTACCAGGTGGCGCTGCCTACCGCTTGAACTGTTACTAAGCTTCTGAGCCACGCGGAAGGCATCTTGTTTAGGAGGCTATGATTTGACATTCAATGTCCTGAATGGTAGAAAAGAATGTACAGAACGACTGAACAGACAGACTAACTGAATTCATAATCATTATTAATCATTGTTGGAATTCGTTAAAAATGCGTATTATAAACAGCAAACCATAATTGACAATTTCCTGTTTTAGACCTTAATTTATCTGAATATTTTAGTGTGACCCTGTAAATCTTATTCTTAAACGTACTACACTACATAGAAAGTTCCTTTTCTGTATATGAATACTGAATGTCGATTTCGTTATGATTTGTCGAAAATCATTATATTTAAATACCGTTTATGGAAATACCACTCGTAGAACGCGACAGCTAGAGCTCAAGTGCTTCGAAAATATTTTGGGTGTATTCGTATATAAACCAGAAATGGTATTGGCCCCATTTTCAATGGGTTTTATTGAATTTTAATTACATTAAAAACTGAGACAGATAATATACACTAAAAATATACATTTAAAACATTAAAAACACAAAACACAAATTTAAACGTTTCGAGCCTTTTGCTGGCTCCTCATCAGTAAAAAAAATCAAATGTAAATGCTGAGATGAAGAACAGACTTTCATTAAGCGAGTACAACGTATTCATCAAGAACTGCGCATGCCTCATTAAGTGGCGAAAAATGTTCATTTGTGTACCAGCCCTCCAGGAAAATTCTTGAGTGATAATTTCAACAATCAGATATGATTATTTTAGTACTGTTAAAATCAGGTAAATGTTCAGTTGTTATGGCATGCTGTAGTATTTTCGAACGTATATCACGGTTATTAAAATTAGTTTGTATATTTTTAGTGTATATTATCTTTCTCAGTTTTTAATGTGATTAAAATTTAATTTAACTACGAGGCGTAATCATTTTTAAATATTTTAATGGTTTTATTGAATTGTGAACTTGAATAACTAATATTATTTTGAAGAAATTTTCAAACTATTCAAGGAAACTAGAGGCGCACAGACAGATATTCAGAATGACAGAACACAGAGAGATAGAATAATTCACTCCCTAATTACTCTTAAATATCGTTCGAAAGAGTTAAAAAAAGATTAATAAAAATTTAAAAACAATTGCAGCAATTTACAATTACAGACCTTAATGTATCTGAATACTTTTTTGTGGTCCTGAAAATCCTCATTTTGTATTCCAGAAAATACGTTTTGTGTACATATTAATAATTAATTTTACTACGATTTGTGAATAATAAAAGTATTAAAATAGGCTTTATAGAAATACCTATTACACAACACAAGACATTCAAATGATTTAGGATGTTCTTGCATGTAAAAGGGGAGGTATTTACACCATTTTCAATCAGGAACATAATATAGTGAACTTGAATAACATGCATTAGCTTCAAGGAATTCCATGAATATGTACAGGAGTTATAGCGCGGACAGATAGACAAATCGAAGTTATAAACACATTTCAACTTTGTTGGAAAATGTTAAAGAAAGTGAGTATATATATATATATATACATACATATATATATATATATATATATATGTATATATATATATATAATAACATGATTGATTATATTTTCATAAAAAAAAATAAATAAAAAAAAAAAAAATAAAATAACCGAACATTGCGATTTTTTTCTGAATGTACTTCACATTTAAATTCATCATCTAATTAAAATATTATGTGTACACAAATAGAAGGCGCATAACTATAATCTCAGTTTTAACTTTTCTGAAAATAAATATGCTTACATAATACTAATTCCTAAACATTAAAAAAAGATAAATCCTTATAGCATTATTAAAATTTTAAAGTGCTATTTAATGGAATAATAAATTCATAACGTATCACTCAGTAGTTTGAATAAATAATGTCTTTATGGATAATGGAATTCAGTTTCAAGAAAAAAATAAACGAGATTCTTTAATAACAAATTAAATTTCTAAGATGGTTGGAGTAAAAATATTTATTATATATTCTTGATTTATTCATAAATAATAAGAAGTTTAAAAATCGGCGTAAGACAAAGACGATTAATTATATGTAATTTGTTATAAGTAAGGAACGACTTATGCAAATTATTATTATTATTTATTATTATTATTATTATTATTTTACATATAGTGTTTATGTTACACATTTTAACTGAGCCTTAATTTAAATTTATAATCTTTATACAATTTAGAATGATTTTTATAAATGGCAATATAAATTTTAATATATGATTCTGTTAAAACATTTTCTTCATACATAATATTTTGAAAAATATTAAATCATTCATTTTGTACAAAAGTAAATAATAAAAGCGTTACACAGTTTAAAATGATCGCTTTCAATAGCTCAGCTAAACGAAAATTTTAGTTTGATTAATTTTATGCACGAAACAGGATATAAAAATGTTACTATAACATAAACAGAAAATTCACAAAAATTACTTAACCAAATAAAGAGTAAAAACTCACGCAGTCACCATAAATAATTATTATTATTTAATCAAAAGATTATGAATATTTATTATAAATTAAAGAAAAAGAAATATACCCTATTTCAAAGAAGAGTTATATATATATATATATATATATATATATTAAATATTTTTTTCTATGAATATGAAAAAAAATAAGAAGAAGAAGAAGAAAAAAGAAGAAAAAAAATGGAAGAATAGTATTTAGTATTCAGGTATTTCGATGTGTAGTTTATATATATATATAAATAATTTTTTTTTTTTCGATTTACCTGTTTGACCAGTCTCCCGAGTCTAAAAGTAAATATTTTCCTTTTAATTGAAGAGTGTGTGCGTGTGTATTCATTTTTTCTCTGAAATAAATGACTGCTATAGCTTGGAAACGATAAATGTATAAAACAACTAATTTTATAATTAAAGGATGTAGGTGCGGTGTACAAAATGTTTTCTAACTTTTTGTGAAAATTACGTACCAGGAGTGGAACATGGAAATATGTAATTGAGACCAAGAATTTATTTTTCAAAAATAATTCTAATGACTATTTTTTAATTTATATATAAAAAACACTTTTGTATGTTATTTAATTTTTATTGGGTTTTTCTCATGGTAAAATTGATAGGCACTTAGATGATTATGTAAACTTAGTTATCGGAAATAATAATAATCTCCTTATATTATTAAAATCTGTGCGCATCTGTCTTTCTGTCTGTCTGTCTGTCTGTCTGTCTGTTTGTCTGTCTGTGAGAAATGCCTTGTGACCGCTAAAGCTCCGGCGCTAATGGTCGCATCGACTCGAAACCGGTGTCGACAGACGCAGAATTTCTTCATCTCGACATCGCGATAATTCGCTAAGCGATGCGACCCTAATTAGCGGAGATATTAATTAAAATGTCCACCCATGTCTACCGAAAAATGACCCAGAATTCATGATTAAATGCTTAAAAAGCGACAATTTTACGGAAAAAGTGGAAAATTAATTAGAAATATCAGTCGAATTGTTACAAATAAGATACCATTGGAAAGGGCTTTTTTTTTCTCAATTCGATGGTGTAAACGGCTTATCGATCGGACAATTAGATTTTTTTAAATTAACTAAACTAAAAAAAATGGTGGCAACGAATCACAAGCATTTTAACTTGGCAGACGATCTCGAACGGAAAGAAAAAACATCTGGTGTTTAATGAGGTCACGTGTTTTTGTACTGCGATTAAAAATTGGAATTTTCTATTTTCTTCAATTTTTCAAAATTCGCACATTTCAATTAGTATACAATCTTAACACCACAAAACAAACTTGCAGTTTAAATTTCATCGATTTTGGTCAATAAACAAAAGATTTACATTTTAATTGCAAATTAAATTTTATCTTTACACGCCTGAAATTTTATCTGTCGAAAGAGGATACCAGTTTCAAAACGACACAAATACACTTAAGGTAAAAATATTTCTTTTTCTATTTACTTCCATTAACCGACTACCGTAGAAAATGGAATTCGAAATTTCACCTGACTTACACGTTTTGAGGTGTCATGGCGCTGTAATAATTTAAAATTTCAATATTTAAAATTCTAATTATTTTTAATTTTTTTTTTTAATATGTCATTCGATACACATTTTAAAGTACGGTTACATTATAAAAAGGGGAATTCGAGATTTCACCCGATTTACACGTTTTGAGGTCTCCTGATTAGGTTTTCTTTTGGTTCGCAATAGTGGAATAAGAGATTCCAGCTTATTTACACGTTTTGAGGTCTCCTGAATGGGTTATCTTTTGTATATCAGTTACTAATTAAAGTGTCGAAAGTGGAATTAGAGATTTCACCTGATTTACACGTTTTGAGGTGTCTTGAATGGGTTTTCTTTTGTATCTCAGCTGCTAATTAAAAAAATTTCATAAGTAATACATCATTTGAAAACTTTGTTGAGTTGGAATCGAACAGTAGGTTACAGAAATTTCTACCGCCAGATGGCGCGGTAATATTTTTAAATTACGGTATTTCTATTTCTAATCATGATTAATTTTTTTTTTTAATGAGTCTTTCGATACACATTTTAAAGTACTTTTACATTATCGAAAATGTAATTCAAGATTTCACCAGATTTACACGTTTTGAGGTCTCCTGAATCAGTTTTCTTTTGTATTTCAACTACTAATTAAAATAATTTCATAAGTAATATATCATTAGAAAGCTTTGTTGATTTGGGATCGAACAGTGGAATACAGAAATTTCTAACGCCAGATGGCGCTGTAATATTTTCAAATTTCAATATTTCAATTTATAATCATGATTAAATTATTTTTAATACATCATTCGAAAGATATTTTAAAGTTCTTTAAAATTATCGAAAGTTTTCAGCAGATTTACACGTTTTGAGGGGTCCTGATTAGGTGTTCTTTTGCATCTCAGCTAATTGAGTAAAACCGTTCAAAATTGGTATACGTAGGTTAATTAGAAGGGGCTGAAAGGGTGGGGAAGATATAGGCGTACACCGCGCGCGTATCCCCTAACTTGCGCGCGCGCAGCGCGCACGGGACTGCGCTGCCGAAGGCAGTGGGGACCCGGTCCGACTTTTTAACCGATGAGAAATAATTTTTTTTAATTTTTCTTTTCTTAAGAATAAAAATTGAATTTGTGAAGGAATACGTGCGCGCAGCGTGCGTATACCTTCACACGTGCGCGCGCAGCGCGCATCGGTCTGCGCTGCCGAAGGCAGTGGGGACCCGGTGGGATTTTTTACCCGATCAGAAATGATTTTTTTTAGGGGGCACGAAGTGTCAGGGAAGGAATGCGGGCGTGCAGCGCGTGTATCCTTTAAGTGCGCACGGGACTGCGCTGCCGAAGGAAGTGGGGACCCGGGCCGATTTTGTACCCCATGATAAATGATTTTTTTTTCTTTTCTTTTCTTAAGAATAAAAATTTGATTTGAGAAGGAATATTTGCGCGCAGCGCACGTATACCTTCACACGTGCGCGCGCAGCGCGCATGGGTCTGCGCTGCCGAAGGCAGTGGGGACCCGGTGTGAGTTTTTACCCGATCAGAAATGATTATTTTGGGGGGGGGCACGAAGGGTCAGGGAAGGAATACGCGCGCGCAGCGCGTGTATCCCTTAACTTGTGCACGCGCAGCGCGCACGGGACTGCGCTGCTGAAGGCAATGGGGACCCGGGACAACATTTTACCCGATCAGAAATGATTTTTTTTTTTTTAATTTCTTTTCTTAGGACTAAAAGTTACTGTTAGTGATTAATTAATTATAGTGATTCATTTGAAAATACCGACCCGCTAGCGGGCGAAGCTCGCTAGTAATAATAATAAAATACGAACCATTTTTTTTTTCAAACTCGTTGTATCAACTATCTTAAAATAACTAACTATGAATTAGGTATTGGTTCTTTATGACATATTGATCTAGTGTTTAGTTGAGTTTGCCGAGTTTTAACAAAAAATTGGAAAGGCGGAAATAGAAAATGAAATCAGTGTTTCAAAAATGGCTTTTTCTAAATTTAGATACCTTTCGTATGTATTACTTTATTTGTAAAGGTGAGTTGTTAAGTGACCCGATTAAGCTGGACAATTTTAACATTTATAAATGGATAAAAAATTCTTCAAACTCGTTATGATAAATCGCTCTTAGATGTCTTCTGATATGTATTAGTTGGTTACTACAGGGGAATTGTTCGGACTTTTTTAAGAAGGTCGGACTTTTATCTTCTGACCAATACTTCAAATTTGTTCCAATTTTATGTACAGTAGTAGCTAGTGAATAGTGAAATACATGTAGTTGTTACGTTTCAGACATTTTTCATTTCACTGTAAGAAGTATAGATGATTAGAAATATAATGGAATATGATTATAATATACACTATACAAAACGGATGATAGTTTATCGATTAATAGATATTGCGAAATCTTGTACAAAATATATTATTAGGCAATTCTTTCATGTTTTTAAAAAGAAAAGATTTAGAATATTTATACAGTGATTGCTATATATATATATATATATATATGTAGCAAGATATAGCATAAATGCAAGAATAAACGAGATACATGTGCAAGAGTAAACCAGAATGTAAGTGTAAAAAATATCACCAACAACTTTTTCGGTAGCTTTCCAGCATGTACCTTAAAAACGCACGATAGAATTTTTAAGGAGCATTGTAAAGAAAAAAAAGAAGAAGAAGAAAACAAAATAGAAGAAACATCAGAAAATTTTACAGTATAAAACGCAATAATATTCCTTGAACATACACCTTAAATAAAATAGTGACGTTTGAACAAACGAAAATCGAGCTAGGGCCATCAGCGTAGATAGCGAGAACGTTACCAATATATCACCAGACACTGAGTTATACAATGTTACTTATGTAGAATTGGACAGCACCAGAGTTTTGATAGAAAAAAAATTATAATAATTCAATTAAAGGAAAACATAGTTAATAAAATATTTTTGTTAAAAAATAGAATCGACTCCAAAAAGAGACTATTACTCAAACAACTAAAAATAAAATGAAATTGTAAATTGCGCCTAAAAGTAAAAAATAATTTCCCTCGCCAAACAACCTATAACACTACAATTAATCATAATTTTTGAAGTCTGCAACAAATTAAATAAAATATTATTATATTTTTACAGATTTATTTTCAGACTGATAGCTACAAACGCTGATTTCTCAAATGATTAATTTTCATAGATTCCTTTATTATTTTATCACTGTATACAATTGGTTCGTTGGAAACATCTACATAAAACAACGAACATCCTTTGAAATTTGGTATATTTTTGCAAACTTGGTATAGCTTTTTGATATCTTTCGTACTTGGCGTTTTGCCGATCAAATCGTAATTCAAAAATACACACACTACACGCATATTTTTATAATATATATTGTACTTTCATATTCTTTACTGCTCTCTGAATATACCTTATTAAAACAACCATGATTTTTGAAAGTAATTGAATATGGTCAACAGATGATTTGATGAACTTTTTTTTTTTTTTTCTCTCCAAGTAAACTGTGTAGACAACAGATACCAAGTAAATTTCGCATATTTTTCCGCTTACGGAATCTGAATTGTTTGTAGAATCAATGTAGATTCAGGCTTTGTTTTGCAGATACCGAGGTGAGAATACATTTTGAATAGAATTTAATTATTCTATTGAATAAAACGATGAGTTTTTATTTAAATTTTCGCCGACTTCAAAAGTTATGATTAATTGTAGTGTTCCTGTTGTTTGTTGAAATAATTTATTTCATACTTTTAATCGCAATTTACAATCCTGCTTTAGTTGTTTGAATAATAGTTTCTTTTTGGAATCGGTTCTATTGTATTTGTAGCAGAACATGAGAAGACTTTCGACAGTAGTTTCACTTCTCGCACCCGCAAAAAAAGTGATGCAACTCAAAAATTATTAATTTCGAATTTATATCACTGAAAATATATGAATTGTCCCAATGCGCACAAAAAACATTATATCTCCATCTCGAAAATTATCCACTCGAGAGGCAGTTGTGTCAGTTTTATTCTAGTCAATGTCTTATCCTTACGTTAATTTTACTCAAATACTGCATTTTTAATGTGTGTCTTTTTTGTCGCCTTTATGCAATATGAGAAAATAACTATCTATTGAATCCACATTCACTGAAATAAAAAAAGGTTTTAGAAATGTAAAGAATGGATGCGCTGCATTCGCAACCAACAATCCTGTTAGACACGCAGTATAAAAGTAACCTATATCAGTAAATATATGAAATATAAACGTTGAAAAGAGAAGCAGCTAGAAAAGAATCGATAACTCCATGTTAATACCCGGCAGAACGGGCGCCGTGAAATGTAACGTGAGGACGGGCGTGGGGTGTCAGCGCACTCCAAACATATTAAATAACATAAATACGAAAAAAAAATTAGATTTCAATGTGTTAATGAAATGCATGATAATTACACTCTTTCTCGTGAAAATAAATAACTGAAATGTTAAATTATCGTTAACTTTAAAAATTAATAGAAAATAAATTAAAAGAACTCAACCTCTTCCTCCTTGTTCGAAAAACTTATTTGTCCCATGGGGCACTTAATTATTTTCTTTACAATATTTATTATAATAAAAATTATACATTACTGTGGATAAGAGTATTGAGACATTAATTTTGCTAATAATTAGGGTGTACATGGATCAGAAACTTTAGATTTTTTGCAGTTTTTACATATAGTTTCAATTTCTAAATGTTATATGAGAGTGAAAAAGAGTCTGAATTTGCCGTTTTCATACGCTCCGCACGGAGGATGACCTTGGAGGCAGGTACTGAAGGACCCGACCACTTCTGTTTATAGGGCAAGACCACAGATAAATATTTCCGGGCATGGGGTGTCAAAAACCCCGCACCCGTCCTCCCGGGTAAGGGTAAGGCTACCAAATAAAAGGGTAGGGTAACATAAGGCTACAAAATAATAGTTCTAGAAAAAAAATATAGCATATATCTTTAATAAAGTAAAACAGACATAGAAACGATATAACAATATCCTCAACTGCAATGCACATTTGGATTCTGATGGAATTTTACAGAGCGAATGTGTTTCGCACTACGCTGGAATGTGCACAAAAGGATCAATAGTTCAAAAAAGGATCCAAATACTCATTGCAATTGACAGATAGAAGTTTAAACATCGAAATAAGGTCGATCTTAGAAATCTAAGAAGATCGCTTTGGAACGTTACAGTGCAGGAAACCGCGAACAACCAGATGTAAGTTTAAACATTTTGTTTACAACAATCATATTTATAAGATGTGTTTTTGTAATATATAGATAATACTCCAGAACTTTGAAATTTGTTCCCCTAACATATACTGTTTTGAAGATAGAACCGCTAACTCCGCTATTTTCCATCCGGTGGAGCTGTGAGCGGTCGCTTCTCGTAGCATATAACCACATTTATTTACATACACTTATATTTGCATACTACTTTTACGAGTGTAGCTGCAGCCGTTCAGCAGTTAAAAGATTAATAATGGACTTTTTTCTGTAATTTCTTTAGATTTTAATGACGTAATAATGGAACCTATTTCAAGTCAAGATCTTTACAACAACAAAAAATAAGTATTAAAATCGGAACATCTTTTACGAAGTTATAAGCTAACAAACAGCAACAACAAAAACATATGGTTCGAATAAAGAACATCCTCCTTTCTGAAGTCGGTTAAAAATGACTTTGCGCTAATAGATGTGACAGCTTACAGTAACTAAACATTGAACTACATAGCATACGTGTACATGCTGGAAAGTGTGCAACGTAGTTCAAGTGTACACAGTGTAGGAAATTGCGGACATACAACTACACGTTTTAAGCATTCTATTTTTAGCATTAGTGTCTAAAAACTATTTTTTTGTACTAAATCGATGATGCTCTACAACTTCGCATGTCACTTTTCCCCCCTATCTTTAACTGTTTTCGAGATAGGAACGTTAACTTTAATGTTTTTCACCAGGTGGCGCTTTTATTTTCGTTAGATCGTAAAGATATCAGAATGAGACCTATCTCAGACAAAGGTCTTTACAATAAAACAAAAAGTATCAAAATCGGAGTATCTGTTATGAGCTAACAAACAAACACAACAAAAAGAAAAGAAAAAATCAGAAAGAAAGAAAAAGATAAAACATGCGGTTTGAATTCAGAACCTCCTCCGTTTTGAAGTCGGTCAAAAAAAAGGCGCAATTACGTGTGTAAAACAGAACTAACACTGGTCAAAATATGCTGAAAAGTAGGGGGGGGGGGACGAAGAATAGGTTATGCGTTCTTGAACAATGTTGAATATTTTATGAAGATATTTACTAGATAAAATGATTATACTTGGATCAGTGATCTGATGGAATGTCCTTTCCACCTGCACAGGTGGAATGGGTATAAATAATTTGAATATTTATTTAATGCTTATGTATTTTGAGCATGTTTACAACCCTTTATTAAGTAAAATAGTTATATTTTTCTATCAGCTTTAGTGCTTTTTAAAATATCAATCACGCGTCCATTTACAACGCGCTTTAAATCCAAAGCACATGGATTATAATATAATTTCGTGCTGCAATTTGACATTTTATTTTATTTTATTTTGTCAGTGTAATAGAAACTTTCTTTCAGATGTAAGGTTAATATCTATATCTATATATCTGTATATGTATATGTCTATTCTATATAGATGTATAAATAATTATATATATATATATATATATATATATATATATTGTAAAACTTAAATATTTTATGTATTTTAAGTTCAAGCGAACAATTATCATATACAATGAATTAAAAAAAATGTATATTTGAAGTGAAATATACTGGAAAAGAAATACGTGCAAAAATTGACAGATAAGTGATATAGAAGCAAAAACATTCTTAGTCGAAAATTGCAAAACTTCTCTTTGATACAGTAATAACTTTCTCTGTTTCTCTGTATAAATATGTTTTATACCTCATCTTATGAAAATATGTTAGTAAATATATATATATATGTATATATATGTGTGTGTGTGTGTGTGTGTATGGAATTATCATTGATACAGTGATGACTGTCTCTGTATAATAATGTTTTATACCTCATCTTATGAAAATAGGTTAGTAAATATATATATATATAAGTATATAAAATATAATTAAAAGTTCCCCCCCCCCCGTAAAATTAAAGCTTCATTTCTCAAACCGAAATGATTCTGCATCCCACTAATCCACTGATAGCACAATAATTAATTCTTCATTAATTTGTTTTCTAAATATTTCAGTAATTCGAAATTGTTCTCAATTCTTAAGCTTATTTTATTTCTTTTTCCGGTGAAACAAAACCGTTATTTATTATGTTGTGCAATGCAAAGGTAAATTTAATCTAGAATATTCGATTTCCTCCTTCTTGTGCATCGTATGACTCCCCCTAAACCAATCAGAGCGCTCGCGATCACTAGACCTTAGCTAATTCGAGCGAAAGAGAGACGTTTAGCTTGGTGAATGTGGTTGGATGTAACTAGCAGTGGCAAGAATGACTTAAGATAGTTTTCCTTTATTTTTTAAAAGGCTCATCTTCTAAATATGCGGTATAAAACCCCTGAACTGATTATACAACCATTTAAGCTGAGCCGTTATCGTACATAAACTAACTAAATTTGCTATGTTTTAGTTAAATGCAGATTTTTTTTTTTTTTTTTTTTTTAGTTAAACTATCCTTTAACTTAAAAAAAAAATAGGGATGTTATATCTATAGTACCTAAAAGATAGGTCATTGATTTGTATTTTCACTTGCAATTATACAATACCAATTGGGTTCATGTTTTATAATAAAAATAATAACTTTCATGCTGTGCAGGTTGATCTCAAACTGAAGACCTCTAAATTCTTAGTTTTAGACTTTCACCATTACGATATTAATAAATTAGTTTACAGGCGGCATGTAAAACTTAATTTAAATTGGGCATATGGCTTTTGATAAGTGTAGTATCATTTAAAGTTTCTTTAATTTTTTTACAATCATTTAACAGTATTTAAACTTCCAAGCGAGCTCACAACTTCCGTATTGATAAAAAAAAAAGAGCTCTTCGTCAGATAGTAGATGTATCACTTTGGTTTTAGTAAATTGTAATGTTTCTGTGAACAAAAAATTGCAATGGCATGTATCCGGACCACCTCTAGGGGTTAGTCCCAGACCGTTGCCCATTGGGATTTGGCCTCACTAGTGCGACGTAAAACCTAACAACCAAAAACCAACCAATCTATATACAAAAGTGTCCGTAACAACAGTACCTTCAGTGATTAAGCCAATTTGTCTATATGCTATCAGAAACTAGCAATATATGTATATATATAACTTCGCTGATACATCTAACACGTACTTCATACAATTATAGACGAATTCAAATCCTTCTGGCCGGAAATCGTATCAAAATAATGTTACGAGTTTGATTTTTCTATCGTCCAACAGTTAACAATTTGAATGCATTTTTCGATGCATGTATATGATAATATTTGAAACTATGCTATCTACCAACATTTATATGTACGTCGAAAATGGTGGGATTAGTTGTTAATTACGACAGTCATTCAACTGAAGGGGTTACCTTTATCTTTCCTGATAATAACTGGCCGCATACAAATTAAAATGCTTTTGTACGTTAGTAAGTTAATAATTTCGTAGAATACAAACAACTTTATTTATAAATTTTTAGTGGTGACAGTAAATAAAAGTAAAAGGTAATAAAGTTGCAATAGCTTCAACACTAACATCGTCTTTAATTCTGGTGTTAAAAATTTATCTCTGATATCAGAAAAATATCTAATCTATATTATCTCTTATAAAACCTTGTGGTTAAAAAACACACATGTACTACATAGTTGTATTAAAAAACACTTTAGAAAAGCATATTTAAAATTATTAAAATTAATTAAAATCAATTAAAAAAATACATATGTACAGTTAATTCAAAGGTTTTCGCTTTAATTTTAAAAAATCTTCAGGAATGACAAAGTGTTTCTTCTATACAGTTTAAATATTTCAAATAACTGTTTACAGAACTAGTTAAAAGAGCTTGACATTTTATAGGTGAACGGTCTATTGGCAGGAAAATATATGAACAAATCTGGAAGAGCTAATGAAAACACAATGTTGAAATCTTGTAAGGTCAGGAAGGAGGAGCCGTCAAACTAAAATCCATATGCGTGAGATGCGAAGCTATGGTAGAAATTACTTGAAAGATGAACATTGAAGCAAGAAACCTAGGAAGCATGAGGGTCGAAGCTTGCATGATTATAGACGCGGTGTCGTAGAAGTTATATCTGTGTGAGTGAGATGCTAAGTTATGGAAAAGATTACTTGAAGAGTGAAAACTTATAACAGGAACTAGAGTAACTGACAGGGTGGAAACAGGCAGTTAACAGACAGTTGTTTATCTCGAAAGTAGCTGACTTCATCCTCTTTAACAAGGGAATTTATGCTCATAACTTACATAAGAAGAATACGTAATTATTTATTGTGAATTATTAAAAAAAAACCCCTAAAATTTGATAAAGAGTAATACTTTATCCCCGTGTTATCCTGTGCTTCGTTCAATGTGCTAAACGATACATAAATACCACCTAGAGGTTTTCCGGAGACATGTCATCACAATTTTCATCCTCCACGAAAGGTATGGCTCTCCCGCTTCAGTGACCCCCAGAGGTATAATTTTTGATGGGAACAAGGAGGACATTGCGGCCACAACAGATTTTACGTGCACCAGCCACCATTAGTGTACACCACGGTCTTTGGCCGGCTCGAGTACCGAACCCGCATTTTTCCAATTACGAGGTCGGTGCTCTACCGACTGGGCTACCGCTGCCCGAATTCATTTTGAAATTAGTTTTATTTTGAAATTGTTTTTTTCTTGTTTTGGCTTAAAAGAATGTTTTGGGCCTGGATCAAAGATATTCTTAGCTATTTCTATCTTTGAGGCAGAAAAACATTCTTTTTGCATATTTGTGTTCTACCAGACCCTTGATAACGTTAGAATGCAAATATGTATTTATCCATTTCCAATTTATTCCATTTTTATTTGATTTGGTTGTCTTTGTTTTCGATCAAATTAATTGTTTAAATATTGTTGATATTTAATAATCCTTAAAATCCAATGACTGATTATCAATATATATTTATATATATATATATATATATATATATATATATATATATATATAGTGAGCTTTTCGCACAATGCATAATACATAATAAAGCTCTCTATAGGTTTCTAAATAATGCATTTTATGTTTTGGAAGAAAATTTTGTATTATAACCTGGAAAATTATATATAGTGTAATTTAAAAATAAAATAGAGTTTAAAGAAGGATTTTTTTGACATAATCATAAAACATTAATATAGTATGTATATATTCAATTTGTGTAGATATAGATGTCTATAAATCAGCAACCTTAATGCATATTTCAATATTGTCCAAATATAATATTTGTCCATATTGGCTTTCTTTTTTTTAAATAATAAATTAAAAAAAAAAAAAAAAAAAAAGTACAAGATTTTTCAAATTTTCTTTTCTAATGTGTTATATCTATAAATTGATGAAAATGTTTTTCCTATTTTATTGAGTATTCAAAGTATACGAACTCGAACTCTTTTTTAAGTATTAAATTATTTTAAAAAATACATATTATTACAATTTTTATAATATTTGCGCACCATTTCCCGGAATAAATCTGTCAGAATCAGACTCTAATAATTTAAACATTTACTGTTTTGGATATATAAACATTTCTACAAACTTTCAATTTTCTTGAATATTTTGTAACTTATATCCGTAATACAAAACTTTCATAATTAAATTAGCCAATTCCTTGTAGGTAAACTCTCGCAGAGTTCTTATTATTAATGAGTTTGTTTATCGTGAACGTAAGTAACTGCCAGCTTGTCTTCGTTCATTATTCATCTGATCACTACAAGATAAATTTCACACTTTTTGAAAGTAAGATCTTAAGAATGTTTCCTTTAAGTTAAGTGTTTTCTCATAAATAGAATTGCTGAGTTATAGTATGCCCAGCTTGTCAAGACGACAAAGTTTCCAGGATTTTTCGCGTTTAAAAATATAATATTTACAAGACGGAAGAATTCAGACATTTTCTTAGGAAACTGTTTATTGAATTGCATGCGATAATTTATGTGTTAGGACAAGAGAAAGAATAAATAATTTTATTCTTAGGAATACATATGTATTTATGTAAGGATAAATGTATAAATAAATAGATTTATAATTGTTGTTTAGTTGAAATAAAAAATTAGTATTAGTCTAAAAACAATTAATGAATTTATTCGAAAGACGTCTGAACCGAAATTTAAATAAATAACAATTTAAGCTTAATAATTGATTTGAAAAGTATCTTAATCAAATGGTAAAATTTCTTTTAGGAACATGTAAAATTGTATTACAAAAAAAAAAAAAAAAAAAAAAAAAAAAAAAAAAAATGTCTTTTCAGAGGGGTATTACAAAACTTTTTTACTAATATTTTACATGATATGATTTATTGTTTAACTAATCTATATTTTGGTCTTTTACAAGAAGCAGTGGACAAAGTGTAACGTAGTTTGATCTTAAATAGAGAATACAAGATTTACCAAATGACTTCAATTGCTTTAAAATAAAGATTCAAGAATATTATTCCTATAGGAAAAAAGTGTGCTCCCCTGACGTTTTACAAATGAATAAAAATACATGATAAAATCATAGATACACTTATTTGGAAAAGTTATCATTCTCCTTAGAGATGAAAGTTTTAGTTAAAATGCGGCGATTATGATAGAACAGGGTCAAATAAAATTATTTTAGGGTGCGCATCTAAGACCTAAATTCTTTCGTGAGTTCCTGTAAAGCAGTTGTGAACGGTAAACACGCAAGTTCCAGTATCAACTATGCTTTAGGGAAAATATAAACATGACTTGCACCATTTAAATGATTTAATCCACATCATATAATTAGTCCCTACCTTACACAATATGTATAAATTATCGCAGGCCTCCATGTAAAAGGACTATAAGTAATATATTATTTAACATGATGATCATATTTTAGCGAAAAAATTATAAACTATATAAATTTTATTTTGTTTGAAAGAATTTAATGTTTACAAAGCGATACAATTTATGGTAAAGTTTTGACGTTTATTTAATCCTGTTAACAAATTTTGGTTGGTTAATACTTGCTTTTTCTTAAATATTTGTAATGAATTCGCCCCTTGAGATTGATGAATTTTATAAATCTGCCAATTAAATGATGACACTTTTATATTGATGTATTTTGTTTATATGAATGAGGAATTACGATGTTTCAGCTGATATTTTTTTTTTACTTAAAGGTTTGAAGTAAGCAAAATGATGTATAATAAAATGAGAGACACGATTTTAAGAATAAAAATAATAAATATAAATATAGATATAGATATGTAACTCAAAAATGATTGATTATTATAGATGCATATGGGTCGTTCATTGTGAAAGTGAATTATCTCTTTGTAAATGGATTTTGATATTACGAACTTTTTTAAAATTATGTGTAGGAAAATATGTCAAGGTTTAGTAAGTATTTAGTCGACTTTTAGTGTTTAATACACAACAGAGTTATAAGAATTTATAAATTATAAAAAAGATAATTTGAAGTAGCTTAGAAACTTCATTTTTATAAAGAGTATTTCAAAGTTTTATTTTTCTGAAAAAATAAAAATAAAATAAAATAAAATAAATAAATAAACAAATAAATAAAACAAGCAATACCATTTATGGGATTTTAATGCTATTATTGGAGTTATTTTCAGTTTTAAAATGAAAGATGTGACTAAATGTGATACAATTAAGCATATATATATATATATATATATATATATATATAATATGAAGTTACACTACTTTTACAATGAACCGTCTATATAATACAACAATTAATATTTGTTTTTATTGCATATAGTGATTAAAATGGCAATAATATTGTTTAAATTTTAAAATTAAAAATTAGAACTTTATCGTAAATAAGATCATGCCGTTTTTTAAAAGGAAAGGCAAGAAAATAATTTAATAATTTATTTATTTATTTACATTTTTTGCTTTCGAATGATGTAGGATAATTATGCAATATAAATTTCATTACAAATTATTTCTAACTGAATAAAATCCCAAAAAGAATAGACATGTTTTATTTTGTAGAATGCACATTGTTCGTTGTTTAGACGTAATAACTTTTCAGATGAGCTGAGTTATTCCATAGCCTCCTTAACTAGATGCCTGTCGCGTAGCTCGGAAACTAGGCAACAGTTGTAGCGGTAGACAGCGCCACCTGGCACAGATTGCGAGACGTTTTATTTAATAGCCATAATAAAATTTTAAAAGTGGGATAGGATGTACATAAAAGGCGAATAAAATCGAAGAAACGTCGATTATATATATCATGTATTGCTTCTTTAAATTATTTGAGACAGTTGAATAAAATAGTCCCATAATCTGAACTAGGTGGCACTGTCTACCGCTTCATCTGTTGCCTAGTTTCCGAGCTACTCCACAGGCATCTAGTTAAGGAGGCTATGGTTATTCACACTATAAATTGAAAAAAAAAATATGTAGAGTTGTCTGACATATGGAGTGTCTAATACTGATATTTACTTTGCTGTAATGTAATGAATATGCGTGTATTTTGTATCCTTATATCATTCATGCATCTGTAAATAAATAAACAAACAAATAAACCAGATAAATTTATTATTACTACCAGTCTGGTAAGGTATTATAAATGCAATTTAATAGTGGAATTAAAAACCATATATATATATATATATATATATATATATATATATATATATATATGTATGTATGTATATGTATCTATTGAAAAAAATGAAACCAAGAATCAAAAAAAGATATAAATATATATTTCTTTTTTTTTTCCCTAAAGAACGAAAATTTCACATAAATGAAATACAAAAAAAAAAAAAAAAGTTCTATACTTTTTATCTTTCTTTTTTTTCTTTTGTTTCTAATTATTCTACATTTCTCTTAATTAGTTTTCCTTTCTATACCTTTCTATAACTGCACAAAGTGTGGCTAAAAAAATGAAATGACAATGATAGTTAAATCAATTAAAATCTAATTAAGCGACTTCAGTAGTATTAACTAATTAACTATCTGAAAATGCATCTCCTTCTCTTTATAAAATATATTATAATTGATATACATATTACAAAGCTTTAATCTTAATAACTTTATGTGATATAATTTTCTTTAAAAAATAGATATTAACAAATGTAAACATTTTTTAGAACAGAGTTTTTTCCATCAACGTCTAGAAATTTAGATTACCCTATTAGCAATTAAGTCACACTGTAGCTTTTTTAATAATTATATTAATTATGTGTTAAAAATTCAATTACTTCAAGACACAAAACCTTGGAAATGTCATCATTTAACAAAATATAATTTTTTAAATTTTTTTCTGGGATTTTTTTTTCTTTGTCGCGATATTTTTCTATCCCTCAAAATGCAGTTAAAAGAAAAAATAGACAGAGAGAGCAAATTATATAAATATTAAAATTTCGTAACATTTTTTTCGAAACGAAAGAATGATACGAAAATTCAATAGATATTTTTCATCTGAAAAAAAAAACAAACATTGGGATATTATTTTTATCCAAAGCAATTGCTACAACGTTTTGCTATTATATATATTATATATGGTGTTTGCTAACATATTGCCTTATTTATTTCACTTTAATACCAATTTTTTTGTGCATTTTACTGCTATTTTTTTTTTTTTTTATGATATTCATAATTGTTTTCACATTTATAATTTCTTCTACAACTAAATACAGAAAACTTTACCTAATTAATATAACGCAAATTCAACGCATGGCGTGTAAATAAGGTAGTGTGCAAATTAAATGCCACTGTGGCATACAGCCCCCCTTCCAATTAATTAAAGTTGGCCAGACCTTAATCTCTACACAGAGCAGGTGTGCTGATACTTACAATAGTTTGGCTCCAGACTGTCTCGAACTGTGACACTAAAGTACAAAGAAGCTGCCCTGATGGTACGCCCTGATGGTCGTGAGAACATTGGAGTTTCCGAGGAATTTCTTCGGCCCGACGGAAAGGCGCCCGCCCGCTCCGCGAATGAGAGAGGAGCGCGGGTTGCCATCGAGAGGACGAGTTTTCCCAGGAACAGAGCTGGAAGCAGAGAGTCGGGGATTCGTATCTTGTCTTCGGCCAGTGAAGGTCGGAGGGTCTTCTCTTGTCCCGTTTACCAGGAGAGGTAACGAGACTTAGTGATTTTTTTTTGTGTTCCTCTAGGAGCAGAGAACACAGGTCAACTCATTTTCTGTCACCGGCGAAAGTGTGCAGGTCAGCTAGCAAAAGACTTTTTACTGTAAATTATAATAGGACTGGACTATATCTGTTCTGTACCTGGAACGGTGCAAGTATTGTTTTCCAACATCAATATTGAAACTAACGGTTGTACATAGAATATTTTTTTTAAATTTTAATTAAATTAATTTTCTTATCAACCTCTGCTGTGACGGGAGTTTCTTCTTCGCTACCAGAACCCTCGCCCGAAATTCCAAAACGCCACAGCTATACTAACTTGGTGGCAGCGCTAGAGGGATGATTGTTGGAGAATACTACACTGCCTGAAGAAGTACGGACTACGGACGATAGAAAAGTGATAGACTCAAGGGAAGGATAAACGCAGCGGAGTACGTCGAATCATAAAATCAACGGAGGATACATCTACGTCGCATCGACGAGAATCTCTAAGACAGAGAGGAGAGCCCTCAGCCGGAACCCATCCCGAATTCCATACGGAGTGCCGATCCGAGAGCCATCATAAGTGCCAGAAGGAAGGACGGAACTCGAGCAAACGACAACAAAACAGGGGTGAGTCAAACTTTTCTTGTGAGGCTGTAAAATTTTTTGTTATTTAAGGTATTAGATGATAAATGTATAAAGTTAAAAGTTATTTAGAAATTTATTAAGGGAGAGTAAACCTTAAATTAACATTGTTTTTGGAAAAATTAAAAATGTGGCATATCACAAATATTAGAAACTCTAAGTAAAAACAGGGAGGAATTTAAATTATAGGTAAATTTAATTTAAATATAACTCATATTTGTTTAGTTTGGAAAAATATTAATTGATTTGCACATATTTGATTATCTTGTTTTAAATGAGAAAGATTATATTTGAAAACAGATATTATTTGAGAAAACAAAAAGTGTGTTAAAATATCTTGAGAAAGATAACACAGTAATTTCATATTGTTTTGTGTAATTTATGAAAATTAAAAGTGAATCAAATAAGTTACGGAAAGAGGTTTCTTTCCTGGAAAGTGTTGTGATTTCAAATATTTCAAATTTAATGTGTAGAATTGAATATTAAGTTTTAATTATTGGAATCGTGTTGTATTGGAATTTTATACACCCCAAAAATTTGCAAAATTGAATTATAGGTTTTATTAGTGTAATTTTGTATATGTATTTTTTGGAATTGGGTAAAATTGTAAGAATTGTGTAAAATTGTTAGGAATTGTGTAAAAGTGTTAGGTATTATGTAGAAATTTATTTTTGGGAATTGTGTAAGATTAAATTGTGAATTTAGAATTAGGTAAACATGTCAGATTTAGGGCAGTATAGGAAAGCGGAACTGCAAGAGCTCGCAGTCGAATTCGGAGTGATTGTTGAAACTTCGGATAGGATAAGTGATATCATAGGGAAAATTCAAAAGTCTCCAGATTACGATAAAGACCTAGCCCTAGCTCAAATTAAGTTAATACGGGAGGATCTCTTAGAAAGAAAGGCGGAAGAGAAAAGGAAGGCGGAAAAGATTGCGGAAAGGGAGGCTGAAGAGAAAAAAATCGCTGAAAGAGAAGCGGAAAGGAAACATGAATTAGAGTTAGAAAAACTTAAAATAGCCCAAAATTCAGAAACAGTAAGTCTAGCTTCGACTCGTAGCGAACGCTCCAGCCGACAATCACTAAAATCGGTTATGCAAAAATTTGAACCGGAGAAATCGGACATGGCATTATTTCTTGCGTTATTCCAAAGACAAGCTAGGAAGTTAGAAATAGATGACGAGGATCTAGTGACTAATTTATTAGCTTTATTGCCCGTAGAAATCGCGGAATTAATTTTAAAAGAACCCCAAGAAATTAGTGACGATTTTGAGAAAGTCAAACAAATGCTATTAGATCGATTTAAATTAAGTCCGGAAAATTTTAGAATTAAATTTATGCAACACCAAAAACAACCGGGAACTCTTTGGCATGATCTAGCTTATGATTTAGATACATATTTAAATGGGTGGTTAGAGGGAGTAGAAGTGACAAATTTTGAGGATCTAAAGAAATTAATGGTGGCCGACCAGTTAAAGAAACGGGCTAATTTCGAAATGAAAGATCATTTCATAGATTCGTGGAGCTCTCTCAATGGACCGCGAGAGTTAGCTAAGAAGTTTGACGCATACGAGTCAGTTCGCAGAAATAATAAGAAAAGTTGGACCCCGAAACCACCACTAGAAAAGAAATTAGATAAACCTCGCAACTTTGATAAAAATAGGGTTGAGAAAAAGGCCCCAGAACAAAAAAATTGGAGGGATAAGTCTGATCTGACGGAAAGATCTAAATTATTTGAGGCCCGAAAACCTATTGTTTGCTATGTGTGCTCTTCCCCCGATCACATTAAGCCAAATTGCCCAGTCTGGAAAAGCAGACAAGAGAAGGCTGAAAAAGTAAATCACGTAGGAGACGCTGAGAATTTAAACCCGGCTTTTGAACCTTATTTAAGTGAAGCCAAGATAAATGGGGAAAAGGTTACCATTTTACGTGATTCTGGGACGTGCCTCGATATTGCCCCTCATAAAATAATTTCTAATGAACAATTAAACGGGGAAACCGTGTGGGTTAAAGCAGCTTTAGCCAACGAAGTGAGATGTCTACTCATAGCCAATATTGAATTAGAAATTGAGGGAATAGGGTTAATTAATACGAAAGCCGCGGTAGCGGATAAGGAAGTTCTCATGGATTATTATTTACTGGGAAATGAGACGCAGAAATTAATCGAGAGAAAAAAACAAAAACCCGAATTAATCCATGCAGTCGAAACGCGGGCGAAAAGGCGTAAAAACGAAACTGCGCCAAAAACCAGTCTGGCGAGTGAAAGCGCTGGGAATGATCAGGGAGAGGCAGAGAGCGAGCCTACGGAAAATCAGGGTACGGAAGAATCAATTTTCCTCCCCGAGTTAGAGGAGGATAGGATCACCGCTCTGGCGCACGTTGGGAAAAACGAGTTTCGCCAAGAGCAGGAAAAAGATGAAAGCTTGACAGAGTTGTGGGCGCGCGCGAAAGAGGAGAAATCGAATTTAACAATAGATCAAGGTTTGCTGTACAGAATTGCTACAGATCACAGAGGAGAAAAAAGGCGTCAGCTAATTATTCCGCGGAAATATAGGAATGAAATTTTGAATCTTTGTCACAGTTTAATATCCGGTCATGTGGCCATGACTAAAACTAAGGATAAATTGCTGCGATATTTTTTCTGGCCAAATATCATTAAAGAGGCTGAAGCCTATGTAAAATCGTGTGATCCTTGTCAGAAAATTGGGAAGGCAGGAGAGCAAAAAAAAGCCCCTCTTAAACTTGTTCCCATTATTACTGCAATTTTTACGCATATAAACTGTGATATTGTGGGACCACTCCCACCTTCGGAAAATCAAAATAAATATATGCTCACGGCTATGTGTTTAGCATCGAGGTATCCAGAGGCTATCCCGATACCCGATTCAAGGTCGGAAACAGTGATCGACGCGTTAATGATAGTATTTAGTAGAATGGGATTTCCGAAAGTAATCCAAACAGACTTAGGGGCTTGTTTTATGAGTAACTTAACCTCAACTTTCTTAGAAAAATTTGGAATTAAGATAACTCACAGTAGTGTGCACCACCCACAGACAAATTGCATTGAGCGTTGGCATCGTTTAGTTAAACGGTTACTGAAGGTAATCTGTTTAGAAAGTGGAGAAAGTTGGGAGAGGAGTTTACCCTATGCTTTGTTAGCTTTGCGGACGGTAACACATGAATCAACGGGATTCAGCCCAGCCGAGTTGGTTCATGGGAGAAATCTGCGAACCCCGGAAACCCTGCTATTTGAGAAATGGACAGAGCAGGAAGAGGAGCAAAACCCAGTGACGGAGTATGTTTTCGAATTGATAAACAGACTCCAAAGGTGTCAAGAGCTCGCAGGGGAGCAGATGGAGGAAAAAAGGGACAAACGCAAAATCTGGTATGACAGAAATGCGGTAAATCGGAAATTTAATCCCGGGGACAAAGTGCTGGTTTTAGCCACAAGTAAACCCAATAAATTATCCGTATCATGGATAGGGCCAGGCACTATTGAGAGTCAAATGTCAGAGACTAATTATATTGTAAATGTACCGGACAGGCGCGAAAAGTCGCAAATTTATCATGTCAATTTACTAAAACCTTACGTGCAGAGAGCAGAAATCGTAAATGTATTAATAGAGGAAAATCGGGATAATAAAACGACGGAGGCAGACTTAGAAATACCTTATCCTATAACTGACCCGGAAGAATTTGACCTCAATATGGTAATTAGGGACAGTAATTTAGGAAGTCGTTGCACAAAAGCCCAACAGGAGCAATTAGGAGCATTACTAATTAAACACAAGAAAGTGTTTTCCAATATTCCAGGCCGAACGAATTTAATTGAGCATGATATTGAATTGACTAGTGATAAACCCGTTAGAATGAAGCCATATAGGACGTCACCTCGACAAACCGACATCCTGAAATCCGAAATCCAGCGTATGTTAGAATTGGGCATAATTAAGGAAGGGGAGTCAGATTATACCTCGCCTATGATATTAGTAGAGGCCCTTGGCAGAGAACCCCGCCCGTGAGTTGATTATCGCCAGTTAAATGAGATAACTCGTGCCGAATTTTTCCCTTTGCCTAACATAGAAGAGAGGGTAGAGCAAGTGGCAGCATCAAAATTTATTACCGTGATTGACTTAACTAAAGGCTATTGGCAAATACCTTTAACCCCTAACGCACAACGTTTAGCGACATTTGTAACTAGTTTCGGTTCATATCAACCTTTGGTAATGCCATTTGGACTTGTCTCCGCCCCGTATAGGTTTTCAAAATTCATGAGTATTCTATTAAAGGGACTAGAAAGTTTTTGTTTGCCTTACCTTGACGATATGGCTATCTTTTCTAATTCATGGGAAGAGCATTTAGAACATTTAGATATAGTTCTAAAGCGGGTAACCAAGGCAAAATTAACCATTAAATTAGCCAAGTGTAAATTTGCCCAGGAGACGGTCAAATATTTAGGGCATGTTGTAGGGAAAGGACGTAGGAAACCGTCCGAGATTAAAATTAAGGTCATTACTGATTTCCCAGCTCCAAAATCAAAAACGGAAATTAGAAGGTTTTTAGGGATGTGCGGGTATTACTCCCGATACATAAAAAACTATGCAATTATAGTAGAACCGCTGACCCGAGCTTTAAAAGGGAAAACGAAAAAGGAAAAAGTAGACTGGAGTCCCGAAATGGAGAAGGCTTTTAGGGAGTTAAAAGATAAACTCACCCGTGACCCAGTACTGTACGCTCCTGATTATACTAAGGAGTTTATTATTCAAAGTGACGCCTCAGATAAGGGGATAGGTATTATCATGGCTCAAAGGCAAGGAGATGAAGAACATCCAATTCTGTACTTAAGTCGAAAATTTACTAAGGCAGAGAAAAACTATAGCACAACCGAAAAGGAATGTGCTGGGATCATTTTCGCAGTGAAAAAGTTAAAACATTACCTGGATGGTCAAAAATTTACCATAGAAACTGATCACAACCCATTAATATGGTTAAAGAGAAATGCGGGAAACAATCCCAGATTAATGCGGTGGGCGTTAACCTTGCAGCCCTTTAACTATGAAATCCGACACAGACCAGGAAAAGACATTCCTCATGTGGACTGTTTGAGTCGGGTGGATTAAAAGTTATCTGTAAGAAATTTTGTATATAGTTAATTATTATTAGTATTGTTTTATTATGTTAATTAATTTGTAATTTGAAACTTGTAACTTTAGTGTAAATTTAAGTATTGTTTAGTCAGGAAGATTAGCCTCTCTAGAATTGCTTTGATGCACCCTAACCTAATTTGATTGCAGAGATTTTCTGGAGTTTCAACCCCAGAAAACCATCTTAAGGGGGGGGAAGTTGTGGCATACAGCCCCCCTTCCAATTAATTAAAGTTGGCCAGACCTTAATCTCTACACAGAGCAGGTGTACTGATACTTACAATAGTTTGGCTCCAGACTGTCTCGAACTGTGACACTAAAGTACAAAGAAGCTGCCCTGATGGTACGCCCTGATGGTCGTGAGAACATTGGAGTTTCCGAGGAATTTCTTCGGCCCGACGGAAAGGCGCCCGCCCGCTCCGCGAATGAGAGAGGAGCGCGGGTTGCCATCGAGAGGACGAGTTTTCCCAGGAACAGAGCTGGAAGCAGAGAGTCGGGGATTCGTATCTTGTCTTCGGCCAGTGAAGGTCGGAGGGTCTTCTCTTGTCCCGTTTACCAGGAGAGGTAACGAGACTTAGTGATTTTTTTTTGTGTTCCTCTAGGACTAGAGAACACAGGTCAACTCATTTTCTGTCACCGGCGAAAGTGTGCAGGTCAGCTAGCAAAAGACTTTTTACTGTAAATTATAATAGGACTGGACTATATCTGTTCTGTACCTGGAACGGTGCAAGTATTGTTTTCCAACATCAATATTGAAACTAACGGTTGTACATAGAATATTTTTTTTAAATTTTAATTAAATTAATTTTCTTATCAACCTCTGCTGTGACGGGAGTTTCTTCTTCGCTACCAGAACCCTCGCCCGAAATTCCAAAACGCCACACCACATACATAGAGTCGTGTTTTTTTTTTCTTTTTACTATTAATTGAATTAATTATGATAGTGCAATTGTATGCTTGGTTTTAATTTAATTTTATACAATTGTTATAACTGAGAAATTAATTATCAGAGCACTAAGTTAAATCCGCAGATACAGTTCAGATTATTTCTTTAATATAATTCCAAACTCATATTTCTATATACTTATGTAATAAGGGTGCCACACAAAACTTTTTTTTTTTTTTTTTGAAATCAAGGTCCCCCAAGAGAGTTCAAATACATTACGTCTAAGGGGAAATTTCTGATATATACAATTAAAGACCTTGAGATTTTAGAGGAAGGTGGCCTAACGGGCAAAAATATGTATACATATTTTCTTCTAGACAGAGCGCTATCTGCAGGGTTACACAACAATTAGCTGTATAAAGTCTAGAAGAAGCAATGGAGAGATTCAAGCAGTCGCAATATTATGCGTCTGAATAGAGTAGAATGCGTCTTTGAAAGAATGGATTTTATAACATCTGTGATAAGGTAAGCACTATCTTACTATTTATTTAGATATACAGTCTTTTAAGTACAGAAGTATAACCTGGTTTACTCATCTTATTTCATTATACATTGTCATAATTAATTTTATATCCTTTATTTTGCCTATAAAAACAAAAACAAAAAAACAAAAACAATTTATCCTTGTTTTTAAATGAAGGATTATTTTGCCCTTCGGTGAGGGTGAAATGATCTTTTGGACACTTTTTCAAAAATCATTTTTTTTTATTTCTCAATTTTGGTTTAAAACATGATTAAAATATTTTTTATAAGACAAAATATAGTGTAAAACATACTATCAAAGGGCCAAAGTATTTTTAAAAGAGTTATATTTTACTTAAGTTTTTATTTATTTATTTATTTTTTTTTCTTTAAGGGGTCTCTCTATTTGTCGTTTCCGAAAGGCGAAGCCGATGTTATTCTATGGGAAAGTTCGCCCCGTCTTATAATTCATTAATTAATTCTTATTTTAAAATTCCCTTTTCAAATTCAGGAAATTCATAACTGTCAAACGGGGTATCACTTTCAAAAAGATTTTTTGTATTTTTAAAATTTCATTTTTAAGCAAAAAAATGCAAACTTTCACATTGTGAAAATTCGCCTTTTACAACTTCAAAATAAAATATTAAAAATTAAGAAAATCAATTTTTAGAAATCTATAGCCAGTTTAACATCTGTGAATTTTCTGAATGTAAATTTAAAAATATGTATTAGTTAAAAAGTTATAATATGGCAAAATTCTACTCAGAATAACAATGGCTTTGACTTCCGCGTAAAATAAGTAGTTAAGGGGGTTGTTAAGGTTGTAAGTTAAGATAAGTAGTGAAGGGGGGCTCATGTTAAGGGGGACATTTTAGGCCACCTTCCCCTACTATGTAAAACGAATTGAACATATATTTTTTATATCCATAAAACTTTGTCTAATATATCACGTAATAAGGAAATAATTTACCATTCGATTACAGTGTTATACAAAATAGTTCGAATATATAAGGTCTATAGATTTAAATTGCTGAAACAAATTTTCAAGTAGCATTATGTGTTTCCATGCTGAGCTAAATTTAAATATGCTATGTGATTTGAACATAATTTAAAGATAATGTACGGGGCTACATAAAATTGCGTCAATGCATTCTTCTCTATTCAATGCAGAAACTAGTGAAAGTGATTCACTAAATTGCTCCATGTCAAGAAAGAAAAAAAAAAAAAGAATGTTAATTACTGTCATATACCCTATTTTAAACAAAGTACTAGTTTGGATTCCAATTTTAAACAGTATTTTCCCACTATAATTATGCGTTTTGTTGTCCCGTTAATACAAAAGTCAAGCGTTTTGAAAATATTTGTGTATATAACTGTTATCAGCATAACATAAACACAGATAATTGCAAGAAATTCAAATTGTGTATTTAGAAAATTATATGCAAGTGCCACTTGAAAAAATTCAATAAGATTTTTAAGTATAACAGAGAAGTGTGTGTGAAATAAATGTTTTTAATAAATTCGAATAAAATTTATAATTTAATAAAAAAAGGGGAAGAAATTAAATTCCTATGAGTACATGTAGTATACATTATCTACAGTTTGAGGGCTGTATAGCTCCATCAAACAGAAACTGTTTCTAATCTATTTCCAATTGTTTTTTTAAGTAAATGTATTCCCATAACTCTTCATATTATTTTTTAATCTATAATATGTCTTTATAGTACTCAAATGCAGGGTAAGAGTACATCATGGGTGTGTTTCAACAGATAATTCTGCTTTTTATTTATTTTCTTTTACTTTTTATGGTATCGTTGTGAAGCGAGTTAGATAGATATATATTAACACAAAGAGAGAAACTTGCCAAATGCAAAATTACTAAAATTAGTACAATAAGTTTTCTGAAATGCAATTTTCATATTTTCGTGAAATAAATTCTTAAGTTAGCTAGAGAAATTCCTAAAATATTCCTTAATTAAATTTTACAAGATTTTTTTTTATTTTTTTATTGGGAATCTTTTCATATATATTACTGATCACACATACTTCTAAATGTAGATTAAATCTTTTATTATTATTATTATTATTATTTATTATTTTTTTTTTTTTTTAACAAACCTAAAACAAACATTGTACCAACAAATATTAAATAAGTCTTTTTTTTTTACGTACAATAGTAAGTATTTTTCGAAACTTAGTGAAAAATTTTTATATTATTACTATTTTTATTATTATATATGTTCTAAGTAAGACAAAGTTTAGAATTAAACCACAACAAATAATTTACCAGAATTGTTTTTAGAAGTTAGCAATTATTTTAGTTACTATTATTACATTGTTAAAAATGAACCACTTAAAATTTAGAGGATGAGCTTTCTCATGTCTCTTTGAGAAGGTTTGCCTCAAAATATGCGGGGGCCGTTGTTTTATCAAAATTGAAAATATTAGTAAACATAAGTACAATTACTAATAGTTTTATTTTATGAAAGGCGTTGCAATAAAACATTTTAATTTGTTTTATAAATCCCTTGAATAATGTACACTGTTAAAACACACTTCTCAAAAATAAATAAATAAATGCCGCTTTGACTGCAGCACTCGTGCGTACTTTGTTCACCTGACGAAAGGTCGCGTGTTTTTTTGACCCGAAAAAATTGTTGCGAGGATTTATTTTGCATTTTATGGTGTGTATTCAAAGTTTTGTACGTAATAGCGTCTAAATGCTTCATTCGATTGAACTCAAAATCCATATACATGTTATACGTAACCATTACTAGAACTGTATAAATTTTGATGAATCTAGCACTTATCTTACTTTAATTTATTCAAACAACCATTATTTACATAATATTCAGAAAGTCGAGTGGAGTCACTCCAGATACTGTAAAGACCACACTGAACAAATTAATGAACATTTGTTACAGGAATGTTTGTTTAACGAATGTTATATTTATGGAAATGCTATATCTCTTTCTCTTTCTGTCTCTCATACACAAACACTTATGCATATAGCATAAAAATCAATCATTTTTTCTTTTCAAAATAACAGAAATTACTTGTCATTTAAATAATTCATTAGCCAGAGAAATTAACAAACATATTGTGCTAAACTTTCAAGAATAGTTTGAGTTCTTTAAAGTAAAACTGGTACAGAAAACAACAATGGGAAATGTTTTTTTCCCTTGGAGATTAATCAATTAAGTGCCTCATCAATTTTTAAAGTATTTAAACTAATTTAAAGTTTTTCACCCAGTAATGATTGTCTTTCGTATGCATTTTTGAAAGAAGTATGTAATTTACTTTTCTGTGTTAGAAAATAGTTTTTCAGAGTGTTTTAGTAATTAATGCACTTTTTTGTATCTTAATTAGCTCAAGTGCTTCAGTACAGTTATGTGCATTCATCATAGGTACTTTATATATTTATTCTTTATACAGATATAGTTAATTTTACGAAAAAATATATTATGATTATATTGTTTAAGTAATATTAACAATAAATATTTAGTGAAGTGTTTGTATTAGCCATTTTAAAGTAGGTAGCAATTCCATATTTTTAAGTTTCATTTTAAAAAAGTAATGAAAATTAATTATCAAATAAGCAATCTCAAAATACAGAAAAGTAATTTGTAACTAATTTCTTAGTTTCTCAAATCATTACTCGAACCATTGTTTTAAAATACTTTTTGGCGATAAATATGTTTAAAATTGTATTATTATATCAGGGTAGTGAATACTATAATATACTTCAAAACTGTCAATTCATATGCATTTTGAAATTATTTGTTTTTCTAGAATTTTTTGCTTTATTTAAAAAATAAAATTTTGAAATTACTGACAAAAAAAAAAAAAAAAAAAAAAAAAAAAAAACTATTTTTTAATTAAGGCACTCTACATATTTGAAATGTTGCAACTATACTATAAAAAACAATTTCTTTTACTCATCGTGATACACTGAAACTTTCATTATTGCAAACGGTTTGAAATATTTTACATTACAATGTTTATTTTTAAAAAATTACATATATTTTATAAAAAATGCCAGAATATATTTGTTAGTTTATCTGAATGTCTGCGGTCTAATTTCTGTAAAATCTTACAGAATTCATTAAAACTGACTAGTCTTAGTGAATTACCTTAATGAAAATAACATACGTATTTGTACTATATTTTTTTATTGAAAATAGTTAAAAATTTTTACGTTAAAAGTTTTTTTTATACAGGATCCGCAAGTATTACGAAGCGTTCTATCCTGAGAAATGCTTTTTAAAAGTATTATTAAAATGTATTTGTGTTGCGGAAATCATAACAAAGTTCATGTTAATTATTCTTATACACAAAAAAAAAAAAAAAAAAAAAATCCAAAGAAATATGGTGTTATCATTAAAATTTACAGAGTCGTGTTGAATCCTCAAAATTAATGAAAATTACTAAAATTACATTTTTGTTGCGTTAAGCATTTTCACCACTTTTCATTAATGTTTAAGGGTTATTATTGTTTTAAATAGCGGCTGTCTTTATTTCTGATAGTCTGTTTGTTCGCATGCTAATTTCTGTTAATACACATATATAAATAGTTGTATTATATATATATATATATATATATATATATATACAAACAATTATTCTGATCAAAAACGAAGTCCACCCAAATCTAACCAAAAAGGAAATAAAGTAAAATCTAAATGAATTATAGCAAATTGGAATGAGAAAAAAGCATTTTTTACATTCTAACGTTATCAAGGGCCTGGTAGAATGCAAATATGCTAAAAAATGGATGTTTTGATGTCACAAAGAAAGCAAAAAGCTAAGAATTTTTTTATTCTCAGGCACCCCCGCACCCACTGTAAATAAAACAAGAAAAAAACGAAGATCAAAATTAAACTCATCCCTACAAATGATAATCCAATAAACCATTTAAAAAATTATTAGTGATAATACACTAATAAACATTGTAATTTTAAACCCTAAACAATCACAAATAAGCAAAAAAGAAGCCGAACAAAATTTATTAATTACTATTCACTCTTATTAATTTCTAGTCAATTACTAGTGACATACATACATACATACATATATATATATATATATATATATATATATATATATACACTGATGGAAATAAAATCCCAACACCAGGAAGGAGCTGTGCTAGATAAACGAAATTTGGTAGGCGTGTTTATACATCTGAAAGATGACGTAAGGTTCGTGACGTAATTCGATGACGTAAGTGCTGTAAGGTTCGTGATCGTTATTTACAGTTGAGATTTGACGTAGTGGGTTAATGTCAGTCAAGGATGCCTCTAAGAAGACGAAAAAGCCATTATTAACAGCTCGCTGCGTTTGAACGAGGTCGTGTAGTAGGCCTACGAGAAGGTGGGTTTTTTCCGCGATATTGCAGAAAGACTTGGCAGGAATGTATCCACTGTGCATGAGTGTTGGCAGCAGTGGTGAAGGGAAGGTACTGCCTCAAGAAGACCGGGTTCCGGGCGGCCACGTGGCACTACTGAGAGGGAAGACCGCCGTGTTCGGCGTATGGCTGTGGCTAATCGTACTGCGTCTGCAGCTGAAATTCGAGCTGCGGTTGGCACCACAGTGACACAACGAACTGTTACAAATCGGTTACTTCAAGGACAGTTCCGAGCTAGACGCCCTGTAGCGTGCATTCCACTGACTCCGAACCACTGCCGTTTGCGACGTGAGTGGTGTCAAGCTAGAGCTCAATGGAGAACGGAGTGGTGATCTGTTGTGTTTTCTGATAAAAGCCGGTTCTGCCTTGGTCGCAGTGATAGCCGTGTGTTGATTAGAAGGAGGCCAGGTGAACGCCTGCTAGCGACCTGTCTGCGGCCTAGACACACAGGGCCTACTCCTGGAGTTATGGTTTGGGGATCAATTTCGTATGACAGCAGGAGCACTCTCGTGGTTATCCCACGCACCCTGACTGCAAATTTGTACGTCAGTCTAGTGATACAACCTGTTGTGTTGTTATCATTAACAGCATTCAAGGGGGTGTTTTCCAACAGGATAACGCTCGCCCGCATACCGCTGTTGTAACCCAACATGCTCTACAGAGTGTCGACATGTTGCCTTGGCCTGCTAGTTCACCAGATCTTTCTCCAATCGAGCACGTATGGGACATCATTGGACGACAACTCCAGCGTCATCCACAACCAGCATTAACCGTCCCTGCATTGACCGCCCAAGTGCAACAGGCATGGTACTCCATCCCACAAACTGATATCCGACACCATTAAAAATTCTGGCATTCTTTGCATTAAAAATTCTGGCGGTTACACCGGTTACTAATGTACCAACATTTCACATTTGAAATGGCTCTTCTCGCCAATGGCTCTACCTGTGATCTTGAAACTTTAATCAAATAATATGTTACCTAGACAAATGTATTGCTGAAATTTCATTACTGTACAATAATTTTTTCTTGGTGTTAGGATTTTTTTCCATCAGTGTATGTGTGTGTGTGTGTGTGTGTGTATGTCAGAGCATAGCGCAGGGTTTCCAGATAGGTTTGGGGAAAAGTATGACGTGCCAATTCGTGAATCAGTTTAAAAGGAGTACTGAGCTGAAAATGTTGTTAAAAGAAAGGATGGTTTAGAGAATTAGTTTCATGAGTTTTTTTTTTTTTCTTTGGTCTTGACAGGTGAGGGGGACGTTGCATGCGTAGAACTACTTTAGTCCTGCAGTGCATGTTGTAAGCCATGCCGCCTGTCTCCATATTAATTTCAATTTCGCTCTGTTTAATTTTTAGTTTTAATTTATGTTAAAGTTATTCTACGTACACTGTTCGGTTTTAGTTTGTTCATTAATTTTGTTAAGTTTCTGTTGATTTGTTTTATTCTTGAATTTTATGTTTAAATAAGAGTTTGGAGTTAATTTTACTTTTCAATAGGATTTTTAAATTTATATATATATATATATATATATATATATATATATATATATATATAGCTAGATAGATAAATAGATAAATAGCTAGATAGAGAGACAGATAGATAGAATGCTTTGAAATTTATTTTCTTTTTGAAGTTTACAACGTCATGCTTTCTACTGAAAAAAGTATAAATAACGCAACAAATTTGAGAATGGGGACATCTCAAACTATTTTCTGAGTATATATTCAAACTATACTTAAATAATATTAGACTACATTTCCGGAATTTTTTCTGAATTTATATCATTTTTGTTTAAATAAACATTACATTGTATTTGAAATTTCTGTTTTTAAACAATCTCATGGCATAAGTATGTGAACAAGTTGCTTTTCTGTTCGAATTATTTTTCCTGTTTTTCTCCGAATACATGGTATCTACCACAGTACGAAATTAGTTATTTTCAGTATACACATAATTAAGCTGTTTTTAATACGGATTGAAATATTTTTTTTTAAATTTTTAATTAAATAAAGCCAATACTAATGATGTTATAGCTGAGATTTTTTTTTTATTTACAAGTGGAATTATATAATATGAAACTGAATTTCAAATTCTAAATGTATGGCACACTTGTTAAATGATTTGCATTAAGTTGGTTGTGTTGTTCCGCCCCCTTAGATTTTCCCAATTTTTCAATCTTGTTTTTGGCTTAAAGATAGTAGCACTAAAGTAGATTTTTTTTTTCTAACCCGAAGAAGAAAGAATACTTCCTTTCGCAACTGGTAGTGCTTTCGTTTATTATATGATGTGCTTTTTTTTTTTTTTTTTTTTTTTTTTTTTTTTTAACTTTACTTTATTTTTTGTATTTATCGTACACCAGTTCTTTAATTTATAACTGTTATTTAAAATTCATTTCCCTACAACAGTATGTTACTCTTGATGAAGTTGTTGCTGTTTTTTAGAAGTTTCATAGTTTTTTCTGCATAATTTCATAATTTCAAGTCATTATAGATACCGGGTAATTTTCACTTTTTATTTTTTTTTTATTGTTTACAATATTAGTAAACATTTTTATTCCTTAGTGTTTGCATAATAGTGAATAAAATCACACACACGCACACACATATATATGTAGCATGGCTATGATTTGAGTGTATTTACTTTAATGTATACGCCTTTGAATGTATAATTTACAAATATCTATTATTTTGGAATGCAGAATCTATGCAATTCCTAATAATCTAAAGTTATTTTGTAACATCAATTCGTTTTGTAAACATTCGAATTGATGGTTTGAGATACGTTTCGACGTAAGATTTGTATTTTAACAATATATGGGGAATGTCAAAAGTTCATTCTCTATAAAAGGATTTCTTGAAAACTTTGTTTGCTCACTGAACACATTTTAATGGAAACTTTTCTCTCTCTTAAAATCAGAATAGGATGATCCGACGAATTCTTCTTGAGATACATATTGTACGCATATAGGTGTATTTAGATTAAGTGTATTTTCTCATAACAAATATGCATTATATTTCTCATAACATTATGCACTTTTGTATTTCAGAATTACTAAGTCAACATCAGTTTAATAAATGTTAGAAACGTTTTATTTAAAAGTGTTTTAACGGGATCATTTTTATCACTGCAGAAATATTTTAAATCAAATTAATTGAAACATTGTAAATTAAGTTTATTTTCAATTTGAATTATTTAAATACAAAAAAGAGGAATAAATATTACATATACATTTATGAAACATAGTAAATACCGCACATATATATATTTAAATCAGTACACTTTAAAAAATATTTTGAAACTATATTTAGGACAAGAACTGTTTTTTTTTTTTTTTTTTTTTTTTTTTTTTTTCCTACAACTATTTTTTTTCTTAAATTTAATAATGTGTTTTAAAGTAATTTACACTGTTGAAAAAATGCAACTTTACTGCCACAAATTATCTGTAATTACAGAAAAATATGTTTTGTCAACGTAATATTTCCGTAATTTACGACTTTTTCTCAAATTACAGAGAATTTCTGGCAGCAAAGTTGCATTCTTTTTAACAGTGTATTCAATAGATTCACTTTCATGAATCTAAATTTTCTGAATGTCTTATTACATGCTTATAATTACTTTTTTATGGTGGATGATAATAATTCCTTGTCTGTTTTGCACTTGAAATTTTCAATATTTCTTAAAACATATTATCCAGTGTAATACCAAATTGTTACAAAAAAATATTCCCGATAATCCTAAATGACATTGAGTCAAAATTTATCAAAAAATAATTGCCCCCTCCCCCTCCCCCCCCCCAAAAAAAAAGTATATTTTGAATTAAATATCAGTTTCATATGTAGATTTTAAATATGAATTCAGAATTATTTATATTTCCTATTTAACTTTTGGTTTGGAACTACACTTACTGAGGTGTACTGTAAAACGGTACACTTGTGTCAAGCACCTCAAATGCATCACATATATATATTACTTTTCTTTATCAGTTCTGTCATTTTTTTAACGAAACATAATATCTTCATGTTATTTTAGGTTTTTGGAGGCGTAAGAAAAAATTCGCAAATCTGTAACAAGTTTATATATATAAATACATATACATGAAATTTTCGTTTTTTGGAAATTTGTCTTAATTTACTATGCATTAACTGAATATAGTACTTTACGGTTACATATTTTTCATACTCTAAGAAAATTTAAACCACGAAATTTAAAAGATTCACCATTTTTCTCCTTTAAGTTTGCTATTAATCCTCCTTTAAGTTAGCTTATTCTTAGATTCAAAAAGTCAAAAATTTTAAAATTAATTTAATTGTAATTTATTCTTAAAAATTTTCAGAATTGTATAAATAACAGAAACTTAGCAAAATAAGTGCAAATTTGAACTCAGCCAAAACTTTGTGCAGCTTCAACCTAAGTTAGAATATAATAATAATATTAATAATATTAATAATATTAGTAATAACGTGAATTAAAAATTTTACATTTGATATCAAATTTAAAGTTATTGAAACTTTGGAGGAATAAATAAATTTAGACTTGGTAAGACTGACGAGGTAGAAATTATTTTAAACGTATCACATAAAACAAAGATACAGTTTTCAAATCTAAATATGTAACATTTATCGCGTATGCTATTAATGAAACAGCAAACTTGCTTATATGCTATCAGTTACAAGTGTAAATAAATGTATGTCTATAAATATATATTTAGAAACATTTTTTGAATAATTTGTAGTCCCAAAGTTATATTGTATATTTATTCTCGGGAGAAAAAAAAATAGAAAACTGAAATTGGATTCTCAAAATGTAAGTATTCTTATTAATAGATTGAAGCACAAAGCAATTTCTTTAACATCAAAATGAGGGCATTTCAACATGAGCAAAAATCTTTGAGACGAACAAAGTCGATCATATTTCTTTTATTAAACGCTGACAATACGAATCACCGAACTTTTTTCTGTCTAATTAAAACAATTTGAATTGGAATACGCCTCGTTTCACGTAGATACTTAGATCGGAAGTCCAAAATTAAAGATGGCGTCCTGGCCATATTTAGGCGTATGTGACGAGTGTGTTAAGTTAGAATCAAAATTTAAACATTTGTATCAGAGGTAAAGGAAAAAATAAAGTTAAAAAATGACACTTGATCAAGGCCTTAATTTAATTTTCAGCCAAAAATATTGCTTTTTGAATTTATTTATAACTTCTGTGATTCTAATGTAGTTATTGAAATAACCTAAAGCCAGCTTATAGTTAGAAAGTAAGGTAAAATAATATATAAAAGATACTCACGTACTGTAAACATTTATTAGAAAAATAATTAAATATATATATTTGTATTGCTAATTAGACGACTCATCAATTAGGACCTCAGAATTAAGACATTGACCTTTTCAATAACACAATTTAGTACACAGCAAGTCTGATATTTTGCAACTACACATTTTGTATGTATAATGAGTGTTTTAATTATAGCGAATTATGTTCATGTACACCCCTAGTAGCACAGGAATATTGGCCCAATACCGCTCAGTAACGTCACAATTCGACAAGAACCTGTGAAGTTCACTTTTGTTTATCAGTATTGTCCAGTCTTGCCCGATCTTGATCATTGTTGCCTTGAGTACTTTCTGGGGCCTTGAGTACGTGATCAAGAGGAAACAAAATTGTAACTTCTGTGTTGTTCTAAAGACTGCATATGCAGATTTCTAGATAAGGAAGAACGGGATGGGCTTCGTCGGCTTTTACCTAAACATTGGCTTACGTGGATGATACTTAACATAACCACATAAAATGTACTCCTATTTTAAAAAGTAAGCCCTGCTTTTAAGCCTTTCTCAGAAACTTTACATTTTATAAAAAAAAAAAATAGTAATATCTATAATCGTTATTAAATTATTAAAATTTTGTTTTCAGCAATACATGTGGCAAATAACATTGCCGTTAATGTATACCAGTATGACATATCGGTGCATAACTGCGTTTAAAGTGTTCTTGTCATGAGTAGGAATGAGAACAAGAGGCATGTATTCGAGAGTAGAGAATTCGAAAGTACTGTTGAATTTTTTTATTGTACTCTGTCCACGATAAGATTTTTTTCAATCATGAACCCTAGAGATATTAACAACATATCATTTAGTTGATATTCAAGCATGCAAAGGAGCTGCATCTCAAAAATTTCCTGATCACTACAACGAGACCAGTTTAAATTTATTGGGAGTCAAGTTATGGTTTCCGTTTTTTTCTTGAATATCCTGCTTTAATACCGTGTTTATCAAATCAAAATTTTCTGTCGTTGTTTGGTGATCTAATTTGATTGTGATCAAATTGCCTTCAGTGCATAAAACATCCCGCTAAAAAGTCGTCAACTAAGTATTAGTGAAAGGCTTCTTGCTATAAAGCATGATGGTTAAAATACCTATGTTATATGCTGTTAAAAAACTGATTAAAACGAGTAAAAAAGTAAAAATTTGCTGTTAATGGTTTGGTTTCAGCGCTATACTAATAAATGGTAAAATAATAACTGTAAATAATGAGATATTATGCTTTAATAATCATAAAAAGAAATATTTACAGTTTTATTAAATTGTAACTGTAATGCAAACAAAGTTGCCAAATTTAGGATCTTTTTTAATCAATATCTACAACTAATTTTTGATTGTAAGGTCACCCAAACACTTGAAAGATTAATCGTTGGTTATGTAATATATCAAGTAGCACTCCTCTAAATTATTCGTGATTATTAAATTAAAAAGTCCCTAACTTTGGCAACACTGAATGAAAAGCAGAAAAAAATCACTGCCGAAATATAAAAATCACTTAATGGTACTTTAAAATAAAAGTTACATTAACCTATAATTTAGAACAAACTTTTAAAAGAAAAAAGTACCTCTAGCAATAATGATAAATGTATGTTAATATAAAATCGGATGTTAATAATAATAATTAAATAATAATAATAATAATACTCAATCACCACTTTTTTAAAACTAATTAATGATTTTTTTTTTTTTTTTTTTTTTTTTTTAACCAATTCTCATAAAGAAATTAAACTGTTAAAATATGCACAAATAAAATCTATTATTCTTAGATTATGCTATGCATTCATTTTGTAAAAGTTATTTCTTTAAACATGACCAAAAGAAATGGAAACCGGAAGTATAATTCAGACCGTTTATAGGGATCAATATATATTAAAAATTCAAGAGAATATTATAAAAATCGTTCTAAAACATTTAATATCGCTTAATTTTTAACCTTTTTTTTTCCTAGAAAGTTTTCTTTCCCCTTTCATGAATTTAATTATTTATGTTTTAAATGTACTTTAATCAATTTGTTCCAAATTTAATGCGTAATCAAATAATTAATTATTTTACTCAATATTAAACGGGTGAAATTCATTGAAGTAAGCTAAAATAAAAAAAAAATAAAATAAAAGTATAATAAAAATAAAAACTAATTAACTAAATCAAAATAGACTGTTTAAATTCTTCGTTTATTTTGTTATGATTAATTTTTAAATATTGACAATGATATTAGTCTAGAACAAAGCATTTGCATAAAAGGAATATAAATCTAGTAAAATAACTACACGATATATTTGTGCAAAGGGGTTTGAAAATATACGCATGGTAAATAATTGTAAAATGCTGGATTAATGCTTCTTCTTTTTCTTTCTTTCTTTTTTTTTTTCTTTTCTTAAATTAAATTTTTATTTAAAAGGTAGAAAAAAGCATACAACACTTTATATATATATATATATGAAAAATATTTTAATTTACTTGTATTTTATTTGTTCAAGTTGGTTTTTAGAGTACTATCAGCTTATTGGTAATATCCCTTTTTTTTTTCTTTATCGTGCAAACTTTTATTTGCTCTTTTTTTTAAAATTATTATTATTAAAGTTTTCTTATTTTCTAATAACAAACATTTCCCGTGGTTGTAGAGTTTTTGCTATGAAGTGTTTTATTTATTAAGGAATAGAAAATAATTAAGAAATTTCCTTTTTTTAATTATTTTCTGTTACTGTGAAATTAGAACATAATTATTTATAAATAAAAGTTTGAAAAACAATTTCTGTTAAACAAAGATTTGTTTAAAAAAAAAAAAAAAAAATTAAACAAATCAACATCGAACTAGATAATAGGACATAATTACATATCAACAGAAATTCGCATTTCGCTTAATTGCGTAGATGATATTGTAGTTTATCATATATGCCAACATCTTAATTTTTCTGAGCACTGATATTATTCGCCCTTTTTTCCCACCACTTTATTTGTGGAGATATTTTCTCCAACGCGCAATTACGATTAAATAAGAAGAAAAATAACTGTCAAAAAAGTTGTGTGGAGAACGGCGGGTAAGAACAATTTCTGGAATAAAATTTAAATGATGTTATTACTGGTTTATTTGTATTTTAAATTTAATTAAAAATATTTTTTTTTTTTATCGCATATAAACCTTGTTGTTTTTAAATATAAAATATACTAAATGTAAATTATATGAACTCTAAAAAATGAATTTTTATTAAATGGAATCCCTCTTTCTCTCTGTATATATCTATCTATCTATCTATATATATATATTTAATTTTATTATATAAGACAATTGACATTAGAAGGTATGAACAACAAAAATTGAACACACATATATATAAATATATATATAACGGTATTATTAAAAAAGAAAAAAATATTAATTTTAATTTTAAAATTATTCAAGCCAAAAATGTAATATAAGCTGTATTATCCCATCAAGATATGGGAATGCAGCAATTCAAAGAAATTATGTAACCCTAACAGTTTTCAAAAGATACGTTAAGCTACCATACTCCAGTATCCTATACAAAAAATAATTTAGGAAAATAATATTTAAGCTTGAAATTATAATAACAAAAGTATAATTTCTTTAATTTATTAAAAAAAAAAAATAAAAAAAAAATAAATAAATAAAATAAGCAAAAATTTCAGTTTATTATAAAAAGGAGTAAATCTGTAATTCAATGAAACAGAAATTTAATTTTTAATTTATTGTCATAGAAACTATAAACTAATAAAGTGACAACCTAAGAAGAACATACCCCACGTGTATCTGTTTCGAAAGAAAATTAATAATAATAACACTCACCGCCTGCTCAAGTTGAAATTTCAACATTTATTGTATTTTGGGCTAAAACACTTTTACATATCAAAACTCATAATGCTTTTTTCAGGTTCAAGGACGCCCAATTCAACACCAGATACACAGTACGGTTTATATATCAATCCATAAGACAAACAACCATTCTTAGTACAATGCTTTGAATTGTCGACATGAATCAGGATATCTACGAGGAATCACTATTTAAAGCCAAGTTTCTAAGCTACGGAATTATCACATAGAATAAACTAAAATATTACTTTTTCTTTTTTTTTTAAACTTCAAAATACATAAACGTTTCTACCCCGAACTACAATTAATACTAAAATTTCAACTTGAGCATGTGGTGAGTGTTAACATTTGTCAACCCAAACAGGTACAGGAGAGGTTCTGTTATTGCTAGCATTTATTGTAGAATACGTTTGTTTTACCTAGTTGTGTCGTATCAGAAAAATATCAATTGCAAAGTCAGGAATGTAAAACTGAAAAATTATAAATATAAACCACAGACAAGAGGGCATGTAAATAACATACACAGATAGATTCAAAAAGAAGAATTTCACCAACAAACAAATAACTGTGTATCATATTGTTTCCTTTAAAAGATTACTTCGGAATTCTTTGTACCAGTAAGAAGTTATAATTGTTATTGCATTTCAACAAAATTTAATGGGGAAAAATATTATGAAATATTAAAATATATATATATATATTTATAAAATTTAAATAGTTTCATTATTTTAACTTTATGCAGATACATGTCAAGCTAACTTCTCAAACTATCAAATTTCGCAAACAAGTAGATACTTTATAAACAATTTTGCGAGTTGATTTATTTTGTAACTCATTTTTGATACATTCTTTTGTTCTTGACATTCCCCCATGCTATAAAAACACTTCCTCAATTGCATCTCTCAATAGCATGCAATTAAAGACAACATCATCTTATATTTTTGTTCTTTCATGCATATCTATTTCCCAGGCACTTACAAACATTTGGGTAATTGAAAACACTAGAAAGCACTTAAGAATGTAATAAAAACGCACAAAAACTAAGTCTTTGTTAGGAAGAATTTATTTACTTTTTTAAAGAATAATAAAAGACGGGGATTATGACATTTTTATGGATAGTATTTAACTTTGTTTCTGATTTGTTATAAATAACCATATTTAAAAAAATATATATATAATGATAGAATGTATATATATGTAGATACAAAGGGGGTAGTATTTTCTAAAGCAGTCTTGATCCAAGTATTATGAGTTTTTGGAATAATAGATAATTAATTTCATGTTTTTCATTTATGAAAATAAATTAATAATAAACTCTTAAAAGCAATCATGTTTAAAATTTTAATAACTTTCTTAATTTATTGTTATTATTTTTTTATCTTCTATTAAAACAATAAACAGTATATAATAATTTGAAATAAAACATACGCTAAACTTTTACAAATTACATTTCTAAAATATATACACACCGCGACAAAAAAGATAGGAACAAATAGTATTTTCTTTGATTTTTCATAAAATAACGTTATCTAAATTGTGCTTATCATTTATTATTATTATAAAATAATACTATTCCTGGACTAATTTATGTTTTAAGACTAATTTAAAAAAGTTTTAAAACTATATTTTTTCTAATTTAAGACTACACTCCGCGACAAAAAGATAGGAACATAGAGGTTTTTTTTTTTTTTTTTAATTTTTCGGAAAATCACATTATCTAAATTGTGCTGATCATTTATTATCATAACAAAATATTATCGTATCAAAAACATATTAAATATTTGAATCATATTCAAAATATTCATATTCAAAATAATTACATTAAAAAATTTAAGTAAAAACCCTTTGTTCCTATCTCTTTGTCGCTCTGTGTAGTCTTAAATTAGAAAAATTTTAGTCTTAAAAATTTTCTAAATTAGTCTTAAAACAAAAATTAGTCCAGGAATAGTATTATTTTATAATAATAATAAATGATAAGCACAATTTATATGACGTTATTTTATGAAAAATGAAAGAAAAAATCCTTTGTTCCTATCTTATTGTCGCGGGGTGTATATATATATATATATATATATATACACACACACACACATATATATATATATATATACACACACACATATATATATATATATATGTATATATAATATACGTATGCGTACATACAAAGGTGATAATCTTTTTTTTCCCAAAGTACTCATAATCCAAGAGTTATTTAACGGAATAATATATTATAAATTTTATGTTTTATATTTTATATTTATAAAAACAAAAATTAACAATAAACTTACGAAGGCATTCCTATTTTCATTCAAAAATTGTTTCTTATATTGTATGAATAAGAATATTTTTAAGAAATATAAAAACAGAATTTACCTATACAAAAAGAGAAAAAATGCCTCACTTGAATTATTTATTTTTTCTTTAAAAAACGGCTAATTACTTACTTAAAAATGAGGATGAAACGGATAGCGATTTTGTCGAATATTGCATATCCGTATCCAGCGGGAAATCGAGTTACGGATATTCGATAGCAGTCAAAATGACTATTTCTTACATCCCTAATTTAAGTGTTAAAATTAGTTGCTTTTGAAAGGAAAAATAAAAGTATACAAGTGCAGCTTGCTTTTTCCTATCTTTTTTTTTTTTTTATACCTTAGTGTATGTACATACAAAGAAGATAATTTCTTTCAAAGTATTCATGAGCCAAGTGTTATTATTTTCAGGAATAATAGATTATTAATTTCATGTTTATATTTATGAAAATAAATTAAGAATAAACTCTCGAAAGCAATCACATTTTAAAAGTAAAATATTTTCTTAATTTATATTTAATATTTTTTGTCTATTATTAAAGTAATGAGCATTATAAAATTATTTTAAATTAAAAGTAAATTTTCAAAATACATTTACAAATAACATTTTTGAATGAAAAAAAAAAAAAAAAAAATCTGTTTTTCCTTTGATATAAATCTTTGTTAATTATAATAAAAATTTAAACATTCTATAGTTTTATCTGTTGCATAACATTAAAATAAATTTAACAACTTTTATAATTATTTCATTTCAAAACTATATATACGAACATGATTAATTAATTATTATATGTATAAACTATAAACTACTGTTACACATTATTTTTATATAATACAATTATCTAATATTGCTTGTTTTTTTTTTTTTAATCCTTATAATACATTTAAAAACTCTGATTATTAAAGGACACTTAGAAGAATAGCCAGTAATTACTAGTTAAAGTGAAACTTCGAATTTTTCGGAATTTAGCTATTAATTAGTATTGAATAAATTTGTTAGAAACTATGTTGCTTTTAAATTCAATATGATTTTCTAGTACGTACAATGGCCATTAATATCGTACTCAGGCTTCGGTTCTGTTCTGTGAGTTTCATGAAAATCCAGTTCGTGTGTTGCAGATTGGGGAGTTTCAGTTGGACATATATTGAATTTAATTCATCTCAATTGTTGAATTGAGGAGTACAGTCATGTTAAATACCAATTATATCAACGTCAAGTCATTGGTAATATCAGTCATTTTATTGTTTATATTTAAGTGAAGATAGAGGTCATTTATATTTTAATACACGTCTATAGAATTAGTCCCATTTCTTCCCTCATTTAGGAGCTTAAGCTAAATTCTTTAGCTTTAAATTTGCCTTTGCATTGTTGTTTCGTAATTTAAAATAAAAAAAAATATAAAATAGGAAACATAAACGCACACAAAAAAAGGTATTAATTTTCGTTAAAATTTAAATTGCAATTAAAGGAAAACCTAATTGACAAGAAAGCATATCTTATTAATTGTATAATTAAAATATATCGTTTTTGATAATATTAAATTTTAAAACATATATTTCTTCTTTACATCAACAACTGTATGTTTTACTGTTACTATCTCTGAATATTTATAAAGCTTAAGTGTTTTTTTTTTTTTCGGTTTTCTAAGAACTAAATGGAATAGTGTTTATTGTTAAAAATTTCGCAGGTCATCGGTGGTTTTTTCCCCTTAAATTGTTGGGATTTTCGGATGTACTTTTAGATGTTGTTATTTCAGACAGATGATTTAGGTGTAAGGGGGAAATATTCAACATCTGCCCTCACGTGCAGCTTTGGCAAAAGAATTGTGACAGAAATAAGCTTTAAACTCCACATTCTTAACTCCCATCTTAGTTATTTGCCGGAAGATCTAAATCATGTGAGTGAAGAACAAGGAAAACCATTTCATCAAGAAGTGAAAAAAATGGAAAGGAGGTGTGAGAGACGAGAGATTTTTTACATATTAGCAGATTATTTTTGGATGCTGCTTAGAATATGCCTCCAAGTCGTGGGTATGAGAAAAAGGTCTTAATACAGCTTCAACGTAAAAAAACAGAAACATTTAAAAGGTAATGTGTAAACAATAACCGATTTTAATGTACTGTATGCATCACACTTATATTATGAAAAGACCCTTGCATGATAGGAAGAAAATATAAACATTTCTGAATTCAGTGTACATAAATAAATAAATATATGCATATATTTATATATATATATAAACATTAAAAATACAAAAAGCAATGAAAAACGGATTAAAAGTAAGATTTCCCAGACTTGTGATGTTAATGAAAGCGGAGTTAACTCAGAATATGACAGACACTATGCTTATACGTAAATACCTTAAATATCACTAGTTGTTACATGTTCAATTGTATATATTTATTAATTCACCAAAACAATTATTACAATAAGGTTATTCTATGGAATTTCGAACAGCGTTTAAATATAAAATAAAAAAATAAATAAAATAAAATAAAAATTTATAATTAGAAAAATTAATAATAAAATGCTTGATCACATTTTCAATTAAAAAAGAAAGCATTTTAAACAGAACATTGAAAATATATTGTGAACATCATCCCCTGTTAAATTAAATTATATGTGTATACAAATTGAAGGCATATAACTATAATCATAGTTTAAACTTTTCCGAAAATAAATATGTTTACCTGATATCGAAACTTAAACATAAAAAAAAAAAACTTATCATTATATCACTATTATAAATTTAAAGTACTATTTAATGGAATAATAAATTCATAAAGGATCACTTAATAATTTGAATAAATAATGCCTTTGTAGATAATAGAATGCAATTTCAGGAGAAAATAGAATGAGATAATTTAATCATACATAAAATTTTTAATAGTGTTGGAATAAAGATATTTATTAAAGTACCTTGATTTATTCATACATAATAAGAAGTTTAAAAATCGGCGTAGAACAAAGACGATTAATTGTTCGAAATTTATTACTTAAAAGGAGCAATTTATTCAAATTAATATATGTTTTTTACATAATAGTTTCTTTGCTATACATTTTAAGAGAGCGTACATTTAAATTTATAAACATTATGCATGGGTAGATTTTTAATTATTATGATATAAATTTTAATATATAATTCTGTTTAAATAATGACTTCGAAAAATAAAATTTTGAGAAATATTAAATATTCTTTTTTTATAACAGTATTTAGTAAAAGCGTTGCACTGTTAAATAATTACTTTCAATAAATCAATTAAAATACAATCATAATTGGATCTATTTATGCAAGAAACAAAGCATAAAATATCAGTATAAGATAACCAGAAAATTCACAAAAATATTTAACCAAATAAAAGACGAAAAATCCACACGTTATCATCATAATAACAATTTGTTTTTAATCAGCGAATATTAAATATTTGTTATAAATTAAATATTAAAGAAATATACCATTTTTCAAAGAGTACTTATGTATAAATAAAAAAAATAAAGAAATCTATTTATAAATTATTTAAAATTAAGGACTAAATATATTTAGCAGTAAAAATACCTTAAAAATATCCTTAAAGATGGAGACAGCATATTAATTTCAGCCACCATCGTGGCCATCATCAGTGCTGAAACACAAACCTAGACGTTTTCTTCTAGTTTCCCGGCGTTGTTTTGTTGTCGCTGCGATTCCTTCGCTTCTCTTCATTTTCTTTCATGAGTTGTTGCCATTCTGGCGGAACTAAATAGTGTTCTCGGTCATTAACAGTTAATGGGTTATTGATAATTTCAATGGCCTCCCTTTTTAAGGCGTAATTGTAGGAGTTATAAGGAGCTATTTTTTTAATGTTTATGGTATTAGTATTATTTGGGTTATTGTTATGGGTAGTGGAAAAGGCGGTGGAGGATTTACCATATTTTAAATCGGCACGGTGCTCTTTTTCGCGTTCATTAATCCTTCTTTTGGTCATTCCGATGTAGTTCGCTTTATTGCCGTTAATATGTTCGAATTCAATTTTATAAATACCGGCGGTGGAGTTTTGGGGGATAATATCTTTTTCGTTGCGTATGTGCTGAAAAATATTTTTGTTGGGTTTAATTGGGATATTAATATTAATGTTTTTGGCTTCATTTCGGATTTTTAGGCTGGCGCCATTACAGAAGGGTATGGAAGTGGTGAAATTGGATTTTGTTTTTTGTGCATTATTAGTTTTGTTTATTGTTTTTATGCGTTTTTTATAGAGGGTGTTAATAAGGTTTTTGGGGTAGTTAGCTTTGCTAGCAATGTTTTTGATATGTTTAAGTTCTTTATTGAGTAGGTTTTTGTTAGAACATACGATAATTGCGCAATTAATGTATGATTGGAGAGCAGCGTATTTATATGAAAGTGGGGTATTACAATTTTTGCTTATTATTTCGGAGCTAGCGGTAGGTTTGCGGTAAACGGTGGTATCTATGGAGTTATTTGTGGTTTTTGTGATTTTTACGTCAAGAAAATTTAGGGTGTTATTTGTTTCTGTTTCCATGGTAAAGTTAATATTATTATCTAGGCTATTAAGTTCAGTAAGGATATTGTCGGGATTAATTGTATAAGGTATAATAGCAAAGATGTCGTCAACATAACGCGTCCATAGTTTACACTTATTAATTATATTGAAGGCGGAGTTTTCTAGAAGGCGTAGTTTTAGTTCTGCAATGACCCCTGAGATAGGGGACCCCTTTGGCACCCCTTGTGTTTGACGGTAAGTATCTTGATTAAACGCGAAAAAAGAATCATTTAAAAGGAGATTGTTGGTTCGGATTAATGTTTCGCTGGTTTTATTACTTCCGTAGGTTTCTATTAGTTTGTTGTTAATGATTTGTGTAATTTCTGGTATATTGATTGAGGGATAGAGGTCTTTGATATCGAAACTTACCAGTTTATCATTAAAATTTACATTAGTATTACGGAGTTTTTCGAGAAAATTTTCGTTTGAGCTTATTGAGATATCGGATGGGGAGAGGATGGACTGATAGATGGATTTCATGTATTTTTCGAGACAGATATTTTTAAGGTATTTTTATTGCTAAATAAAGAAATCTATTTTGAAGAAGTCTTATGTATATATTTTTTGGAAAAGGAAAAGCTGTAATGTTTTCATTGTAAATAAAAGAGAAGAAGAAAATCCAGGTATTGGAAAAATCATATAGGTAATGGAAAAATCTTATTAGGTTTATATCGAGCATTTCTACATCGAGTTCTTACACAATTTACCCGTTTTTTAGTCTCCTGAGTCAAAATAATAATAATAATAAAATAAATAATAATTGACTAGTTCGTTTGTGTGTATGCGTATTTGTACAGAATTATTCTGACTGGCGTAGATTCGAAACAGTAAATGTATAAAACAGCTAATTTTTTAATTAAAGTATCTGTGTGTGAGGGGGAGTGAGAAGTGGTGTAAAGATGGATGTTCCAAATTTGGGGGGGGGGGGGAAATGCAGACCGAGAATAGAAGATTGAAAACTGTGTAGTGGACCAAAAAATCATTTCTTAAAAAAAGATTGTAAGGACTCTTTTTTTTAATTTATTTTATAAAACAATTTCATACTATTTAATTTTTATTAACTATTTGTTATAAGAAAACTTATAGGCAATCAGACATTTATGTTAAAATTATATCTCGGAAATAACAACAATTAAAAAAATAAAAAGTTCTGCGTATTATTTTAAAATTCACTGCAATTACCTTGAGATGTAATGTCTTATGTATTAGTTCGTTAAGCAATACAGTTTTAGAAAAAATCGGGAAGTGGGAAGTATAAGTTAAAGTTGGTATCTCAAAAATGTCTCTAACACTGTTTCTAAAAATGCTAAATGCACCTACTTTTTAGAAGCCTTTTCGTGTTACTTGGTTGAAAAAGATAAAAACGATATGGGTTAGCATTTTATAATAAAATTCAGGTTGGTTTCAAAATCAAGACTTCTTCAAATTCTTCGTTATAGTTTGCAACTTAATGAAATTACCAAATTAATTTACAGGAGGAATGTATAATTTGATTTTATGAGGTCCACAGGATGTTCGATAAATATTCCATTTATAGTTTTATAAAATCATTTTATAACATCATTTTCGAGTATTTAAACTATTTTCTTTATAATTGATAAATTAAATACAAACTTCATTACTGTTAAACTTCTGAAAATATACCTTGAATTTTTTAAATTACATTGCAATAATACATAAAAATAAATGTGACTTGCCTATAATTATAAGAATGAATTGCGTACAGTCCTTCTTGTAATTATTATCGTCAATATAAATACCCTAAATAATGTAAATACTTAATAACCTTCATGCCTTGCAGGTTAATTTCAAAATCAAGAGTTATTTAAATACTTCGTTATAGTTTGTAACATTATGAAATTACCTAATTAATTTACAGACTGGATGTATAATTTCATTTTATGATGTGCATATGGCATTCGATAAGTATATCATTTATAGTTTTATAAAATCATTTTATAGCATTATTTTTCCAGTATTTAAACTATTTTCTTTATAATTGAAAAACTAAACACAAAGTTCATAACTGTTAAACTTTTTAAAAATACACCTTCAATTATTTAAATTACATCGCTATAATACATAAAAGTAAATACAACTTGCCTAGAATTGTAAGAATGAATTGCGTACAATCGTCTTGTAATACTAATGTCAATATAAATAGAATACACACAAAACAATGCATTTTCGACATAAGGAAGATATGTAATTACATAAAGCGAATTATTCTAAAAAACCTAAAAATTGATAGCAAGTACTCCTTTATACCCTTGGTTATCTACACCTTTTCTCAATGAGCTGAACCAAGAAGAAATTTTTGTATGTGTATTTTTGCAAATTTTTATGGATAGGAATTACAAACTTTGTTATAAGAAAAAAGCCATCTGGTGAGAAGAATTTTATCATTCTAGTTTTCAATTCCTAGAAGAATTTTATTCCCAGTTGCCGAGTTTTAATTTCGTTTCAGGGATGCATGTCAAAATGTTTTAGAATCAACTTTAGGCTTAGGTTCCACAACTTTAGGCTTAGGTATGCTTTGGTGAGCTTCAATTTAAAAAGAAAGTATGTAGAGTGGCAACCATTAACCATATAAAAATGACTTTATAAGAGCAAAAAAATCATAAATTCATCTAAATGAATACTATTTAAATATCTAGGTTCATTCCTCAATAAATATCAGAAATGGAGTTTTAAATTACAGGGAAAAAATACATGAATAATATTGATGAATTCCTCAAGCCTTTATACTGAGATTGGATTTATACAATTTAAATGCAAACTGAAAGTAGCGGTGAAGTGTGGAATACAAAATTTTACACATACAATTAACAGACCAATGTTCGCGTTCGAATACATTTGGTTTTTTATTTTTCCTTTGCACACAGACATTCCTCGCGCTGTTCACGGGTAATTTGTACACTAATCATTTTAAACGCTTTTATGAGAAAAAAATCCTATTAGTTCAGATTTAGTGAACATGGAGTCCAATTTAAAACTTAAGAATGCACAATTCATCGCGTGGAAATGAATCACAGAAGAAATGTTGGAAAGAAGCGTAACTTGAAAAAGGCCACATCAAGCATGCGCCACAGATCTCTCTGTACTTTGAGTTCAAAAGGGTATAATAAGGAAGATAGAGTTTTTCGAATATATCAATGAAACTAGTGGATCTGCAGATCAGGAGCCTCAACGTCCTATTTGCATCAGACATTATTCAATAGGTCATTTTTATTTATTCTTTATTATATAATAGTATACAATTGATTCGATCGACTTATTACCATAATCAGATACATTCCTGAGGGGGGCGGCAGCCCCCTCAACCCCCCGCTGTATCTCTTTCTATACCTTTTTGTATATCATATAAAGTGTTACGGAATTGTAAATGACTGCATTTATTTTTGTATAAATTCTTTCAAAGAGGCTTAGTAAGTCGATAAAATGCTAATTTTCTGCATTTCTAATCGGTTTAGCGTTAAAATAGCCTAAGTTTTCTTTAAAAACGCGTTGGAAAGCTCCAATAAGGGAAGAAATGGATTTGGCGCCAAATTTGGCGACTATTTCCCTCCTTGGCGATTTTTTTGGCGACCTTGGCGAGAAAATCCTAATTAGGGATATACCAAATATGGAAGCTCTAATCTCATTGGCTGGTGAGATACGAGAATTTTCCAGAACAGTCTTTGTTCGATAGAATAGTATAAAAGGAGCATTTTTTTAGCGAAGGCTGTCAATCTCAGATCTGTGTCAGTTTCGTCAAATGCTTGCTTTGTTTTGAGCCTCTTTGAATGAGACTTGCTTTATGTGTTATTGCTAAACAGTTTGTACTGTTGTTTTGCTAGTAACGGCTGTTGTTTAAGCTATGTTTACTGGTTGAATTGAAGCTGATACTTGGTTTATAGACCTATATTTTTCTGGAACTTTCTGTGAAGAAATCACTGAATTTTTGCAAGTTTCGCCTTTCATTCTCGGACAACTTACAAACCCTCAAGTACGCAACAATATGTATTCTTAATAAACGACGGTCTTGTATTATTTCCCTGAAATTCATAAATACCAAATTTCATTCAAAAAAAAAATTACATACCATATCGGAAATATTTTGCGTAACCTTCAAACTAATTATCAATTCTATGCCCGCAATTTTCAACAGGAAAACATGCTTTTAAAATTCTAATAAAATTTCATTATATTTGATGGGGTGTAACCATGTTAAAGACACTTTTAAGAAATACCGACTATAGACCGTAATAGTACGAAATTCTTTTATGTATCCCGGAAAAGTAGCCACAGTCATTATAAACGCCAATAATAAGAATAAACCTAATTAATTATAACTCATTATTTTTTCAAACTAATTTGACATCATTTGGATGATTACAGTACATACTCGGAATTATTTTGTGTGGTCCCATAAATTATTTAGCCTATACGTAACCTTTCTTAAGAGTAAACACGATTTTAAGCATCTTTATAATGTATGTTAACTTTATTAAGTTCAATTCAGCATAAACGCATAAAAGTGCGCGCTTAAATTAAAAATTTGTCCATATGCTCTAATGTTACGAAATTATTTCGTGTGTCTTTGTAAACGAACCATAAACATTTAAATACACCAGTAAAAACTATTCAGCTTATTTTACGTTTAAAATTAATAATTGTTCCAAATTTAATATTGTTTGGATGTCTATGTGACATTGTCAGAACACTTTTGTAAGGTCCTGTACTTTAATTAGAAAGCTTAAGAGCACATATTTTCTTCAAACAGCATAAGTTTAAGCATCTTCTTCACGTACGCTAGTTTCATTTTCTTCAATGCAAAATAATGATATTAAAATGCGTTTAAACGAAATTCACCTCATACGCCGTAATGTTAAGAATTTTGGCGTGTCCCTTTAATCAGTTTATAAACAATATAGCAATAAAAATTATACAGCTACTCATATGCAAAGCTGGAACGTGTACGCCAATTTGCAAGTCAATCGAAGGATTTTTGCGGCCGTTATTGCGGTACGTACAAATTCTTCCCATACGCCGTAAGGATAAGAAAAATTTTGGCGTGTCCCTGTACACGAACGATAAATGGAATACACACCTAACACTATACACCTAATTCCGTTGGGCTCATGAATATGTGTAACGAATTGCAAGTCAATAGCGTTACTTTTGGGGCCGCTATCGCGGTACATACAAATTCTTCCCATAGGCCTTAATGATAAAAAACTTTGGCGTGTCCCTGTACACGAACTACAAATTGAATGTACATCCAAAACTACACAGCTAATTTTGTGGGGGATCATGAACATGTGTAACAAATTTCAAGCCAATAGCGTGATTTTTGCGGCCGCTATCGCACGACAGACAGACGGACAGACGGAACCCAAAATCCTTTTGAGTCTCAACAGAGGGCCTCCACTGACGTTTCGGCAAAAATTGTAAGACAATAGCTTGATTTTTGCGGTTGCTATCGCGGTACATACAGATTCTTCCCATAGGCCGTAATGATAGAAAATCTTTGGCGTGTCCCTGTACACGAACTACACAGGAAATACACACCTAAAACTATACAGCTGATTCCGTTGGGCTCATGAACATGTGTACCAAATTGCAAGTCAATAGCGTGATTTTTGTGACCGCTATCGCGGTACAAAAAAATTCCTCCCATAGGCCGTAATGATAAGAAAAACTTTGGCGTGTCCCTGTACACGAATTACAAATAGAATACACACCCAAAACTATACAGCTGTGTTCGTTGGGCACATGAACATGTGTACCAAATTGCAAGTCAATAGCTTTATTTTTTTTGGCCGCTATCGCGATACATAGAATTTCCTCCCATAGGCCGTAATGATAAGAAAAACTTTGGCGTGTCCCTGTATACGAACTACAAATGGAATACATACCAAAAACTATACAGCTGATTTCGTGGGGCTCATGAACATGTGTACCAAATTTCAAGTCAATAGCGCTATTTTTGCGGCCGCTATCGCGCGACAGACAGACAGACAGACTCAGCCCAAAACCGTTTTGAGTCTCAACAGAGGGCCTCCACTGACGTTTCGGCAATGACCTAAACATAGAAAATATATTTTTTCCGCAATATTTATTTATTTACGTGAAACGTTGTAGCGTTAAATCTGTAGACAGCCAAACAAAGACAATAAATATAAGCCATATTATATAAAAAATACTTAAGCTATCTTTGATATAAAAATCTGCGGTTAACCATATGCTTATTTGGTGAAAAAGTTTTTTTTTTTTTTTTTTTTTTTTTTCTTTTTACGCTTTTGAAGTGTGAAATTTGTAACAATTAGTATAATTTTATTTCAAAATATTATAGATTTCTTAACAGTGCGTTTTACAGCTTCGAAGAAATTTTTAATCAGTGTTATAAACTGAAAAATTATAGAGACATTTTACTTAAGATATAGATCATAAGTAGCATTTTTGACATAATCGTAAAACATTAATATCGGATATCTATATCAATTTTATGCACATAACTTCATAATCCTCACCGATTTTAGCATTTATCAATCCACTGCAGGATGACGGCCGCTCCTAGAAGATTCCAATCTGCTCTGTTTTGTGTAATGTTCTTCCAAATTTCACAAATTAATCTCTCCAACGACACTGTAGTCCTTTCCTTTGTCTTTTGTTACCTCTCGGAACCCAAAATAGGATATTGGTAATTCATTAATCATAGTTTCTTCTGTGATGGTGCCCAGCCAGGATCCATTTAAACTTCTTAACTCTAAGTATGACATCAGTAACTTCGGTTTTCTCCGTAATCCATATGTTTATCTTTCTGTTTCTTGGGTGAAATGTAACATGCATCTCTTTATGCTTCTCTGGTTTGTTAGAAACTTTTATATCTTTTTACACGTTAATACCCAAGTTTCTGAAAGTTAATACATGAAAAATGTACTGATCAAAAGCTTTTATTTTCAAACTAATCTGAAGTCACTTTTGAATATAACACCATTTCTTCCGAATGCTCACCATGCAAGTTTAACTCGTTTGTTTATTTCTTTCATGGTGTTCCCGTTCATCGTAATGATTTATCCCAAATAAATGTAATTATGTGTCGTTTCTAAATCATTTATATCAACGGGAATCTTCAGTGGAGGAACAAAGGGATTTAACAGGATTTTTGACTTACTGAGATTTATTTTAAATTTAACGAGCTTGCTTTCTTTGTTTAATTATTGAAGCCTTTCTTGCAAATCCTCAAATGAAGAAGCAAGAAGTACAATGTCATCTGCAAATTTCATATGTTTATCCATCAATTTTTATGCTTTTATCTTCCCAATTTGAACTCTTAAAAACTTCTTGAAGAACTGTATTGAAGAGTTTAAATGGAATAGTTTCTCCTGAATTAATATTAGTATTCCTTAACGTATCCATAACTCCTAGTAATAATGCACAGTCAAAAGTTTTTTCTTAGTCAGCAAAAGCCCTACAGAGAGGGAGTTTGTATGCATTCCTTCTTTCAATAATTCCGTTAATTGTTTGAATATGGTCGACGGTACTAAAACCACTTTGAAGTCATACTTGTTCTTTAGGTTTCGCTTCATCCAACGGATTCTGTAAGTATTTCGTTCGAATTCTCATCAGAATTCTATGACGGGAAAACTGAGAACGGAAGCGAAGTTCTCTCTGGTGACGAGGCACTCGACTACTATTATGAACCATTTCCCACCAGATTACAATACAAAAGTCTCAAAGCACTTAATTAAACCAACATGGAAAAGAATACGTTTGCTCTCACAAGATAAATACAAGGGTGGTCAAAAACTTTATACAAACGTCTCCGAAATGGAAAAAGGAACAAGCTTTGCTTTCTGTGTTTTCAATAACGGAGAGCGAATTTATCCTGCAAGTGCCCTTTTTCGGACAGGAACTCAGTCTTTCAAGCAGAGTTGTGCGCAATCAGACAAGCTGTGGTATGGTTTGCTTTCTCACCATGTAATCCAACTATAATACTTTACGAGAGTCAATCAGCACCCCTAGCATTGAAGAAACTGAAATCGCAAGACTCACTTATTGTAGAAATTCAACAGAAATTGATAAATATAAACAAATAAATATATATCGACTGGTTCAGAGGTTAGACAGGTATTTAAGGCAATGAGCTGGCAGATGCATTAGCAAAAGGGGAAATCAGGAACGAAAGTGCAAAGCAAATTTATCAACCAATCCCATTATCATCATTAAAATATGAACTAAAAAATGAACTTATTCAAAATTGGCAAAAGATATGGGAAGAATCAAAAAATGGGAGGTATACGTTTAAATTTATCCCAAAAATAAACCACGAATATAACATAGTAAATAAACATCTATATATCTTTTTGACAAATCATGGTCCATTCCAAACTTATTTATACAAAATCAGGAAAAGATCGTCTCTAAACTGTATTTGTGGCAAACTCTCAAACTGTTTACACTACGTCCTTGATTTCCCTTTAACAGAGCGTTACCTCCTCAAAATGGACGATAGTCAGTCACTCATGAGCTGGTTTAAACATATTACAAAACACAATAGTCTGAGAAACAAAATAATAAATTGTATGAAATATGTTGAAGAAAACGAATTTATTTTTCCAACTACACACCCAGAATTAAATGAAGATCCCTAAAATAAATAGTAATTTCAAAATCCAAAATCCGAGGCTGAGGCGTGGTGCTTGAAATAGATATTATAAAGAATATATTTGTACCCCCCCCCCCTTTTTTTTTTCTTTCTTTCTTTCAAATTAAAACTTAATTAACTGTAAAAATAAAAATAAATGTTGAATGACTTTAAAGGAAGTTGTGAATCCTACTGAGATCATACTAAATAAAAAGTACTATATTTATTAAAAGAAGAACATTCCTACTAATATAGTAAAAACTGGTGGAGCAAAACTATTTCCAAAGAATTAGAAATGTTCATTTTAAACTGTTCACATCTAAATATTATTACAGAAAATCCCCGGTTGGTTGTTTTAAAGATGGTGGTTAGCCATCGCCGGACCATTATTCCTCCCTGATAAGGCAATTAGCTTCGGACATGGTTCAGAGTCTCTGTATCTCTGTATCTGTATCTCATCAGAATTGTGTACAGGAATAAGATCAGGTTATTCATATTTTTTTCTCCTTTTAAAAAATGCAAGAAAATTGTGGCATTTTTCCATTAGTTTGGAATATCATATAATAATATACACTTGCTGAATAGCTCAGGAAGAACTTAAATGGCTTCATTTTCTGTTTCTTTTAAATTATTCACAGTCATTTTTTCTTCTTTTGAAACTTTTCCATTTTTCTTTACTTTTATTGCTACAGTTAATTTTTCCTTCAATATTGCTGGAATAATGTCGTTTGCAATTCATAAGCTAGCTGAACCATTGAGTTTTACTGGTTAGATGTACAATTTCGGATAAAAATTTTCTACCTGTTTTAAATTTCGCCCTTCATTCCAATTAATATTTTCATTTTTTGTCTTCAAAGCTAAAATTCATTTGTTACCAAACACAAAATTTCTTTTTGCAGTTTTTAAGGCAATGGCTTGCTGGATCGCATTATATTTAAATTTTCCGGTGTCTTCTACAACATTTTTCCTCAGAGTTTTATAAAGTAAGAAAAATTCAAACTTCGTAATATATATATTTTTTTATTATATATTTCAATTTTCTTTTCTTTTCCATAAGCTGTCATAGCTCTTTCGGGATTTTCTTAATATGTTTACTTTCTTCCAAATCAGCAATATTTTTTACTTATTACTTAACAGCATTGACAAAATTCACTGAGAACACATTGGTATCTTCAGTTTCTTCAAGTAGCTAAAACCGGGTACTTCGTTCAAGCTGGAACTCTAGTTTTTCAGCTCTTATAACATGGTCATTTACCTTGCAAAGTGCCAGAAAATATTTTTGTCAAGGCACAAATAGTAAAAGTATATTTCTTGTCAGTTATAATGAGTCAGTTTCCCTTATTCCTCCATTGGGAGCTTTCCATGTTCATTTCTTCTTCTTCTTCTTCTTCTTTTTTTTTTTTTTTGGTTTATCAATTCTTGATATAAAATTTTTCACATTCTGCATAATATTTCTGTATTTGCCCTATTTCATCTCTTGTTTGCTTTTTAAATGCACCACTACAAATTATTTTGAACTTTTCGTACCTGATGTATGTTTGGTACTTGATATTTTTTGGTTGAACTCGTTGAAGATGAAGAAAAACGAAGACATATTATATGGGTATTGTGGAACTCAATTAAATTAGAAGAAAAGCTGTGAAAATTTTCTTGATCTAATGAGTGAAAATTTTCTTTATTATCAAGGAACTGAGAATGGTTTTCTAGTGGAGTAAGACATTTGTTTAACAAGAACCTAAGAAAATGTATACATACACGTTAATAAATCTGCAAACTTGATGAAAAATTCATTTATTGTTCAACTATAATATTTTTCCATATTGAATGCCGAATTAAATAGAAACAAAAAAAAAACTAATAAGATATATATTGTTTAAAAATTTAAATTTTGAAATCTAAGTTTTTTTTTTTTTTTTTTTTCTAAAATAAAATGTATGAAAACATTTTTTTTTTCATTTTTTTTTTTCAAATTCATTGGGTAGATAAAGTATAAGACTTCGATTTATTTTAAAGCGTTGAATTTTTCCCGAAATAAATCTGTCAGAATCTAACTTTTATAATTCAAAATTTACTGTTTTGGATATATAAACTTTTCTACAAACTTTCACTTTTCTTGAATATTTTGTAACTTATATCTGTAATATAAAACTTTCATAATTAAATTAGCCAATTCCTTGTAGGTAAACTTTCGCAGTTCTTATTATTAATGAGTTTGTTTATCGAGAACGTAAGTAACTGCCAGCTTGTCTTCGTTCATTATTCATCTAATCGCTACAAGATAAATTTCACACTTTCTGAAAGTAAGATCTTAAGAATATTTCCTATAAGTTAAGTGTTTTCTAATAAACAGAATTGCTGAGTTATTGCATGCTCAGCTTGTCATAAAAACAAAGTTTTAAAAATATTTCGCGTTTAAAAATATAATTATTACAAGAATGAAGAATTCAAACATTTTCTTGAAATTGTTTATTGGATTGCATGCGATAATTTATGTGTTAGGACTAGAGAAGGAAAAAATATTTTTATTCTTAGCAATACACACATTAAGGATAAATATATGTATTAATAGGTTTATAAATGTTGATTAGTCGAAATATATCTTTAAAGTCATTAATGAATTTATTCGAAAAGCATCTAAACTGAAATTTAATTAAATGACAATTTAAGTTTCATAATTGTTTTGAAAAGTATCTTAATCAAATGATAAGATTATTTTTAGTTCCCCATCATACTATAGGTATGGGGAACTTAGGTAATCGTGAAAATTTTCGACCTCGGTTTTTTTACTTTTTTACACGTTTCCAGGTGTGAGGAATCCGAAAATGACAAACTTTCTATGGTGTCTGTCTGTAGGGTGTCTGTTAGTCTGTTAGTGTGTAAGTCCGTTAGTTTGTTAGTCTGTGTACACGATATCTCAAGAACAAATTGTCGCAGAGAGGTCAGATCAGTTTTAAAATATTACTTTCGACACTGGCAAGAACCTTATTTATTTGCAACATTCGAATTTATAAACTTCGTAAGTTATTAGAAATTTACGATTTTCTTAACATGGGAGAATAGGACAAAAATTCACTTAAACGTGCATTAAATGGAAACTTTTTACTGTAAATATGTCAGACCAGTTTTAAAATATCAGTTTTGATGCCGGAAGGAACATCAGTAACTATAAATATGCTACTTTGAAAATTTCGCAAGTTATTGGAAATTCACGAATTCCTTAACACGGTAGTATAGGGCAAAATTTCACATAAACGTCAATTTTTAGAGATATTTTCATCGTAAAGATGTCAGACTACTTTTGAAATATTATTTAGGACACTGGTATGAATATTAATGACTATGAATTTTCCAATATAAAAATTTCGTAAGTTATTGGAAATTTACGAATTTCTTAACATGGCAGCATAGAGCAAAATTTCACATGAACGTCAATCTTGAGGGATATTTTCATCGTAAAGATGTCAAACCACTTTCGAAATATTATTTAGGATACTGGCATGAATATCATGGACTATGATTTTTCCAATTTAAAAAAATTCGTAAGTTATTTGGAATTTACGATTTACTTAACATGCCAAAATAAGGTAAAATTGAGCATAAACTTTCATTTTGAGGCTCATAAATACATTAGACAACTTCAAAATCACATTTATGATATTTGTTTGAACATGATTGAATACAAATATTCTAATAGGAAAATTTCGTAAATTATTCGAAATTTACGATTTTACCAACATAGCGAAATTTTAAATTTTTCATATAAATATGAATTTTGAGGATTATTGCATTGGAAATAGTAGCATGAAAACTAAACAACGGAATTGACCCTGATAAAATAAATTAATAGATTAGAATAAGATAACTATATCGAAGTGAATGGTGCATAGCCTATTAGGCGGTGTTTTCATTCTGTCACTGTATCAAGCTTTTGTCAAATTCATTTCTTTTAACATGATTATATTTCTCAAACTAGAAATTTATGAGAACATAAATATGATGGGGAACTGAGCAGAGTCCACCTATGCCAACTAGTTAGATTTGAAATTATAACCGAAAAAGAACAAAAATACCTTATTTGAGGGACATTACAAAAAATTTGTACTTAATTTTTACATGATATTTACATGATTTATTGTTTAACTAATCTACATTTTGGTCTTTTACAAGAAGCAATGTACCAAATGTCTTCAATTGCTTTAAAGTAATGATTCAAGAGTGTTATTCCTACAGAAAAAAATGTGTTCCCCTGATTTCTTACAAATTAATAAGATTATATGATAAAATCATGCATACACTTACTTGCAAATTTATGACTCTGCTAAGAGACGAACGTTTTGGTTAAAATGCGATGATTATGATATAAAAGAGTCAAATAAAATTATTTTAAGGTGCGTATCATAGGGTGATTCCCTGCAGTGATTGTGAAGCCGGGATATTTTCTTTAGTTGATCGTATGGGGCAGTTTCTCTTCACATGTCAATATCCTCCACAGCCGCAGCACTTTATCTTCGGAACCTTTGCTTCTTTATTATTTCCAAGACTGTGCAATCTCCTCATTATGTCTGCAAGATTTCTCTTCATTTCATTTACATGAGCTGGTGTATCACCTAATGAGACAGCTGTGATGGTATGACTGTTTTTACAGGAGGATTGTTGGGTTGCCTCTATCATCAGTGCGTAGCCTAAAGCTGATTCAACATCCCTGGTATTAGTGAGTCTAAGTGTTTTTTGAATTTCTGGATCTCGAACGGAATCGATAAAGTACTGAAGGACCGATTCGTTTCGAGTGTCAGCATGGCAGTCGGAAAATGCTAGGTGCGACAGTCTCTGAATATCCTCAGTCTCTGAATATCCTCTGAATATCCTCTGAATATCTTGCAAACTTTCACCCGCTTTCTAGTAACGGGACTTTAACTAGATGCGACTATAATACATAAAATACTTTTCTCTGAAACTTAGCTCCAGTGCTCCTGTCAGGGCCTCAAAGTCGTGCCGGTCTTCCTTCGAAATAGTTCTCAGTATATCGGCTGCATCGATCCATAGCTCTGCCGCTAAATGGACTGTCTCGGCAGTAGTGTCCCAGCCATTAGCTTCAGCTACGACAGAAAACTGCGTCTTATATACCTGCCAGGAGGAACTTCCGTCGTAGGTGAATAGCTTAATACATTTCTGATTCTGGATTCTTTTATCTCTCTTTTCAGTTACCTGGGGATTGGATTCTAACTTTTGTTCAAGTCTCCGAATCCTGTTTTGCAATTCCTTCCCTATCGCTTCTCTGTTACACTCTTCTTTCATTTTTTTCTCAAGATCTTCCTCCATTCTCTTGAACTTGCTTTCTATCTCTGAAAACCTTTCTTTCAGCTCTTAATCAAAATTTACCTTAACTATTTCTTCCTAATTCTCTTCCATCTTCTTAACCTTCTCTTCAATTTCATCCATTCAATTTTCCACAACTGATAATTAACTTTTAATCACTTACTTTAGTGTCAAAATTTCTCTCTTCGTCTCATCTTCATTACATTCAACTTTTTCCTGGATGAATTTAATTTCTTCGGTCAATCCTGATTCCATCTTTACCTGTGCTGCCTTTCCTGTGCTTCCTTCCTTTCGTGACTCAGGCTAACTTTCATTCCACTCATTTGGGCATCTAACCCTTCTAGAAGATTCTTCATTTCTTGCTCCATAGCTCTAGTTATCACCATTCACAGACAAACCCACTCCTGATAACATAAATGTTGCGTGCTTGCGGGTTCGTGAGTTGACCGACAATGAAAGGTGAAATTTGCAAAAGCTCAGTAGTTTTTTTACAGAAAATTACAGAAGAATACGTGTCTATAAACAGAGTATCAGCTTCAATTCCACCAATAAACACAGCTTAAATAACAGCTGTCAACAGCAAATCCACAGTACAAACTGAATAGCAATAACACATAAAGCAAGTCTCATTCAAAGAGGCTCATAACTCCTTCATAGCAATGCAGACATTGGCGAAACTGACTGAGAACTGATCGCCTTGGCGTAAAACAGCTCTTTAAATACCCTTGTAGAAAAGTGTGGAAAATTCGAGAAACTGGTCAGCACATCGAGTTCATATTTGGTATATCGATAATGAGGATTTTCTCGCCAAGGTCGCCGAAAAAGACGCCAAGGAAAAGAAAAGACGTCAAATCCATTACCTGCCTTATTGGATATTTTTAATGCGTCTTTAAGGGAAAATTAACTATTTTAACGCGAATAAGAGCTGGAAATGCAGAAAATTGACATTTTATCAACTTACTAAGCTTCATTGAAAGAATTTATGCAAAAATAAATACAATTATTTACAATTTCGAAACACTATGTATGTCTGTGGATTATTTGTTATGTTAAAATGTTTTACCATGACTGCCTTTATTCTCGTTTTGTTTGCAGAACAATAGGGATCAATGCATTACATTTTTTATGCTTTTTAAAACTGGAATTTTTGTTATATATATATATATATATATATATATATATATATATATTTTAAACAATTTAGTAACATTTTCCTAAAATAGTATTGGGTAATGAAGAGAAATATGCGTGCTGATTTTTTTTCTATAATGCTGAAACAAATTGGAAGAATAAAAAAGAAAAATCGTTAATTGCTTTAATAGCTTTTGAATTGAAAGCTGATAAGAGAAATTCCGCTGAAAGAATTAGAAATCGATAGCCTCAATTAAAATATATTTCCCCTTTTGGGAAAAGATCATTTGCAGGCTTTAACTCTGAGGAATATATATTATATTATTTCGTATAAAATTACGCTCTTTTAATAATAATAATAAAAAAAGCAGCTTTATTTTCATTCAAATTAAACAGGAATTAAATAAATTTAACAGTACTTTTTACAATGCACATTTTCACTAATTTTCTTATGATGATGAGCAAATTTATAACACTTAATGTTTTTTTTTAAACAATTCTTTTGAAAGGATACGTTGTGTTTTAGATTAATGGAAAGAAATTGTTGATTAATCATAGATGTTTAAACACTTACTAGGATTTATACCTCGTCTGGGATCATAAAGAGTGTTCATTTTTGCAAGTATGGCGTATTTATAGTGCACAGATTATCATGGTCCACAAGAGAAAAAAATTAAGAATTATAAATATTATGTAGTCTAAAAGTTACTCCTGTAAATGTGCAAATAACTTGATAGCAGCATACATTTGCGCCATACTAAGTGCATATTATACATAAATAATCTTAACAACGGTTGTCTTCATATTTTATTCCTTTTTGATTGTCTATTACACAATTGTATAAAGGTTAATAAGTTCTATCATTAGCATTCATAACAAATGTTTTTTTTGTGACGTTTTTACAAACTCAGAGATGTTTTGAAATATATTATTTTATAAAGGATATTTTCTTCTTTAACTCTCGTACTCCATTATAAATGGTATTTAACCATTAAATTACATCTATATAATGAATATTCTAATGAAAAATATATTAATTTATATATTGCGTTTTTAATTTACTTGATTTAATTTTACTTGATTTAACTTTCATTTATTTGCTTTAATTCCTTTTTAATAATTTTAATAATATTTCGTATTTGCATTCAGCATATTTCAAAAGAACACATTTTAAATACTACAACAATCGTTATTGAAAAAGTAAAGTTCATTGAATGAGTTTTAGCTCATTTTATTTAAAATCCACTAGATCACAATCTATATTATAAAGAACTTTGGTCATTAATATGTTATTTTATTGATAAATCAAAGTAAGATACATTAAAGAAAGCTTGAAGTGTTTATGCATGATCAAACTCTGTGTAATTATTCTGAAACTTCATTCAATTATCAATTAATCATTTTACTTACAGAATGTGATAAACCAAATATAACTATCCAACAGCAAAAGTGCTATTGGATAAGTGTAAGTGGCAATATATTTGTTTGATTATGAACAAACAACAATAAAACAAAGATAAATGATTAAAATTTTATATTATTTACTGATACGTTACAATAACAAAAAGATGAAAACAGTGAAAAATTATAAGTGAATATTATTACTTTCCGAACATGCATATGTTTGGAAAGTATTATAATCATGATAAAAATTTGATTTTGAGATTTTGGTATATCTGTACTTTCTCCTGAGTTAATTTTTGCTATTTTCACAATGATGTATGTATTTATGTATGTGTATTTATGTTTGTGAGTAAACGCAATCTCAAAGCTTTATTCGAATGAGTTAAAAGTTGATACGTAGGCTAATTTTAACACGAATACTATAAGAGATTTTAGTGAATCTATCACTTATAGTTTTTTTTTTTTTTTTTTTTTTTACTGGGATAAAAACTGTACAGATTTTGCTAAATCCAACATTTATATATTTTTACAGTGACAAAAATAAAGTAAAATAAAGTAAATAAATAAATAAATCTTTAACAGGGTGGCCTGTGTGCTCAAATTATATCAAGGGCAATAGCGTCTAAATGCCTTATTCGATTGAGCTGAAAATTTATATACTTGTTATAGGTCACCATCACACGAACTGTATAGATTTTGGCGACTCTAGCACTAATTTAAATTTTATTTTATTTTATTTTTTACAGGGACGCAAATTAAAATTTTTAATCATACTGACCTGCGGGCACATAAAGGTGCGATACCGTCTAAACGTCTTATTCAAATGAACTGAAAATTTAAAAACATGCGAAAAATCACTGTCTCATGAATTGCATAGAATATGGTGTATAGCACTTACAGTGTTTTAAGGGACACAACGAGAATTTGTTTAACATTTCGATATATGAACTCAAATTATTTGAAGTGTAATGACGTTAAATTAAACAATATATTATTTAGGGAAATAAAACACCTTATTATAATTTTCTCTTTTGTTTATTTAACGACTCTTTTGTTTATTTCAATATATTTAAATAAACATTAATTACTTAATGTTCAGAAAATAAAGAGGGGTCGCCCCATTTTTTTACTGTAAAGACCGCATTAAAAAAATACCGAGTACCTTTTTTTCAATTTAATATATTTAAGGAAAAGCTATCTCTCTTTCTCTCTTTCTATCTCTCTATCTCTCACTTTTTTCATACACACAGACAGATTAACGTATATATAGAATAAAAATCGATATTATTTTTTTTTTTTTTCTTTTGAAAATAACAGAAAATACTTGTCATTTAAATAATTTATTTGCCTGAGAAAATTAACAAACATACTGTGTTGAACTTTCAAGAATAGTTTGAGTTCTCTTAAGAAAAAGAGGTGCAGAAAACAACAATGGGAAATGTTTTTCCCTTGGAGATTAATCAATTAAGTGCATCATCAATTTTTAAAGTATTTAAACTAATTTAAAGTTTTTCACCCAGTAAAGATTTTCTTTTCAAGTACATTTTAGAAAGAAGTATGTAAATTACTTTTCTGTGTTAGAATTTAGTTTTTCAGAACCTTTTAGTAATTAATGTACTATGTTGTATCTTAATTAGCGCAGCTGCTTCAGTATAGTTATGTACTTTCCTCATAGATACTTTATACTTAAATAGTTTTTTTAAAAATATATTTTATAATTGCATTTTTGAATAATATAATCTGTAATAATATAGTCTAGTGTATCTTTTACAAAGTAGACAGTAATTTTAAATTTTTAATTTTCTTTCTAAAAGGAAATGAGAAAATTAATTATCAAATACACAGTCTAACAAATAATAAAAAATAATCATAATAAATTATCAATAATATCTTCATCGCAATTTTACACAATTCATTTCATATATATATATATATATATATATATATATATCGAAGAAAGAATGAGATAAATTTATATTGGTATTATATATCAAGGCGGTGAATATAAAGAATTTCAAATTTGACAAATTTTGTACATTCTATTTCAACTAATTTTCTACTACTTTTCCTTTATTTTAAAACAGAATTTTTTATTTTACTTTGAAAAAGAAAATTATATTTAAAAAAAAAAAAAACACTCTAAATACGTAAAATGTGGCAAATAAGCTAGTAAAAATAAAATTTTAAAATTAATTTTACACAACTGAAATTTCAATGTTCGCAAATTTTAATTTAATGCAAATGGTTTATTTGTTTATTTTTATCTAACAGTGAGTATTTGAAACAATTCTTTAATGAAGTGTTTACATGTATTTTATAAAGTTTGTTAGAGAATGTCTGTCAGGATGTATGATTGTTTGCGTTTTTATTTCCGAAAAAACTGTAGAACTCCTGAAAACTGATATACGATATTCAATTTCAGTATGACATATTTTCTGTTGCAAATGGTGTACAAAGCTCAAAATTTTTATATGTAAGGTCCAGAATAACTCCAAAACATTGTATTCTGAGACAAGTATATTCAAAATTATCTTTGAATATATTTGTTTGGAACATATTATAATAAAATTATTCATAAGGACAACATTTTTTTTTTCTAATCAATTGTGGCATAATTATCACTAAGATTTACAGGTTCATACAATAACATTCAGATAAATAAAGTGTTTTAATTAAAAATTGCTAAAGTTGCATTTTATTTTATAGGTTAAGCATTTTCAACTCTTTTCATTAATGTTTAAGAATCGTTGTGACTTCCAGTTTTTTGTTTGTCCTTTTTTTATGATTGACTGTCTGTCCGATATCTAATCTTCGTTACTATTCATAGAATGCCTTGAAGTTTATTTGTATTACACAAGTTTACAACGACATTCTTTATTCTTAAAATAGTATAAATGGCACAACTTGTTTGAGTATGAAGTCTCGCAAAGACTTTCTGTGTTTCTGTGTATTAGTAATATATATTTAAAGATACAACAATATGATTATACATATAAATTGATAAACTTATGAAAAGTAATAACAAAATGCATGGAAGGCTTCGTCAGATGATACGTTATATATTTATATATATATATATATATATACAGTAGTGGACGAAATTATAAGTTCACATCCAGTGTCTTGCAAAATTATGATTTACACAAATGCATTTGTTGTAAAATTTTTCTCACTTCATCTAAACCTAATTAAATAAGCATTTAACACGAATATCGTGTTTTAACACAAGAGAAATATTAAAATATAAGTTATACAAAAAACTTACGTATATATTGAACGGACATAATCAAAGTTCACTTTTAAAAAATCCTCAAATATTATTAAAATTGCATAAAAATAATGTTTAATTAATTAATTTGGAAATAGCAGTTAAAATATATTGTAATATGCCGATATATTTTCGTTCAGAACCAAGATCAACATTCCCTAAGGAAGAACGCTCTCTGACAGAGAACAAGCTCAAATTGATGCATATATCAAGATGGGATTATCACACATGCAAATAGGAATGGAGATTGGACGTTCCCTATGTGCTATTAATAATTATGTTAAATAAAGGAAAATGTATAACGCATTAAAACGACCTGGAAGGAAACCAATCATAACGCAACGTCAAAAAAAGTTGATTGTGAGAAAAGGAACAAATGAAATGCTAAACTCAAATGAAATATCCTATTCACTACAACTCCCTGTCACTCCAAGATGTGTTAGAAGAATTCTGCGTAACGAAAAAATGTAGCATGGATGAAAAAGAAAGTCAAACTGATGTTAAAAGCTAATCATAAAACAAAGATATTAGAATTTGCAAAAAAAGTACATGAATCATAAAGAAGAATGGAAATCAGTAATATTCACTGATGAAAAGAAGTTCAATCTGGATGGTCCTGATGGGGCACATTATTATTGGCATGATCTAAGGAGAGAGAAACAGATTAAGTATTCAAGAAACTTTGGTTGAGGAACAGTCATGGTATGGGGAGATATTTCATATAAAGTTGTCTTGCCTCTAGTATGGATTACCACAAAAATGAATTCAGAGAAATATGTAGAATTATTAGAAACATCATTAATCCCCCATCATGAATCAGCTGAGTAACTTATGGGGGAGAACTTTAGTCTACAGCAGAACAATATGCCTCAAAAGTGAGAAAAACATGGCTTGTAGATAAACAAATAAAATTATTACAGTGGTCAGTATGCAGTCCAGACCTTAACCCTACAGAAAATCTATGGGAAAAGATGGTGCTCAAAGTTTATTAACATAGAAAACAATTTCAATCGGTAGAAGAACTAAAGGACAAAATTAGAAAAGTCTGGACCGTTCAGTTTTAACATTTAATTTCTTAAACTATCTTAAACTATTTTGTCAAATCCGTAAAAAAGTTATATTTTTTAGAACCTACTGATAAGCTAGAGATTCTTCCTTGCTTACATGTAGAAACATATTTACGATTTTGATATCCGATACCATCAGCATTTCTGAAATTGGATGGTTTCTGAATATTTATTGACAATATTTACTGAATATGTATTGCTAATGGTTTATGGATATCCTTTGAGATATTTTCTGAAGATGTATCGATGGTGGCTGTTGACCATTTGTTGGCTATGTCTAATGAATATATATTGATGATGGCTTCTGAATATTTGTTTGCGATATCGTTAGAATGCATATTGATGATGGATTCTAACTATGTATTGACGATATCTTTCAGAATATGTAATGATTAAGGCTACTGAATATTTGTTTGCTACAAATTCAGAATATGTATTGATAATGGGTTATGGATATTCTTTGAGATATTTTCTGAAGATGTATCGATGGTGGCTGTTGACCATTTGTTGGCTATGTCTAATGAATATATATTGATGATAGCTTCTGAATATTTATTAGCGATATCGTTAGAATGCATATTGATGATGGATTCTAACTATGTATTGACGATATCTTTCAGAATATGTAATGATTAAGGCTACTGAATATTTGTTTGCTACAAATTCAGAATATGTATTGATAATGGGTTATGGATATCCTTCGAGATATTTTCTGAAGATGTATCGATGGTGGCTGTTGACCATTTGTTGGCTATGTCTAATGAATATATATTGATGATGGCTTCTGGATATTTGTTAGCGATATCGTTAGAATGCGTATTGATGATGGATTCTAACTATGTATTGACGATATCTTTCAGAATATGTAATGATTAAGGCTACTGAATATTTGTTTACTACAAATTCAGAATATGTATAGAAAATGGTTTTTGAATATTTGATAGCGAGACTTTTAGAATATGTATGGTTTGGCTTCTAAATATTTATTGGCTTTTTCTATAATTATCGATAATGGTTTCTGAATAGATGGGTATATTTTCTTATTATATGTTTTTTTTTCTTTTTCTTATAAGAGAGTAATATATAAATTAGTCCTGTCGTACTAAATTAAATTCTGTCTAAGACAGAACTCTTTTTTTTTTTTTTTTTTTTTTAATTCATTTTTGTTCATGAAGTATTTGGTGGTGTTTCATTATCTGTTTTCAACGTGCTATCACTATTTTATCACACATACACATACATAAGTGTAGTAATCTATACGGAGTAATATTTATTTATTTTGATTCAGTATCAGATTTATTTCTTTATTCTAATATATTCATGTTCTTTTAATGAAGTATTATTGTCCAGTTTAATCAATTTTAATTAGATATTTAACAAATATTTCGGGGAAAATTAAATAATATTGCAATCATATCTGTAAACTTTTTTTTTTTTTTTAATTTTCTATTGTAGACATGAATGTAAGTCTCCATTTCTGAAAATATTGTTTCTACTTGTTCATTCTTGATATTTCTCAAATTATATAAAAATAACTTATAATACTTCATAAAACGTTTGCTTTGCAGTTTTAAAAAATATATGTATAATTTTATTTGAATAAATAATAATATTATTACTTTAGCAAACACATGACTTTATTTTACCACAATTCCTCAGGCATATATAGCTGAGTGAAAAAGAATTGAGATCAATTCCAGTTTCAAACTCTTCATGATATAACTTTACCTCAGGCATTCTTCTATAAATTTGTAAGTGAAAACTAGATGTTTGACTGCATATTTTCTAATTATTTTTTGGGATCCGTACATTCAGATGTACCTATAAATATAAAATAATAATAATAATAATAATAATAAATAATATTTTATTTGACCCAGTACATGAAAACGTTCTAAATTGCCTGTAACAGTAGAATATTGTTTTCTTGGTCACTTACAGCATTCAAGTTCATTTGTATAATGATATATATATATATATCAATTCATGGATATAAAAAAAAATGTAAAAGAACACAGTAGACTGCGACCAAGATCGGATTCAGCACTCCTCACACTTAATGTGTTAAGATTCATTAAGAAATTTCTTAAAATATATTGGGTGTATTAATGAGTTCTAATTTGACAATTGTGTGACGTCTACAGCAAAATTGTTTACGAATTAGTACATAGTGTTTTTTATCATGCAATAGAAACTAGTTCACAGTTATCAAACCGATGCAGAAGTCGAGAACAATGTGAAAGCAAAGTTGGAATTTCGAAGGTGAAAGATGTCACAGTCTTTTATTCACCAAAGCATTAATAACAACTTTCTCCAAGAGAAAATTGCTGCAAATGCACGCCAGTCAGTCTGTTCTGTTTTCTGGCAGGGAATCTAATCGAGAAGCACATGTGAATTTAGATTTCGACATTTAAAAGATAACAATTTCGATGTCACCGATCAGGAACAAAGTGGTGTTTCTTTGAAGGCCAAGGATGCGTATTCCCAAACAATACTCGATGAATAGGCATTTATTACGCAAAAGCATCATGAAGAACATTTAGAGGTCAAACAAAAACTGATTTCAAATCCTTTACATTGAATGGGAGAGATTCAGAGGAAGAAAGATGCATTTCACATGCATTGAGCCAAAGAAGCAAAAAGGAGAGTATTGTGAAGTGCTTGATTCTGTTTAACAATTAACACAGAAAAATCTGTCTTGTAAGAAAAAGTGACGAGAGATGAAAAATATATATGTTATGACAACCCGAACGCAGACACATTAGGTGAATTCCAGCTAAACAACAGTATATACTTCGAAACGATCAATTCTTTGCAAGTATGGTCTCCTATGCATCTGGTAGAATATGAAAAGTGTCTATTATGAACCTTTGGATACCAGTGTAACCAGTGTAAGGGTAACTATCGAACGTTCCGAACTAATGCACCGTAAGCGTAACTATCGAACATAAGTACCAATTCCTTATATAAAGCTGGTAAACGGTCGAAAACTTTTTTTTTTCTTTTTTTTTTAATTTACTGGCAAATGTTTGCGACCCTTAAACTTGCTCCAAGATAACGCAAAGACTTATGTTGAGAAGGCGGTCAAGGACACATTAGCAATACATTTCTGGGATGCTTTAGAGTACATGGATTATACCCTTGACGTTGCTATTTCTGACTACGATTTGTTTCGCTCGATGCAGAAAGCCTTATAACTTTTACAATTGTGTATATTGGATGAAGTACTAAAATGGGTTGACGATTTCATTGCATCAAATGACGAATGGTTCTACACTGCTGGAATTCTTCAGCTGTCCCGCCTGATGGTGGAAGATTTATAATTATGAAGGAAAATATTTTGGTGAATATAGGTATTATTTGCAATTCTCAATTATGTGTTAATTTTATGAAATACGTTGTACAACTTATTATTTCCTCAATTATTATTTCGATTGCTGATAGATTCTTCACGATAGCGATTTGCATATTTTTTGTGAGTTGTCATAGACATTTGTCTATTAAATAGTTCTAACGATTTTTTATAGTGTTTGTACTTGCGTAGTTATAAACCATTTTGTATAAATGCCCATATTTCATAAAGGATTTAATATATTCACTTTCACACTCCAGATTATTATTTCTAATATTTTTTGTGAATATATATGAAACTGAAGGTAAATTTAGTTGAAAATAACCTTGAGTTATAAACAAAAATAAGCAATATAAAAACATAAAATTTTGTTTCTCCGTAAAGTAAAAATATAGCTTTATTTTCAAATAAATAACTGCTACTGCATTTAAATGTAAAATTTATAAATAACTATTATTTTGGAATGTTGAACATATAGAAATCCTAATAATCTAAAGTTATTATGTCGGATAATTTCAATTTGTAAATATTCGATTGAATGTTTGAGACACTTTTCGACGTAAGATTTGTATTTTCACAATATATTGTGTATGTCGCAAAGTTTATTCCCTGTGAAAGGAATTCTTGTAAACTTTGTTTGCCCATTGAATCTATTTTAATGGAAAAGCTTCTCCCTCTTAAAATACGAATAGGATGATGTGATAAATTATTCTTGAGATATATAAAATATATTTTTGTGTATATTTCGAATAAGTGTATTTTCTGATTACACTTATTATTATACATTCGCTTTTCCATTATAAAATTATTATATCAGCAGTATTTTAATGGCATTTAGAAACATTTTATTTAGAAGTATTTTCAAAGAATCATTTGTATCAGTCATTCCATTGTAGAATTATCTTAATACAAATATATCTAAACATTGTAAAGTGAGCCTATTTTCAGTTTGTTTTATTTCAGTATATGAAAAAGGAATTTATGTTAGACGTATAGTTATGAAAATTAGTAAATGCCGCTTGTGTTTTTACTTATTTTTTGAGTTTACAGATTTTTTTAACAAAAAAAAAAAAAAAAGAAAAAATCAAGATTATATTTAGAACTACAATTTACAATAATTCCGTTTTTACAATTAATTTTTGTGACAAATTATAACTGGGACGTAAATTTTAATTTATTCAATAAAGATTCACTTTCTTGGAAATAAATTTCTACATGTCTTACCATATATTTATATATACATAAGATAAAATTTAAATATAGAATTGGAGTAAAACTTCGATTATTAAATATATAAAACTTTTCTATATTCTAATGACTATTTGATTTTGTCCTGGTATGTATTTATATATTCTTGTATTTTATATTGATGCATTATATTTTGTGCTTGATTTATGAATTTAATTGCATTTTATGCTTTATATTAATTAAAATTCGTTTGCTACATGGTCTTGCTTCCATCTGTGAGAAGTTGGGGGCTAGAAACGTGTTTTTTGGTTAAAGTACCAGCGTTTCGTCAGAAACTTCTCATATTCCTTTCCCTACATGGTTGATCTCCCCTGATGAAGGCCCTCATGCGTTTTAGGATTAATTTTTCATCTGGCTTTAATTATTTTGCATACATATATATTAATTAGGAATGATGTTATTTACTTCTTTATTTTACACTTGAAATTTGTAAAATTCCTTAAAGAGTATTAATAAATGCAACACCAATGCTTTATGTGCATTATTATTTAAAGTAGTAGATCTGTAGATCACGAGCCTCAACGTCCTATTTGCATCACGCGTTATTCAACAGATCATTTTTATTTATTCCTTATTATATAATACACTAGCAGGCGACGCCCGCTTCGCTGGTCCCTATTTTTAAAAGAATCACTATAATTACTGAATTCTCAGAATTGCATTAATTTTTATCACGTGAAAAAAAAGAGAAACAAAATCTGATTAGGAAAAATATCGCACCGGGAGTCACTGTCTTCGGAAAAAATTCCCAAGATGCTCTAACTCTTATTTCTATTGTTTTCCCCCCTTCGCCCCCCTCCCGTCTATCCTAATAATTTTACAAATTCGAAAATATCCGCAATCGATTTGTAATATCAAAAACCTCTATGCACCAGTTTTGAACGATCTATCTCCATTTTATTTTTTTGCCCCTCCCAATAATTTTAAAAATTCGAAAATATCCCCAATCGATTTGTAAGTACCGAAAACCTCTATATACCAATTTTGAACGATCTAACTCTATTTTTATTTTTCTGCCCCCTTTCTCCCCTCCCCATTGTAGCCCCTCCTAATAATTTTACACTTTCGAAAATAACCCCATTCAACTTGCAGGCCTTTAAAACCTGTCTGTATCAATTTTGAACGGCCTAACTATATTTCTATTTGTTTTTGCCCATAGCCCCCCTTACCGCCCCACCCCCATTCCCGTCCCTCCTGATAATTTTACAAATTCGAAAGTATCCCCAATCTATTTGTAAGTATCGGAAACCTCTATATACAAATTTTGAATAATCTAACTCTATATTTATTTTTTGCCCCCCCTTCTCCCCTCCCCCTTCTCGCCCCTCCTATTAACTTTACACTTTCGAAAATATCCCCATTCGACTGGCAGGCCTTTAAAACCTGTCTGTACCAATTTTGAACGGTCTTACTGTATTTATATTTGTTTTTCCCCATAGCCCCTCCACTTACCGCCTCTCCTAATAATTTTACAAATTCGAAAATATCCGCAATTGATTTGAAAGTATCGAAAACCTCTATAAAAGTATCTGAAGTAAATAAACTTACCATTGACACCGTGCTAGTAAGGTGCATTATCATCTTGGAATGCTATTTGCGGAAATGTCCAGGATACCTCCAAAATAGTCGGTTAGGCACCACTTTTATGAAGACTGTGTATTATTTCGAGTTAATTGATCCCTTCAGCATAAAAATTTGCCCATCTCTTTGAAGAGTTATGCACCTCCGTAAAATAGTGTACGGAGAATGTGTCACTATTTTAAAAGTGCGATTTTCATTAAGTCGGTCATAATTTCATTGTCAGATTTGCTTGTTTTCTTTAGCTCGAAATAAGTTAAACTTGACGCATCAGAGAGAACTAGTTCAGCCCATTAATTAACTAATCATTTTTAAATTTTTTTAGACTTCTGAGGTCTTGCTTTCCAAATTTTCTTCACTAAGAATTCATTATTATTCATATATTCATTATTATTCATTATTCATTCATTATTTCAAATTTTCTGTCATTTAGACCTGCTTTGTTTAATAGTTGCTGCACTGTAGTTAAAGAAATTATACTGCTAAATACTTTTTCTAAATCTCTTTTATGTTCTAAATGTAATACAAACCGATTTTATACGCAATGACTTTTTAACTTACAGTCATCTCGCTTGGATGAGCAACATGGCCGCCTAAAGCCAAATTACCAGTTTAAACGGCCAAAATATTTTATATCTTGCTAAAACCATTTTACCATTATTTCGTTAACATTTAATTATTTTGTCATTTCACGTATTAAATTTTTTTTTAATTTTCATTCAAAAATTAATACTTTTTGTAGCATCGTTAACTGTCTTATTCTTACCACTTTTGAAGCAATTTCTAAAATTACAATTTTCCTGACAATTGAATTTTGTTTTTAACACTGGACTCAAAGCTAGCGTGTACGTGGAGGACAACATAATATGATCTATTCGATTTTTTTTTTTTTTTTTTTTTTTTTAACTATAAAATTGGCGGTTGTAGAAGGTGAAAAGGAAATATCCAAGCGTGACAATTTTTTTTTTTTTTTTTTGTCGCTTGGTCTACATATATGTGTGTATTTCTAATAACTGATAGTCCACTGTAATTCCTAAATACTTCAGCTAAATTTCATGCAAAATGATTACATAACACATCGGAATTATTTTGTGAAACCCTGTAAACTAATTAGCAATTCTATGCCCACAATTTTCAACAGAAAAACATGCTTTTTAAATTCTTGTAAAATTTCCTTATACTTAATGGGGTGTAACCATGTTAAAATACACTTTTAAGAAATACTGACAATAGACCTTAATAGTACGAAATTCTTTTATATATCGCATAAAAAGAGCCACAGTAATGATTTACACACAAAAGAATACACCTATTTAATTAATTATAACTCATTAATATTTCAACCTAATTTGACATCATTTAGATCGTTACAGCATGTCATCGGAATTCATTTGTGTGGTCCCGTAAATAAATTATTTAGTCCATACATATCCTTTTTTTAGAGTAAACATGCTTTTAAGCATCTTTATAATGTACGTTAATTCCATTATGTTCAATCGCAACATAAACGCATTAAAAAGCGTTTAAATAAAAATCTGTTCATAGGCTCTAATGTCACGAAATTCTTTTGTGGGTCTCTGTAAACGATCGATAAACATTGTATACACCAGTAAAAACTATTCAGCTTATTCTACGTTTTTCATGAATAATTGTTTGAAATTTAACGTAATTTGGTTGATTACACGTCATTGTCAGAAAACTTTTGTAACGTCCTGTGCATTAATTAGGAAGCCTAATTTTCTGCAGAAAACTTAATTTTAAGCATCTCGGTAATGTACCCTAATTTAATTTTGTTTTTTCCAAAGTAATAATGTTAAAATGCGTTTAAACGAAATTTACCTCTTATGCTGTAATCATAAGAATTCTGGCGTGTCTCTGTGCGCAATTCATAAAAAATATAGACATAAAATATTATACAGCTATTTCTATACATATCCGGGACGTGTGTGCCAATTTGCAAGTAAATCGGAGGATTTTAGCGGCCGCTATTGTGGTACATGCAATTTCTTCCCATAGGCCGTAATGATAATAAAAACTTTGGCGTGTCCCTGAACACAAACTACAAAATGAATATACTCACAAAACGACACAGCTAATTCCGTGGGGACCATGAACATGTGTACCAAATTGCAAGTCAATAACGGGATTTTTGCGGTCGTGGTACATGAAAATTCTTCTTATGCCGTAATGATAAGAATCATTTTGACCTTTTCCTGTACAAGAACTACAAATCGAATACACACCCAAAATTATACAGCTAATTCTGTGGTGCTCATGAGCATGTGTACCAAACTGCAAGTCAGTGGCGTGATTTTTTGCGGCCGCTATTGCGCAACAAACATATAAACAGACAGACACACAGACGGAACCCAAAATCTTTCTGAGTCTCAAAACGGAGGCCTCCATTGACGTTGTTGCGAAAATCGCTACTTCCACTTCAACTTTTTGTAATCCGATCGCCTGCGCCTGCGCGCACGAGAGGAATTGTGCGTTCGATAGCAAGAAGAAGAATGTTCTAAGTTTCCAAAATGTAAATATTGTGTATTGTTAGCGCGCGTTAAGTATTTATGTAATTTTATCAGTATTATGTCTTTAATAATTTGTGATTGTGTATTTACCAGATAAAATGCGTTTATTTAAAGAAAATGACTGTTCTATGAGTGAAAGTTTCCACTTATTATAGAATTAGGAACGAATATTTCATCCCTCGAACAACACAGATGAAGGAAGGTAAGTTTTTCTTACCTTTTATTATTGAAAAGAAACATAAATGATTCTATTTGTTTTTAATACGAAATTTTTGATTAGATGAAGATTTGTAGAATCAATTTTGTTGAATACTAATTTATTTAAAATTTAGTATATAAATATCGAATATAGGTATTCTTAAAGTTTGAATTCGATATTTATTGGCATCCTACTGCCGGGATCTGTTTACCTAGGATTATAATGGAAAAATTAGCTAAAGAAAGAACACCTTTAAGAAGTGCGTTTACACGTATCGCTAATTTATTAGAGAATAATTTAATAGAGGAAGATAAGAATATAGAAGAAATTGAAGTTTTATATGCTCAATTAAATGAAAAATGGGCAATGTTATGTCCAAAAGAAAAAGAAATATTAGATGTTCTTGTTAAAGATGATAAGTGTACACAAGATAATTATGATAAAGAGTATGAAGGCTTTAGTTCTTATGAAGAAAAATTTATTAAATTAAGAACAAAAGTTGAAAAACTTTTGAAAAATTCTGAAATTGAAAATTGTTTTCAATCAAATGAAAATATAATAAAACGAAAATTCAAACTTCCTGAAATAGAATTTAAATTGTTCGGGGGTGAAATAAAAGAATGGTTGCCATTCTGGCCACAGTTTGAGAAAATACACAACGATGAAGAGATACCAAATGAAGATAAATATCAGTATTTGTTGCAGGCCACAATAAAAGGCTCAAGGGCACGGGAAATTGCTGAATCGTATCCCGCCACAAAAGATAGTTACAAAAATGTAATAGAATGTCTTAAAAGTCATTTTGGGCGTACAGATATGTTAATTGAAGTTTATATACGAGAAGTTCTTGCGTTAATGACGAATAATGCTATAAGTAAAGGTCCAAAAATGCCACTTTTTAAATTGTATGATAAAATTGAAACATATTTACGGTCATTGAAAATGCTAGGTGTTTCAAGTGAAAATTATTCATCAATTTTATACCCGTTAATTGAATCTTGCTTACCTGTAGATATTTTAAAAATATGGGAAAGAAATTTGAGTTCGACCTTGAACTACGCAAAACAGGAAAATGATGATGAATTGAAATCGGGTAACAAATTAGATTGTTTGATGAACTTTTTGCGGCATGAAATTGAAAGTGAAGAAAAGGTGAAACTTGCTCGTAGTGGATTTAATTTTGAAAATGTGAATAAAAGTACTTATCCGCCATCCGTTCGACGTGAAAGAATTATTCCTACCGCAGCTGAATTATATAATTCTTCTGAAGTGAAAAAAGAAATGTGTATATTTTGCAATAAATCACATGTAAGCAGTGAATGTAAAAATGCTGATAGTTTATCCTATGAGGATAAAAAGCAAATATTGATGAAAAAAGGTGCTTGTTTTAAATGTTTAGCTGCAAAGAAACATTTATCCCGATTTTGCAAAGCGAAGATACCGGCCTGTGATTGCGGAAAATTTCATTTCAAGATAATGTGCCCTGGGAAAAGCGATCAAGAACATCGAATTAAATTTCAGCAATTTGAAAATTTAAATTCTGAAAATAAGAAAGACACTGTTTTAGCAAATAAAACCAGTACTCGACAAGTTCTTTTGCAAACTCTGATTGTTCGTCTTAGAAAGGGAAATAAAATGAAATACATCAGGATATTATTTGATTCTGGCAGCAGCAAGTCCTATTTGTCAACTTTTGCATTAAATGAAATGGGATATGAATGCATAGGTAAAGAAGATTTGACACATAGCTTATTTGGTGGAGTAGAAACTGTGATACCCCATAAGAAATATTTAATAGGTCTGAGTGACTATAAGGTATTTATAAGGTATTTATAAATTTAATAAGGTATTTTATTAGGCATACAAAAAATTATTTTATTAGGCGGTTTTGAAGAAAATTATTAGAGTAATTTTTGAGATACGGACTTACGGCCCACTATCGGTTTTTCAATTTTTCCAAGAAATTGGAAAATTCATCTCTACACGAGAACAGTCTCATTTCTTTCGTTGTTCTATCTTCATTAGTTTATGATATATGATAATATGAAGATGCCTCAAATACATAAACATTCATACAGACACACACACACAGAGACCAATGACCCAAAAATATTTTTTTTCTTTTTACTCAGGATACTTTAAACCACGCAAATTAGGTAAAAACTCGTGATCGAAAATTTTAACCGAATACGTACGTTAATCGAGTAATTGAAATATAAACGATATCCGTTTTTAAACGTAAATAAATAACATTTAGAGCGTATACTATTAATGAAATAGTAAACATGCTTTCTTGCAGTCATTTCCACTTGTTAAATAATGTGTGTGTGAGAATATAAATTACCAAATATGGTTTGAATAATTTGTCTGTAAAGTTATATTAGACGCTCATTAACTCTAGTGAATTAAATTTACAAACAAAATTTGTATAAAACGGGATTTATATTTTCAAAATGTAACTAATCTTATATATTAATATACTGGACTATTTCTTTAAGGCCAACAGGATGAATTTGTGCTTGCGCAAACAAATTTGAGGCAAACTAAAACGATCAGATTTGTTTTAATCTTTGGGGAACACTAAATCCAGGACTCTATAAGAAATTGCAACTGAATTTTCTCCGCTTTTGAGATAGAAACGCAAACTTTACTGTTTGCTTGTACGTATTTTTTAGCTGCTCTAAAGATGCAGAACACGACCGCATTACAATGCTAGAACACGACTTTAAAACTTGTAGCTGCATCCGTTTATAAAGTTAAGTGGGACGGACAAGGTTTTAGTGCACAGCCTGTATATGTATATGAAGATTGCATTTACATCTCATAGAGAACACCTTCATCCGATCATAGTTTAAATTTTCAGAATAACTAGGTTAAAAACATATTGCAATCACTGTAAAAATTGAAAAAAAAAAAAAAATAATAATAATAATAATGGTAATAAACACACTTTTTGGCATAAAAATCCTAACTTTTAAAATTTCCACTTACTGAAAAATATTATTTATATTCTTAAAGAAATAGTCAAAATCAGGCAATTCTAACTTGATTTAAAATAAGAGGGAATAAAAACGAAACATCGCATAGTACATGTATAATTCAATAAAAAGTTTTTGTTTGGAAATTAAATCGTTGCGACATTTTTATTTTTTTTTTTTTACTTTCTCTGACCCATAGGGTCGAGAAAGTATTGTTTTATGGTGAAATTTTCGAACGTGAGTTTTTGTTATATTTACATGTTCTGAGGTCTCCTGAATACGAAAATCACGTTTTTACCGAATGGTCTGTGTGTCAGTCTGTCTGTGCGTTATCAGCATATCCAAGAACAAATATTAGCAGAAATTTCAAAGTCAGTATGCAAAATGTGTATCATATTGGAATGCTACACTAAGCTTTTCGTTGAGATGAAGCAAATGGTTCGTGTACAGGGAAACGCAAAATTATTCAAATACATTACGTCTATGGGGGAAATTCCAGGTAAGTAGAGTTTAAAAACTATAGACTGCACAAAACAAAATGAAACGAATATATATTTTTTTGTAATAGATTTAGTCCACTGGGAATTGTTTTTTGTGTATGTAGGAGCCTCTCCTCCCCCTCCCTGGGGGGCGGGGAGTCTCCCCTCGAGGGGAGTAAATTTTCATGATATGTATCTTTTAAAATAGCTCGCCAATACCTTTAAAACGAATGGTTGAACCATCGATCTGCGATAATTTAAAATAATGTTATGGATTTTTTTCTTCTTTTTTAACAATATATATATGTATATATATATATATTATTATTATTATTATTATTATTATTATTATTGTAATTATTATTATTATTATTTTATGTAATATTAAGAATAAATTCAACTTTGTTTGTATAATTAGTGTTATACTACCTCCCTAATATACAAATCGTCTGCATTATCATGGAAGATAATTTTTTTAAATATTAATTTTGTGGCTTGTGTGGTGGCCACATCACACTAGTTATTTGTTGTTAGTGGATGTGCTTTACTAATAATATTTCACAATTTCCCGGAAAACTGTTTGGGAATTTAAATAAATTCCTCATGGAGATATGGTAAATAATGTATGATTTAAGCTAAACATTCATTGCTTGTTTTTTGTATATTTACACATTTTGAGGCTTCCTGATTACCGTAGTCAAGCTTTATAACGTTTGATCTTTGTCTCTTAGAATAGCTTAAAAACGAATAATTTTAGGAGATCCAAATGTTGTATTTTGAAGATAGTATAAGTTTGTTACTGGAAAAGTTTGATCAAGATTGAGAAGTTTCAATGAATGTTGCGTGTGAAAATTGTCTGTATAATTTTAAGTAAATTTTAATTTTAGTAACAGAATTAAATTCAATATAAATGCAGGTGCATTAATAAAACGGAGGGGGGGGGGGGTTCAGGGGGGCGATAGCCCCATCCTCACACAACACTAATTATCATATAAAACTATTCCGATGCCTAATATGAATTGTTTAATATAGGTTTACATAACAGTAATCGTTATCTTACCTCTTAATCTCTAACCTATATTTATGGTATTAAATTTCAGTGTAAAAGAAAGTTGTGTGAGTGACACACCAGATTATTTTAATATATTATGGTAGTGCTCAAACACACATGTGTTTTCCATTTTTGCAGCATGATAAACTATTACAACCCAAATTGAATTTAAATACTTTTGCACGACTAAAATATCAAAATTGAATTTGATGTATTTTTGAGCAATTAATTTCAAATAAATCATTTTTATAATAATAATAATAATAATAATAATAATAATAATAATATTGATTATGAATAATTTTTTATAATAATAAATATAAAAAGAAATAAAAAATGTTTATTTATTATGTTTGTTCCAAAATTCTGTGTGCGTTAAAAATCCCTTTACAGGATATATGACACTTTTAGTTTTAAATCATCATATAAAAATTTTTTGACAAGTTGATTTTTTTTTTTTTTTTTAACCGAAAACATAGTGTTAATAGAAGTTTTATTATTCTGAATATGTATTTCAACTTTGAATTGGAATTACACTGCTGCACACGAAATATAATTTTCTATAAAAATATTTTTTATTACATAATTTAAGAAAGTATTTCTTACAAAGTTTAGGGATATATTTTTACGTTTAATTCTTTCTTAAAAAGTCATTCCCTTTGTGCCTCATTTTGACATGTTTCGAGTTTGATCAAACTGCACTCTTATAGCATGCATTAAGTATGTCATTACGTTATGTCATGACGGAAAACTACAAAACGATTTTTAATGATGTTTCCTGTGAAATAATGTTAGACACGCAAGATGTCATTTATGCTACAATTTTTAGCTAATTTACAATAATTTTGGAACTTTTTATTTCTTTCTTTTTTTTTTTTTTTTTAATAATAATAATAAGTAGTGTTTTATCTTTTCATTAAAAATCTTTTCTTGTGTCAAAGAAAGTGGATTTCCAAGATTTCTATAAATAACATCATTTTGTCGCTACGACTTTTGTGAGTGTAAATGCACGTAGCATTATAGGTATTTTAGAAATTATTATTATTATTATTATTTTGTACTTTACATTTACACGACACGAAAATAAAATAATTTGAATTTTCTTAACAATTTATTGAAAATTTTCGCATCTAAATCTTAAAACTTATAACATCTGAAATAAAAAAATCTAAAAAGATACTTTAAGTAGACAAAAGTTGGAAAATATCCGCTTAATTTAGGATATAAGCATTTGCGTACCCTACATAACATGAGAGTATAGCTGTTATAACAATATAGCTGTTGCTCGTAATGTGGTATCTAGTTACAGGAAAGTGTCTATGCTAAAAAAAGCTGATATACGTTAAAACAAATAGATAAATAAATATGTCTTGGGAAACATTAGATATAGAGTTACATGAAAATATTCAAATACAAAATCGTATAGAACCTTCGAATTAGTACGAAAAGACACCTTTTGCCCATAAAAGGATTTATGGAGTGCGCATTTCTTTTTCGATATTTGTCTAATCTGTGACGTTAAAAACTATGTGTAAACGAAAGAAATATTATTTTTCTTACTAACACTTAGATGGTTATTTCATTAAAATGACGCTCCATTTACATTAAAAAGACCTTAAATAAATAGATTCATTTTTTTCTATTTTCATTTCTTTTTTCATTTTTTGATGCTATTGATTATTGAAATCTCGATTAATCAAACGCGCATTTTATAAGTAATACTTATTTTTCACAAGGTGTAGTCAGGTACTAATTTAAGGTCTCACCATAACGTTCTAACTGAATTTGAAGACGGATCATTACGTTTCAAAATTAGGAACGATAATTCGTAAGTAAATATTTGTCAGTATATTTCGTAAGTATATACAGATATCACATTTAAGGCATTAGTTATATTCCTTTTCAATATAAGGTGGGTGGCCAGAATTGTAGAAGGCACCTAGTAAATTATACATAATATCACTTCCAAGTTTAAAAAAGCTTTAAAATTAAATTTAAAAGTTTTAAGGAAAAAGTTTTCTGTTCTTTACTCTCTCTCTCTCTCTCTCTCTCTCTCTCTCTCTCTCTATATATATATATATATATATATATATATATATATATATATATATATATGAAATTATAATATATGTTTTCAGTCATATAAAAGTTGAAAATATGAAAAAAAAATAACTAAAGAAAAACTTACGAGAAAATTAATGAATGTGAAACAATTCATAGGTAAAACTAGAAAAACGTAAAATAAATGATTTAAACTGTTAAAAAAATACCCCGTATGACTTGAGACATACGTGTGGGGTTAAAGCATGCTTTTAATTGATCAAACTCTCCCCTTGGCAGACAGTTTAATAAAAAAGCACATATATGTCTAAATTCAATATGGTTAAAACAAAATGAATAAAATAATATGGAACAGACAAAAACTTATATGGAATAGGCAGAAAATTTATCAAACATTTACACAAACAGCAGCAAATATCATAAGATCTCCAAAGAGAACTTTAAAAAAAAAAAAAAAAAAAAAACGAAACAATCGAATATTACAACGCCATCTATATTAAATTAAAGAAATTAAAACAATAAATAAAGTTATTATAGCTAAATTTAATCGAAAAATAAGAAATATTTAAAAAGGAAAATTAAAAAATCATTTATATTTCAAATGTTTTAAATATTTTCCTATAATATAACCATGTAAAAAATCTATAGAGTAATCATTTTCAATAGCTCTATTAAAGAAATCTTGAACATCCTTAATTTTGTCATGATAATTAGAAAATAATCTTTTATTACAATTAAGATAGTTTAAAATGATATTTCTGTAGATAAGTTTACTTATGCTAGAGCTCCAATGAATCAGTTTAATCACATTAAAATAAAAATTATTTCTTTTATCAAAAATAGTTGTAATCATTTCATTATCTACAATATTCCAAAAAAGTCCAAGAAATTTGCTTTTAAAGGATTAAAATTAGTACTAATGAGTTTTAAATAATGAGGATAAAAATTTGTTTTTATTTTAATGTCATTATTAGTACTAGTAAAAGCGATCAGATCATCAATATATCTGTAAATTATAATACCCTCATTAAATTTAAAATTATTTTCATAAGTATGCAAATTCATATTTGCTAAACTGTTGCTAGATACAGAGCCCTGAGGAATTCCATGTGTTTGAACACAAAACTTCCCATCATAATTAATATAATTTTCTTTTTGAACCAAACTCTCTCTCTCTCTCTCTCTCTCTCTCTCTCTATATATATATATATATATATATATATATATTGTATGTATATATAAGGTATTTAATTTGTGAAAAAACTTCGATCTCCAGTATTGAATGGATTTACACGGTTTGAGATGTTCAGTACACGATCTGACCATTTTTAGAAAATGTCTTTCTTACTGTCTATGTAGGTTGGTTGGCTGGTTTGTTTTGTTTTACGTCGCAATATTGCTGCGAAAAGGGCAATCCGTCTGCCTAGGTGTCTGTGTTTTAGTATCATGAATTTTGGGGACGCTGTATCTCAGGAATCAATGAACAAATTTTAACTAAATTTGGTAATTGATTTGAAATTGACCTAAACTGGTACAGATTATATTTGGGGATCACACTCTCAAAATGTAGTGGTGTTACGTTGCTTCATCTTAATTTTTAATATTGGCAAAATAAACAAAATTTTCGTATAAATCTATATAAATGTTCATTTAATGAATGATTGTGAAAATAAAATAATTTTTTTTTTAATAATAGGAATAATAAAATAGGAAAATCATTGTGTGCTTGTAGAAGTATCGATTTCTTTTTTGTAAGGGTGGGGGTAGGGGAAAGTATCTCTTTAGGATTGTAAATTTTCAATATAGTTATCTTCCAGAAGAACCTTTAAAACGAATGGTTCAACCACAGATCTGTATTAATTTAAAACAAAGTTATGAAAATTCTCATAAAAAATGCTTTTCTTTTTATGTTGGCACAAAATTGATTTTCTTTTGGATTTAGTATTATACTTCTCTGAACTAAAAAACGTCTGCGATCATTAGAATACAGTCAGCATTCATCGGAGAGATTTAATGAATAGTAATTTAATAAATATTTTGTACTGCGCGAGATTGTATAAGGCAATATAAAAGACAGTATTGTGGTGGCTGCAACATACTAGTTCAATGGAATATATATATATATATATATATATATATATATATATATATACGCTTTTGTAATTAAGTACAAGGAGCATTTTTTTTTTTTTTTATGATAATAATAGTAATTAGCATAATAAATTAAAGGTTATGGAACTGATTACCTGCTCTGCATGAAAATTGACCCCAACTTCATTTTTTCAAATTCTTATGTAAAATGATCTCCTGAATCCGAATATGGCACCCATTTTGCCCTATTATCCGCCTTTTTTGGGGACGCCCCACTATTTTTATGACATATATATATATATATATATATTGTTTTCAATTAAAATAATTGTTTCCCATTCTCCAAATCAAATTCATGGCAATAAAATTACCGAATAGTAATAAAAAATGGGGAAGGGGGCGGCGTCCCGAGTAAACGGTGAGTGGTCAGGTAAAATGGGTTCATATTCGGATTCAGGGAGTCATTTTATAAGAATCATCAGGAATGGTACCAGAGCTTAAAAAAATAATTTAAATAAATAAATAAATAAAAAATGCAGCACAATGTTATAAAAAGGAATATTATTACTGTCGTGAAAAAATATTGTTTTCAGTTTATGTCTGCTAAAATGTGATTTTTTAATTGTTGTTAAATTTTTAATATTCACGATAGATAAACCTTCAATTTCTGTTAATATTTAAAGAAGAATTTTTGTTTTATTATTCGTCTGATATTTTTATTTTTTTACTCGATTTTTGTAAAAGAAATTGATTAACTGCAAAAATGCTTTTAAAAACTTTGTGAATGGCATACTGAAATAACATGTATATACCCTGAATGCATAAACTCTTTGGAGAAGAAAAAAAAATAGTAATTTTATGTACTTTTCAACATTCACAATTATATAGTTTTGAAATTCGAGCGAATAATCGATATTACAAATAAAATGATTTTGGTTAAAAATTCTAAATTTATCTAAAAATACATCTTAGCAGAGAGAAACAGCATAATAAAAATATATTATTTTTGTGTGTTTTGAAATTATTCATTCAGTTATTTAAAACTTAAACTGTAATTTTTATAAACAAAAATTCGTTTCTGCATTTTAAGACAAACAACTTCTATAAAAACACTAATTTAACATATTTAATTCCCATTAGGCATAAGATTTATGGTTTCAGAACATTAGTAATCCGAAAGTATAAATCTTTGACATCTAAATAATTATGAGTTGATAGCTTCATATTAAAATAAATCTCTTTTCTCCAAAGTTAAATCTTCGGCATTAATAAATGTCTGGTGTCCAAGTATGTGTCGTTAATAATATATTTTTTCTTTTTTTTCTTTCTTTTTTTAAAGTAATATATGGTCTAGTTCATTGTATCAAAATATACCATTTTATAACTCTCCCTATTTATTTGCCACAGTCAAAAATCATGGAATATGATGTAAGAATATTATTGTATAGTCTTTAAATTCTTTCGTTGAATTATATTATTTGTATGTCGAGTAAGCAATTACAGACAGTAGTAATTCCTTTAAGTTGGAAATGTCTAACAATACATTAATGCTTTGATATATTAAAAAAGTCTTTCGATGTCTTACAATTTTTCACATAATATAATTAATATATGGTTTATATGTGCTAATAAAGTGTCAATTGATTTATGTCTACTTAATTTGCATACATTTCTAATAAAATTTTAACCAATTTGCTTAATATATATATATATATATATATATGTATGTATGCATTTTATTTATTTATTTATTTATTTATTTATTTATTTTATTTTACATATAACATGTATTTTTTCTGTCATATTTATATTTTCTATGATATTACGCTTTTTATAAGCAAAACTATCTTTTATAATAATAATAATAATAATAACAATAATTTTACTTTACAATAGAAATACATAATAAGACATAAACTAAATAAATGTAAATTGTGTGAAGGTAAAGTAACTGGAATTAATGTCTTTATTTTGAAAGAAATATGATTAAAAAAGCGATCCACTTTTCTACTTTACACAGTATACTTAAACTAAATCTTCTTTGTGTAATGTTTTATGTGTGATTACATAAGTATGTTTTCTAATAAAATTTAACAACCTTATTTAAATGCATTAGTTAACCGGAATATGCATTACATATATAAAATTTAGATTAATGATCTAAAATGTAATACATACGAGAAAAAATAAATTTATGACATAGAATTAGTTTTCTTTTATAAACCAAGTAAGTTTCAGGATTATTCCTATGCGCGCAATACTGTTGTAATACCAAATTATTGAGCAAAATTTGAGAGAAAATAATGGGTTGTGTCACTATAAAAAATTTGCGGCAAATTTACGGTTATTTGTCCGTCTGCAAAATGGCACTTTCTTTCTTGTTCCGTCTGATGTCGAATTTTCCAGTTTACTTTCTTTAGTTAATTCAATCGTCGTTTGCATTAAATTCCCTTTCGAGATGGAGTATGATTTCTTCTTGCTTTTTCTTGACTTATTTGTGTCTAAAGACAAGGATTGGCTTTCATCCACTGTCTTTAAAAAACATCTGTCTCTCTTTCGCCGCTTGCTCTTTCAAACTAGTTAATAAACAGAAAATGTCTGAGATATATCTACTTATGTTTTTCGTGCCGTAGACATTTGTTCTGATCAGTCTAATCTCCCACAAGAAATTAATTAATTAAAATTTCTTGCCCTTTCTCGAGGATATAATCCCTCATACATTGATAAAGCTCTATACACTTTAAAAAATGGTTTCTTGAAAATGAGTTAAATTGTCTCAAAATAGCTCCGAAACAATATATACATAAATTTGAAAACCCATGTACTCATGTTTAAGTATATTGCCATGTCAAACATGGGGGTAATGGGATTCTTATTGGTCAGCCCTATTTTTGAGCATGCCATTATACTCAAAAATGAGAACATAGGTTTTCAAATTTAAGTATATATTGTTTCGGAGCTATTTTGAGACAATCTAGCTCGTTTTTAAGAAACCATTTTTTACAGTGTATAAATTGAAAAGTTCGAAACCTTCTGTTTCCAAGTTGAATGATCACGGTCTCATCCTAGTTGTTTTACCTTTTTATTCATCGATTTCTGTTGAAATTTCTAAAATTCTTTCACACTCTAGGTTTAGAGGCATACATAAACCCGTCAAAAAAATTAAATTACCTTTTTTTAAAGATCCCATTCCTAATGAAACCAACCTGCCATTTATTTGGCCCTTGTTCCTTGTGCAATTTAGGTTATATTGGTCAAACTGGAAGGAGTTTGAATTATAGAATAAATGAGTACCATCGGAATGTTCGTAATGGAGAAATTTCTAAATCTTCTATTGCTTCCCTCTGCTGGGCTGCTGATCAATATTTTCTAAATCTAACATAATTCTTTTCTCCTATCTCCTTTTTGCATTTGGATATTCATAATGCTTTTCGCATATTTAAAAAATCGAAAATTCTTATTAATCATATTTTTTCCGCTTCGTTTTGTCTGATGCTTGGAAATTATTCACGTAACTTCATTTTTTTGCTTAGTTTTGATTTTTAGATTTGATTTTTTAATTTTCTTTAATTAATTATTTTCTTCTTTCACTTTGATTATTTTGGTCACACCACTATTTATATTTACGTTCCAATTTATTTGCTTTTACTTGTTCCTTTTATTTGGTTTTGTACGTTGCCGCATTGTTTGCAGCACTAGTGCCTAATTTGTTCCGCCTCTAAGTTCCTAATTTGTTCCTCAAACGAAGGGTCGTGTTTTATTTCAACCACAAGCAATTATTGTGAGTTCTTGTAATTTATGGTGTTTATTCAAAGTTTTCTTCTTATTTTTAAACGTCTGTTGATTGGTGTTTTTTTTATACCACCCTGGTAGTTCTAGGTTCACAAGAAATATAATAGTTATAGTGTTAAGTGTAGCATGTGTGTACCCAATATACACTATAAAGGTATTTTACAAAATTTCTCTTCTTTAAGGCAGCGAGAGGATAGAAGAAAAACTCGTTCCTGAGAGTAATTCTTTTAAAGCTTACTTCAGGACGATATTTTTTAATGATATTTTTTCACTTGCATTCTAGTAAGATTAAAAAGGATATACATACTAGTAAAATTAAAATGGCTACATACAGATGGGCACTACTTCACGTTATAGGTACTAGGATACAACATAGTGCAAATTAGAAAGGCACTGAGTAAGTCTTTGTGGATACAATTAAAATTCGTAAAGAAATCGTTTGTTCCTTTTTGCGCGATCACCAAAGGGACTGCGGCAGGCAGTGGGGAGAAGTACTTAGCATGTTGAGGAAAGGGAATTCGCTACTGAAGGGAAAGGGTGCCAAAATCTAGATTTTGACTGATTTCAATGAATTAAAGTTTTTTTTTTTTTTTTTTTTTTTTTTTTTTTTAGATTTGAGATTTTTATATTAATAAATGATGTTATATTTGGAGAATTTATTTAAGTATGATAAAGAGAGAAGCGGGCAAAACCTGCCAGGTAATAAAAACTTAGAATATTCTGTAAATTTTGAATTGAACACGTATTTGAATTCTATGCAAACACGTGCAAGAGGTTTATTGTTTTTTTAAAATTTTCTAATGTATTATTTTGATTGTTCTCTTCACAAAAGTAAAAGCTGACACAATATTGTACTTTTTATATTTTTATAAAAGGTGTCTAAATTCAAATTTATGGGTTTAATGAGAAATGTGCAGAGGGTTTTTATTATTTATTTGGTTTTAGAGAATTTAAAAGATTTTGATAAAAAATGAAAGTAATTACTTGTAAAACATATATTTTTTTATGTTTAAAATTTTAAATATCCTTAAAAAAATAAAAAAAAATATTTATTTTTTATTTCATTTTATTTTATTTTATTTTATTTTTTAGTTAAAAAAATAAAAGGTATCTATTTATTGTCAAAATTTAATGAGATTAATTACTGTTAAAAAAAAAAAAAAAAAAAAAAAAAAAATGTTAAATTTAATAATATTAATATTATAAAAAAAAAAAAAAAATTAAAATGGTTTATTATATTTTAAATAGAAATTAACCAATTTCTACATTGTAGCAATTCACTGCAGACTGAAAATTTGAAGATATTCATTTCAGAAGTTTCAAGCATATTTAAATGTCTTTAAAAATAATTCAAGTGCTTAAAGTAACATTAGAAATAACCCTTTCTAACATATATTACTAAAATATCTGGTAAGTATTTCAAGCACACTTAAGATAATTTTCAAGTGTGTCTATTCACATTCTTTCCCACTTTTTTAAAGTTTATTTCCGCAAAAGAATGTAAATTACTTTTTAGTGTCAAAGAAAAGTTTAGGAAAATCCGCCAGAATTTTCATTTGAACTCTTTTAAATTTCTTTAAATAAGAATTACTAAATTTCTGAAAGCCTGAGATGCATAAAAATAAATTTATATATATATATATATATATAAATGATAAATGAACGATTTCAATGATATATTAATAAAGAAGTGTCTATTGAAACTACTTGTAAAAAATAACTTTAACATTGTATTGTATATAATGGTTTTTATAACAGAAGATTAAATAACAAAATATTTTTTCTTTCATAAAGTACATTTTTTTTTAAATTCCACTACCCGAGTACCCTAGGTAATGGAAGTATTGTATTCAGTCCAAAAATTCGATATCGAGTTTTCATCTGATTTACATGTTTTAAGGTCATCTGTGTCCAAAAAAGTAGTTTCTGGTAATTGGTCAATGTGTGTGTATGTGCGCGTGTGTGGGGAGAATTTTCTGACTATCATATCCCCGAAACTATTAAAGACAGAACTACGGAATTTCAGAATTGAGAAAGAAATATCTGGTGTGCAGATGATTTTTCCAATTTTTGGTGAAAACTGAAAAACCGGAAGTGGGACCGTAGTTCTGTATCTAAAAACGACTCTTAAGATTTTTTTGAAAGTTGCTATATAAACAATCTGTTAGATGTCCTTTCGTATGAATTAGTTGGTTAGTTCAGGAAAATTGATAGGCGTCCTGCATAACCAGCTCAATTTCAATTTTTTCAACTGCGTCCTTTAAAAACGGCAGCACAGTTTTTTTTTTTTTTTTTTTTTTTTTCAAAATTTACATATTAATCCCCATTTTAGCTATCCTTTTATATGCAATCGTTGCTTTCCTGTCAATAATTGAGTACTTGGTTATTACATGAAAATTAATAGTCATACTGATTAGGTAGGCCAGTTTTGCATCCACGAAATTGTTGTTTCAAAAAATAGCTCTGATTTTATAATTGTTATTATTATTATTATTATTTTAACTCGCTATGTAAACTCTGTTTTATATGACTTTGTATAGTAAATCAATTTATTGACTAATGTATAGTAAATCAACTCAAGCCATTAAAACTACATGTAAATTTAGCGGTCGATTTATTGATGCAGTCTCATTATTTTCGTTTGCTATACTTTAAACTTATAATCTTACCTGATTTTATTTCTTTGGGAAGAGATAATGATATTTATATTTAAAAAAAAAAAAAAAATGTCTTCGCTCTAATTATTTTAAGATAAATTATTTCTGAAATTCACCTTATATATTTGCATTTATTACATTTAAACAATAATCTCATAGATGTCTTAATTTTTATTAAAATGGGAAGGAACATTTGTAAATCACATATTGCTTCCCTTCTCCCATGGGGTAAGAATTGCTAAGATGCAAAAGAATTTTTAAACCATTCGTATTTCTTATATTTTAAAATATCTTAAGCACATATGTTTATTTTTCCATTAAAATAGGAAGGAATATAAAAAAACCCACTTTTTCTACTTTTCTCCCTAGGGTTGTGAATTCGTGAAATACTTGTAAGTAATTTTAGTTATTAGTATTTGCTTGATTATAAAGTATATCCGCTTTTTATTTTATTGAAAAAGGAAGAGGTGTATGAAAAATCAGTTTTTATACCCTTTTTCTTAGGTGCGAAATCCTTAAATTTCTCAAGATGTTCCTGTTTATTATATTTAAAGCATGAAGTTTACTTGTTAATTCGTTCAGATAAGAAATAATATTGGAACACACGACTTCCTGAAATTCTTGAAATTCTAAAAATTAATTCCTAAATGTTTAACTTTTTCACATTTTAACGCTTACATTTTTTTTTTCCGTTCAAATGTAAAGTGATACAATAATAAAGTGGGAAAAAAAAAAGTTTCTCTTTGGGAAACAGAGATTCTGAAATTCTTGAAATACACCCAATGTGTTTTTATTTGTTATATTTTAAAGCAAAATTTTCTGGTCATCTATGTTTTCTCTCAGTTATAGAGTACATGTAAAAAACAGGTATTCCACCTCCCCCCACTTCCCTTTATTAGAGATAAATTCCTGAAATTCTTGAAATTAATATTTCGTATTCATGTTTACTATATTTTAAAGCAGGAATTTTATGATATACTTTTCCTTAAAATAAATAAATAAATAAATAAAAAATAATATAAATAAATAAATAAAAAATAATATAAATAAATAAAAAATAATATAAATAAATAAATAAAAAATAATATAAATAAATAAATAAAAAATAATATAAATAAATAAAAAATAATATAAATAAATAAATAAATAAATAAAAATAAAAACACATATATGAAAACACGTTTCACCCCTTCCGCCCGAGAGGATCGAATTCCTGAATTTTGAGGAAGTATTTCTTAGGTAAATGTATTAGTTATATTTGAAAGCAAGAATGTTATGTCTGAGTGATTAAACACACACACACACACACACATTATCTTTTGTAATATGCGATGCGCTTAATAATTTTTCCTTCTTTAATACAATTTTGTCCTTTTATCCTTCTGGTGTTAGACTTTTTTTTTTTTTTTTCACACTTGGCATTGTGAGTTTTTTTGTTTTCGTTCCATGCCAATTTCTATGGAATTTTGTCTCTTTTTTTCCAGTGTTTCTATGGATTTTTAGTTTCCCCCCCCCTCCCCACGTATTTTACATTCTAAAGTGCGGTGGCTCCCACCCGCCCACCCCCGCTGAGTCTTATAATAGGCCGTCGTATAAACCCTCGACGATATATTGAACGCCCCAGCCCACCTGTTTCCGATCTACGATGTCTTTTTCTTGTCAATGTTGTCCTTTTATCCTTTCCGGTGTGACCTTTAAAATTTGCGTAATAAACTACATATTGTAGCTAAAGAAGGAAATTTTGTTATATTAATATTATACAAATAAATTAAATTAAACGTAAGAATTTTTTTTTTTGCATGATAAAGGAAAAAATACTTAGGGAAATATTAATTTTCTAACAATGAAGCATTTTGCATCATTTGTTTTAGTGTAAAAAAACAAAATCGAGAAATTTTTTCTTCTTTTTCATACAGAATTTTTCTAATATTATAAGTAAGTGTATTACGCATAAAATGTATAATGAATAAAAAATACAGGGACATGTCTTTTAAATGAGAACTAGATTACCTTAACCTTTCTACGAAAAATTTGTCAAGTTCTCAATCCTACTAATACTTGATAAATTTGCTGAATCTAAGAAAATTTTCTTGTTTAGTTTTAAATAAATCGATTAAATATTCAGTCTTTTCTTCTCCAGGGGTGTTTGCGTTCCAGATTTTTTATTTTATTTATCACCAGCAATTTTTTAATAGTGATATTTCTAGTAGCCTTTCTAGTAATGTTTAACAATAAAATATAGCCAAAAATACAATTAGTAATTAATGATGAGAAATAAAATAAAAAATCCGGTACGCAAATACCCCTGCTTTTCTTTTTCTTTCCTTTTTTTTTTTTTTTTTTAGTTTTAGTTTTAGCTTTAGCTATTGTAATTGAAGACCTTGTTTCCAAATGGCGTTAAGTCATTTTTTTCAGTTCTTGAGAAAAAGCGGTTTTGTTATGTAAGATTTATTATTAAATTTAAGGAAAAGATAATTTTTCCCAGTAATATATGGATGATAATAGCACTAAATTGCATGTTTAAAAAAATCCTGACAGTATAGTTATTTAGAAATAAAAAAAGAAAGAAATGACTTAACTCCTTTTGGAACAAAACTATGACTTACGCCCTTTTGGCACAAACAAATAACGAAATGAAATGACTTATTTCCATTTGAAAGTAATCCAAGTATTTTTTTTTCCATGTAAATACAGCATAAATTTTAACTATACAATTTTGGAAGGTAGTTAGTTACTACAAATCTTCATTTACAAATTCTATTTCGCCATCTTTATCATTATTTTCCATTGTGTTAGCGTTAGCAGTATCATTGAGAGATTATTCATAAAAATAAAAACATTCGTGCAATTTGTTAATTCCAAAAGCGTTAAGTAATTTAAAAGCATCTGTTTTTCTTTGCTTGTTTCATATTGTTTTTTGTTTTTATTTCAGAAGAAGGGGCGCATGGGAGACTTTTTGTCCCTCGTTTCAGGATGTTTTGGCGGACAAACGAACCGCAGTACGTTGTCTTGATTCCCCCATCTCGCTTCGTAATTTCCAGTACTTTTGCATCTGAAATCAAGAAACCTTGTTTACTTTTCAAACAACTATGTGCAAAATTTTTCCAGTCTAAAATATTCCACTGCTTCTTATGCTCGAAACGATTTCCAACCTTAGAGAAATGTTCAAAATATTCATTAGAAAGTAAAATTGTATCCACTTTCTTTAAACTAGTCTCCACTCTCGTCTCCGAAACTTCTATCTGCTGGTAAGTAGGAGTGACCACACACTGGTAAATAGTATGTGAAGGTGAGGTCCTTTTGAGCAGCCACTGCTGAAAACATTCCTAACATGGTATAATTTTTATTTGTGCGGTAATTCCTGATTTTGCCTCAGGTCAAAACATAGTGTAATTTCATCTTCTCCTACAAGCTTTACCTTTAAAAGTGAATAATTTTTTTGCTCCGACGTTTATGAATCGAAAGTTCCGTTAACAGGGTCTTTTCTTTTTTCTGTACATTTTTCTGAATTCATTTGTGTTTTTTTCCTAATACAGAAAGAACAAATGTCTTTTTTCGGGGTTCCAAAACCAAGATTAAAATATTTACAAACACATTACAATAAAGGTTATAAATACATTCATCTTTATATTTTTCTATGGGAAAAAAAAAAAAAAAAAAAAAAAAAACTGTTTCGATGTGACAATCTACAACAACATTTTTTCCTTACTTTTGACTTTTCACCCAAGGCCAGACAAACCACGTGATCTCAAGGAACGCTACAATTGGTTAAACTTGACTTAATCCTTTTTGGCACAAAACTTACTTGTGACTTAATTCTTTTTGGAAAAAAACACGGATTTCACTTTCTGTTTTTATTATGACTAAACTTCGTTTGGAACTTCTACTTATTGAAAATATATTCTTAGACGTGTGCTGCGACCTTTTGCATCGAAAAGTCAATTTTTCAAATTTTTGACTTAACGCCTTTTGGAAACAAGCTCTTCAATTGGTGCCATATTGTAAGATGTGTCACATTGTAGGATTTAAAAAAAAAACTTCTACTGTTTATGCATGCTCATTTTTTGTGTAGTATTTTTATTATCTTCAAAATGAAGGCAGGTATTTCGTAAGAGAGAGATTTTTCATTCTGATGTAACTTAAAAATGTTTAGATGTAGGAAAATGTTGTTTTGTTAATTTGTGCTTTATATAAGCTCTTCTTTCAACCATATGAAATTATCGCCACAAAATGTCGCCCTCTTTATTTTTGTAAAGGTTTTCAGATTTTATCGCTTGCTTCTCTTCATTGTCGAAAACAGAAAATATAAGCTTGATGATTTTCCGTTAAAACATGCTCTTTTTAACACCTCAATAAGATTGAACGCAATATTCAGCTTTTAAAGCTTATATATGCATATATATATATATGCATATATATATATATATATATATATATATATATGAAATTTAATAAATTACTACCATTAGGTGTTTGTGGCAGTCTTGTATGTGTGCCTTTTTTTATATTTTCCGATATAATATTTTAAAATATTTCTAATTAATTATTTGAAATAAAATATAGCATAAACAAAATTAACGAATAATGCATTCAAAACCCCACTATATAAGGAATATTGATGGAAATATTTTGTGTTATTCTTTTTTTTAATATAATTTCTTTATATATCGTTGATAAAAGAATATAATATATATATATATATATATTATATTTCCTTCTATTTATTTATGTATTAATTTAGGGATTTTATTCTATTTTTACGCAATTTAACTTCAGCTCTTAAAAAGATGCAAAAATGTTTGTTAAAAAAAAACTAATAATAATTAACATTAAAAATTAACATATTCCTATGCAATAATTTGCAAAATTCTTCTTTCCTTTATATGTATTTTTCAAAATAAACATTTAACTTCCTCATAATGTGATTTAGATTTTTAAAATTTAATAATTACTCCACAAAATAAACATTATCTGCAAATGAAGTTCAAAAAAATTATTTATTTTTGACAATCAGACAAAAAATTTCAAGTAGATAATATTTTCAAATATATCTAATTAATCTAAATAATTAAACTAAAATATTTAGCTTACATAAATAGAACATATATTTTTGTATAAAAATAGTGGTAGCAAAAGTGGCGTAAAGTTTCCATTTTCAAATGAGCTTGAAAAGAGGGCGCGGATTACGACCTCTTGTAAAATAATAATAATAATAATAATAATAATAATAATAACTTATTCCATCAATCTAGAGGAGAGTTTTGATTAAAAAAAAAAAAAAAAAAAAAAAAAAAAAGGCTGTGGAGGCATAGGAGGAACGAAAAAGGTGTTACTTAGCTCATTGAAAGGTCGACTTACAAAATAAAATTAAATCTGTAGTTTTCAAAAATTCGGAAACGTTTCCCACGATTATATATATATATATATTACCATTTAAAATTTCCTTTAAAAATATCATAAAGCTTTTTAATTGATTACCTTTAAAAGACCTTGAAAGTGGTCGCAAAATACTAGCATTTGAAATTTCAAAGTTAGCCGCCTTAGATACACCCTGTACACACACACCAAAGTGAGTTCCCCCTTAGATTCACTGAAAAACCTTTTTATAGTTCTTAGAAATTCCGACTTAATACCGAAATACCTAAATTTGAAAATCCATGTTTCTAAATATGCTTACTCTATTCGGTATAAAAGTAATATTGCTTCTAACTCATATTTTTTGGAATATGAATTTATTAATATTTTTCATAATTAAAAATACCTCTTTAAATCTAAAATATGCATGGAATATGTTTGGATCATTTCTTTCAAAGCATATATAAAAAAGAATCTAGATTAATAAGATTTTAGGCAAATATAAATTATAAATTTTTTTCATGTTCATTAATGAGTAGCCTTATCAGATTTTGGCAGCTTAGAACTCAATCAAAATAGTCAAAAAAAATATAAAAAGTATACTCTTTTCAGGAATGGTTTTTTGATCCAAATAATTAAAAAATCATATATAAAAATTGTGGGTTGTCGTTGAAAAATATGAAGTTGTTCACAGTTTCAATATGTAGAATACCCCCAAAGCAAATTCCAACTACTCCGTTATATACTACATGTTATCGATTATTTGTGTCCAAATTAGTCTGAGGATGATGTTATTATTATTATTATTAGTGTTATTATAATGACTCTACAAAAATAATGAATTTTATACAGCATTTAATTACATTAAAAGATACACCATCAAATATTGTGTTAAAAAAAAAAAAAATGATTTTAGACCCATACGTACTTTTAAACCTGCATATATTTAAATACATCTTTTATTTTTAAACTAGGCGTTTTCTAATTTCTAAAATCAAAATTTTTAATAAATTCGGATAATTTAAAAAATAAAAATCGAAATTTCATAAAGCAGCCCAAATTCATTTTATCTATTACTAAACTGATGCAAATTAAATGACATAAAATTCTTGAAAATACTTTAAAAAATTTATAAATTATTATTATGAACCTAACATAATTTTCCAAACAATATTTTAAATAGTGTCTTTTTTGTAGAACATTCTTAATTACTTTTCAAAATTTATTATTAAATGACAACATGAGTGAATAATAAATTTTAAAAATAAACACTGTCTCTTTTGTTCTTTAAAGTATCTAATTTATTTTTAACTAACTGAAACAGAGTATAAACTAGTTGTGATTAATTCTGTTTAAACATTGCCTTATTAAAATTATAAACTATTTTACGTTACATGCTATAAGACATTAGTTAGCGTTATTAATTTTCAGCACGTTTCTTGCAAAATAATAATAATAATAATAATAAAGTTTGTGTACTGATAGTTAGATGTATATCTTCTGCACGTATGTGTATAAAAATATTGAGCTGTATTTTTCATAGTAATAAATGGTACTAGGCGTTTCCTTTTTTACGAACATACGCCACTTTGTTTGAATAGAAATATATCTCATGTGTTCCAGCATAAATTTAAAGATAATAATCCCAAAAGAGATAACACTAAAAAAGAAAAGAACAAAAATAATGTTCCAAATGAAAAAAAAAAAAAAAAAAAAAAAAAAAAAAAGCCGATATATATATATATATATAAGTGGGCAGATTGTTCTCATGGATAAAGCTGATTATGTTGATAAAAATGATTCCCTTTTATCTGAAGAACTTTTTACTGAAATTGAAAAAGACCAAACCAAATGCTTTCTTACCTCTGTCCAAAAAGCTGTCAATAATTCCATTGTTCTTAATGATAATACTAAATCTTCAGTATTCCTTTCAGCAATTTGTGTTCATTTTTATGCTTTACCAAAAGTTATAAAAATAATTTTCCCCTCAGATCTGTTGTTTCGAGCATTTGCACTGCTACTTATTTATCCTCTCTCAAAAATTTTAGCTTCCATTTTTTTTTTTTTCTTTATGCAGCATAATTAATCACACTATAAAAATTTCATATGATCTTGTTAATAAGTCAAATAATCTGAATCCTGAAAATGGTTCAATGTTATCTCTTGATGTGAAGTCCGTATCAACCAATGTCTCCACTGAAAATGTGCTTAATTGTTCAGAAAATAAGATTACGCGAATTTCATTATTTTGCAATTCAAATCAAAAAATTTGTTAGCCTTACTAAACTTTGTGTTTCCCAAACTAATTTTAAATTTAACAGCAAATTTTATAGACAGTGTAATGGTTTAAATATAGGTAATCATTTATCTCCTATAATTGCCGATATCTATATGCATTATTTTGAAGAAAAATTATTAAGGATGTTAAATTTAAAATGTTGGTTACGTTGCGTGTATGATACTTTCATTCTTGTTGAAAATCCTGTTGACATTTCTGAAATTCTTGAAATTGCTAATTCTATTGATCACCATACTCGATTTATCTTCTAGTTAGAAAATTGTATTTAACTTCCATTACTTGATGTTTTATTTACCAGGTTTTCATTCCTCTTTTAAAACTTCGGTGTATAGGAAATTTTTCTCTCTTTCCAATCCTCCCCATGCTCTCTCGAATTACCCGACTAATCACAAAACTTGTACCTTTTACACTTACGTGTACCGAGCCCTTAAAATTTGTCCTGAAATAAGCCGCAGGAAATGGAAATCACCGTTTTCCATTTCCTGCGGCTTATTTCTGTCGAGCTATCTACATGATAGACCAGAGATGTTTCTGCCTAAAAGTTGTCTGAGTGAGTAATGCTGACCGGGGTGTCGGCCTGGATAGCTCAATTGGTAGAGCCTTGACCTTGTAAGTCAAAGATCCGGGGTTCGACTCCCGGTCCAGGCATTATTTTCTCTCAGTCGGAAAAATAAAATTTCAATACATATGATTTTCTTCCCCAGTTGAATGTGTAATTTTAATAAAAATTGTACTTCTTTCTCCCATTATCTAACGGTGTTTTCCATTTCCTGCGGCTTATTTCTGTCGAGCTATCTACATGATAGACCAGAGATGTTTCTGACTAAAGGTTGTCTGAGTGAGTAATGCTGACCGGGGTGTCGGCCTGGATAGCTCAACTGGTAGAGCCTTGACCTTGTAAGTCAAAGGTCCGGGATTGGACTACCGTTCCCGGCATTATTTTCACTCAGTCGGAAAAATAAAATTTCAATAAATTTCTTAATGAAAAAAACTGATTTTACTTTCTGTTTACAGCTTGGAAAAATTTATTTAATTCGATTAAATAATTTCCTTCATTTTGTAAAATAAATAAATAAATAAATAAATTGATTAATTAATTAAAAAAAATAAAATGAATAAAATAATTAAAAATTGAAAATTGAAAATTGAAAATTGAAAAATAAATTAATAAATATTAATATACATAAATTAAAAAATAAATAAATCAGGAAAAGAAAGGTGAAAACAACAAATAAAATTAACAAATAAAATTAAATGTAAGGTATTTAAATAAAATAAAAATGAATTATTTAAAAATTCATTCCCTTCTTTTTTTGTGTGTGCTGTTTCTCTAGTTTCCTGATTTCTGGTTGTGTTCTTCTGTAATTGTTTTTACAGGCTGCTTCCTTTTTGGCTGCGTTTAGATTCCCCCTTTAGATTTTGCCTTGCTTTTGCCTCCAAGGCATTAGCACGTATTTTGCACCTGAAGAAGAAAAGTCACATCATTTCGAAACCGTTGGTGCATCCATTAATTGTGTGATGTGTGACGAAGTTTTTCAAGTTCAAATAATTATAAAAAACATTTCCAATGCAACAATGTAGAATAATATATTCCAGAAAAAAAAGAAAGAATTTTTTTAGATACAAATATGTAAATGAGTGTAAACTGCAACATTAATGACTTCATTATTTGTTTCTATTGTTTTCAGTTTCAAAGCGATTTTTTGCAACATTAAGCATAATGTTATAGAGTTAAATCTGATATAGTAGTCATATATCCAGGACAATTTTATTAACTAATTAGCATATTTCATGAAATTAACATTAAAATAAGTAATATTTTACTAAAACCAATGTGACATTTAAAATGAGATAATGAATACAAAAATTTTAAAATTTTAAAAATACATTTTAATTAAATACATTAAAATACATGACAGACGTTTCAGATAGAACACTAGCCCTCCTCAGTGTCAAACATACAAGCACATCATTTATTTAAAAAAAATCATAACACATCATAACAAGATTATACATTCAGGAGGAATAGCTTTAGCCTCGTTCAAGGCAGAATGCTGTATTTAGCGACCCTTTACTGAGAGATACGACAAGGTGTTCATACTTTTTGATTGGTGGAAAGCTCCCTTTGACCGCCCGAGGCGATTTCGCGCATCGCTACCATAGACATAAGGCAGGGAGAAATTGTGACTTTCAAAAATGCTTATAATTCATATTAATTAAATGTAATTAAAAATTTTTGAAGCAAATTTTCAAGTTCCTAAATGTTTTTCCTATTAATAGAAATAAAAATTTTCATTGATTTTCGTCAATTCTTTTCTAAATAAGTACTTTTCTTAAAACAGTTTCGTATTTGGCGATAACTTCAATAATTACATGCCAACCTCTTTCGGAAAAAATCGCACTTTTAACGTGCGGCGTTCGGTTTTTCCCCCCTTCTTTTTAGAACAATTTTGAAAATAAATTATGTAAGTTAACATTAACTAATATACACTTATTATTATTTTATTTATTTATCTATTTATTTTTGTTTTACCTGATCTTATTGAAAATTATTTTGATTAATATAACAAACATTTAGATATAAATACAATTAATAGAGTAAAGCATATTTTTGGAAATTTTAGTGTTAAAAATACATAACTAATAAATAAAAAAGCCTTTTAATTATTTAGTTTTTTTTTTTTTTTTTTTTTTTTTTTTTAATTTCTTCAGGAGTATATAAATAAAGGCTAGTACATTCATTTAATGCATAAAGCTTAAACTCAATAGGTGCCTTATATTTTTGTTATATTTATTCAAAAATATGGAATATGAGGGTTAAAAGAATAAGGTTAAAAGTATTAAAATACTTATTGTTCTCTTATTTATTAATTTAAAAACATAAAATTTTTTGTTTATCTATTATATTTTATTTATTTATTTTTTATGGAGAAATCAAGGCATTAATAGAAGTAAATATCTCTATGGTGGCCAAGCGGAACTGCGGTCAAATAAGGTTAAAAGTATTAAAATACTTATTGTTCTCTTATTTATTAATTTAAAAACATAATTTTTTTTCATTTGTTTATCTATTTTATTTTATTTATTTATTTTTTATGGAGAAATCAAGGCATTAATAGAAGTAAATACCTCTATGGTGGCCAAGCGGAACTGCGGTCAAAGTTGGTAGATGGGAAGTGCCGGGTTCGATCAAAAAACGCGTTCATCGATCTAGCCGTTCGGAGTTTTCGTAGTTCTCTCTAAAACTCGCGTAAATACGAACTAGATTCACTTAGACCCCCCCGGAGGGCATTTCTCCTGTAGGCCTAGGCCCCTAGAGTAGTCAATCAGTCTTAAGCCATACAACCAATCAACCATTCTTTATGAGATCAACATATGTTAGAATTTTACGTTGTAAAATTATAAGTGCTAATTTCTTTATTTTCTTTATTTGTTTATTAATTAATTAATTAATTAATTAATTTTTTAGTGTCATTTCTTTTTATCACATACGTTATTTTCTCTCTCTCTCTCTCTCTCTCTTTTTTTTTTTTTTAATCACACTTTATTCAAAGGTACAAAATACGAAAAAAAATCTGGAGTGACTCCACTCGACTTTCCGAACATTGATTAATTAACAGTTTTGTAGATAAAGAGCAGTTGTTAAACAAACAAAAGAGAGAAAACCATAATAGAGTGTTTGAGTATTTTTATCCATATATTACACGATGTTTTATTTAACGCTACTGAACTTTGAGCCCATAGATCAAAATGATAAAGAATTTTTCGTTGTGTCCCTGTAAAAACCTATACATGCTAGATTCACCAAAAGGCTTATAGTTAGTGCAACAGTGATTTATAATCTTCATATAAATTTTCCGCTCAATTGAATAGGGCATTTAGATGCTATCGCACTTTTAAAAATTTGGTCCCATTGGCCACAATGATAACGAATTTTTCTTTGTGTCCCTGTAAAAAAACTGTAACTGCTAGATTCCCCAAAATCTATATAGTTGGTGCAACTCTGACCTATAATATGTGTACAAATTGTTTGCTCAGATTAATAAGGCGTTTAGACGCTATCACACTTTTAAAAATTTGGCCCCATAGGCCATAATGATAAAGAATTTTTCTTTGTGTCCTTGTAAAAAAACTATAAGTGCTAGATTCTCCAAAATTTATACAGATTGCGTATCTGTGACCTATAATATGTGTATAAATTGTTTGCTCAATTGAATAAGGCGTTTAGATGCTATCGCACGTTTAAAAATTTGGCCCCATAGGCCATAATGATAAAGAACTTTTCTTCGTGTCCCTGTAAAAAAACTATAAGTGCTAGATTCTCCAAAATTTATACAGATTGCGTATCTGTGACCTATAATATGTGTATAAATTTTTTGCTCAATTGAATAAGGCGTTTAGATGCAATCGCACTTTTAAGATTTTGGTCCCATAGGACATAATGATAAAGAATTTTTCTTTGTGTCCCTGTAAAAAAAATTATAAGTGCTAGATTCACCAAAATCTATAAGGTTCGTACTATGGTGACTTACAATATACGTACCAACTTTCAGCTTATTCGAACAAAGCGTTTAGACGCTAGCGTGTTCACTCACATACATACACACATACATACACACATACACACACACATACATACATCATCGTAAAAATAGTGGAAACGGACTCAGGGGACCTCGAAACGTATAGAAACATCAAAATCTCACATTCGGATTTTTGACATGATTACAATACTTTCCTCACTATAGTCTTCGGAAAGTAAAAAAAAAAATATATATATATATATATTTGTATTACATTTGAAGAAAAATAAACTTTTGACATGAACAATAAGGATGTATAAAACTTTTAATGTTAATAAATATTTTTACAAATATTAATATTATCAATGATTATGCATTTAACTATAAAATATTGGTATGTTTTTAAGCATTAAACTAATTCAATTTTCCTAAACTGAATTATTTTAAGAAAAACATGTTGGTGTTAATGTGCCAGTTGCCTACAAAAGAAAGGCCGAGGTATGGGTCGAATAACTTAAGTAAGGAGTGGTCTTTTTAAGGTGTTCTAGCCCATATTTACGCTTGTTTCGGAGAAAACTGCAGATAATTACGAAAAGTTAGCCCGATGAGCGCTACCTGGTATCGAACCTGATATCTCCCGTATACCAGCTTTGAGAGCAAAGTTAATTTTACAGTCTCAAAAACATTTGACCCCCTGAAAAACCTTTTATAAACCAACTAAAACAATTTTTAAACATTTAATGTGCTGAGAATGTATATATTTGTAAGTTATTGCAATAAATAAAATTAATCATAAAGCTAAACGGTCATCTCTCAAATGAATATATCAAATCAAGTTAACTGTTAAATCACCAAATTTTTACAAATTAATCTTAATATCGATGAACTTTCTTACCAGTAACTACAAGGACAAATTTGATAAAATAAATTATTTTTTAAATAAATAAAAATAATTTTATTATTATTATTATTTTTATTATCAGTTTGTATAAATATATATTTTTAGACTACAGTTGCATAGTATATTATTAAAAACTAAAGAGTATTAAAATTCAGAATTTTTGATATGCAGTATGATAAGAAGGTGTAAATTATTTCTATGAATATAGAAATGTAATCTAAATTTAAATAATAATTATAATAATAATAAAACGAATGTAACGTAAAGCATAATGTATCTTAGTTTGATTGCAAAGAAAAATTTGTTTGCTTTACTTTAGAGAATATCTTAAAAAACTTACACCGATAAATCACCAAAATGCGCGATCAGCCCCAAGCATTGTAAAAGGTTACTGTAGCAAGAGGGAATCTGGACAAGCGTTTGTCCACTGAGCATGCATATTAAGTACCTGTCGTATCTCTGAGATTATCCAGGGTTTCTAGCTGTATTTTAGTAAAAGCGCCCTCTAGAAAAATACGGGATTCATATAAATTTACATTAGAGGCTAGAATTTTAACGTTGTCAAAATCAGGAATATGATAACTATTGAGGGAATGGATTAAGAGTTTCTATCTTAAATCACCTGTTTTATATGAGCCTTTATGCTCATTTAATCTAATTTCACCTGTTCTGCCAGTTTCACCGATATATATAGAATCGCAATTTTTCAAGACGTTTAAGGGGGGGGGGGGGCACAGCGGGTTTAATATTTGAGAGAAAGTTACTAATATATACGGAGTTGAGGTTTAAAGCTAATAGAGATATTAACTTTTTAAAGCAATTTAGCGATATTTTCGGAAATAACTTTATGATAATGGATAGTAGTACGGTGAGTAGAATTTTTTAATTTTAGGATAAACTGATTTAGATGAAAAATTATAAATTCTTTATAAATTCTTCTTTATAAATTCTTTTAATAAAACGAGGTGGGTAACCAGTATTTTTTAAATCAGAAAAAATGTTAGATAGTTCAATATTTAAAAATTCAGAATTACTACAATAATTCTTTGCACAATATAAAAGAGTACGAATGTCTGAAAGTTTGTGAGATAAAAGATTAGCAGTAATAAAATTAAGACTTTAAACCAGCTGCCCCCTCCCCCCTTAAACGTCTATGTGTAATCTATTGTATCCCCTGTAAAAATTGTGATTCTACGTATATCGGTGAAACTGGCAGAACAGGTGAAATTAGATTAAAGGAACATAAACGCTCATATAAAACAGGTGATTTAAGATCGAAACTTGTAATCCATTCCCTCAATAGTGATCATATTCCAGATTTTGACAACTTTAAAATTCTAGTCTCTAATGTAAATTTATATGAATCCCGTATTTTTCTAGAGGGAGCTTTTACTAAAATAAAACATTCTGCCTTGAGCGAGGCTAAAGCTATTCCTCCTGAATATATAATCTTGTTATGGTGTGTTATGAATTTTTTTTTTTTTTGTAAAAGCTGTGCTTGTATGTTTGACACTGAGGAGGGCTAGTGTTCTAGCTGAAACGTTTGTCGTGTATTTTAATGTTTGTAATTAAAAAGTATTTTTAATGTTTCAAAATTTTTGTATTCATTATCTCATTTTAAATGTTACATTGGTTTTAATATATTAATGAGGCGTATAAATTATGTTGATTAATTTTATTAAATATTTTACTAACTATATATTCTATCAATTCTATAAAATATTAATTTTGAATGGCATTCCCGAAAAACATTTTGCGTAAAAGTCATAAATTAATTAAGTTTTATTTATTTATTATTTTTCATTACGATAATAGCTTGGATTTTATTGTTAAAATCGCTGAAAATTGTACACGAAAATTGTTTTGAAAAACATATTTATCAAGTTCGTGTACGCGTTAATTTTTAGATGGCTCTATTATAGAATGGTGTATATATAGTAATTTTGAAATGACCACTGAGTATTACTTTCTCTCTCTCTCTCTCTCTCTTACTATGAAGGAATTAATTGCCACACTCATTTTTTTCCTTTTGCTCCTTCATTCGTTCTTTTTACTACATACTTCACAGAGCTTTAGTCAGATATTCGTTCGAATTATTTTATACCTATTATCCCACTATTTGAAAAAAAATTAATAATAATAAAAACGTAATGCCGCTATCATTTTTTTTTTTCTTGTGTCTTTTCCGCTCTCGAAAATGAGTGGGAATTGTGAAAAATGGCGAAACATGTGTTTAATGAATTCGAGAGGGACCTCTTTTGGTGGAAAAAGTTTAGGCCTATGGTGACTAGGGGGCTGCTAGGGAGGGCAACTTTAAAATTTCAAACAAAGAGGTATATCTTGTGATACATCCCTGAAAATGTATTTTAAAAACAATGAATTTTGTATAAATTGTTTCGCCCTAAGATGATTAATAAAGGAGATACATTAGTTTTTAGACTTTTAAAATGTGGTTTTTATACTTATGTATACCCTTTAATAATCATTGCAGGACAAAACTATTTAAGTCAAATTCATTTTCTAGAAGAGACGTTTCCTGGTATGTATCACAAGACATACTTTCCTGTTGGAAATTTTAAAGTTGCTCTCCCTAGCAGCACTTCTATCACCCCCTTGCCCGGGCCCAAACATTTTTGGGCAAAGTGTCTTGTGTATTACTTACAAACTTTGAATAAACACCATAAAATGCAATAAACTCGCAAAAATTGTTTCGGGTAGAAAAAACACACGACCCTTCATCAGGCGAATAAAGTAAGCACGAGTGCTGCAGTCAAAGCGGCAACCGTTGCCGCTTAGGTGCGTTGCCGCTTTGACTGCAGCTCTCGTGCTAACTTTATTCGCCTGATGAAGGTTCGTGTGTTTTTTCGACCCGAAACAATTGTTGCGAGTTTACTGCATTTTATGGTGTTTATTCAAAGTTTGTAAGTAATATTTTTACAACGCCAGTTTATTGATGCTTCTTTATTTAAAGTGTCTTGTGATACATCCCTAGAAACGTCTTTTCAGGACAATGAATTTGATATAAATTGTTTTGTCCTGCAGTGATTATTAAAGGGGATCCATAAGTATAAAATCCACATTTCAAAAATCTAAAAAACTGATGGATCTCCTTTAGTAATCATCGTAGGGCGATTCTAGTTGTATCAAATTCATTGATTTGAAGAGACATTAACAGGGATGTATCACAAGACATACCTTCCTATTTGAAATTTTAATGTTGCCCACCCCAACAGCCCCCCCTAGCCCCAAACTTTTTTCGCCACTAAAGGTCCCTATTGAATTCAATGAATACATGTTTCGCCATTTTTCACAATTCGAACTCATTTTTTTTTAATTAGGAGTGGGGGGTGACTTTTGGATTACTCTGTGTATATATATATATATATATACAGTCATTTGAAAAAGTTTAAGACCAGTAGCCGATTTTCAGTATTTTAACACATAGCATCATTTGCGCCCATTATTGTGTCATCTCATGTGCTGATTTATTCAGAGTCATTCTACAGCTATAAATAAAGGTGACCGGCACGTTTATCGTCGGTTGTTAATTGGGTTTTGTCGTAGATAGTGCTGTTATGTTTAAATGTATGGATAACAACAATTTTATGTGTAAAAAAGAAAGGAAAAGAAACAATAAGGGGAAATAAAATTTGTCAAGGATAAAAAACCTGTCAGTTAAAAAAGTATCTTTGCATTTGATATGAATCAAAGGCATTACTTTACTGTAAAATGTGCTAAAAGAACAACTGCTCAGAGGCCCGCTTTTGGGGTAGAAAGAGGCCTCTTTTGAGGTAATGGAAAAGAGAAAACTAAGCCTTCGTCGAAATGAAAGCTATTGAAAGCTGAAAGAAGTTGATCTTATCTGCACGCTTGCTGTCTTGCCAGGTGGTCGAGCGATGACTAAGTGCTTTACTCGAACGAAAACACGTCATTGAGTTTTTCTGTTTAGAAAATTTGGTGGAAAGTGGCGAATAAGGTTATTAAATTTATTACACAAAGCTATTCACTCATTTCTCTGTTTGAAAATAGAAAAGCAAGTTTTAGATGTGTTCATGAATGGCGAATTTGGGACAATAAAATTTTATTGGGCCCTCAAGTAATATTTTGTTTGTGTATCTCATGGGAAAACAGTGATCGTGATTTTTCTAGGAAGCAGGGAGGGGAGAATCGTAAAATTAAACGGAAAGGCTAAAAAATGTGCTCTATCCTCTCAGGAGTGAGGAAGGCGGGGACTGCGGAAAGCGCAAAGTAAGCTGATTGGCTCAGCTCCTCTCCCTGATCTGGGGGGAGGGGAGAAGCAGAAGGGGAGAGCAGGCAGTAGGAACGAGTGTACGATGGAGGGTCTGATGAGCGAAGCTGTGCTAAAAATGGAGATATATTAAAAAAAATTGCAATGAGATTTGAATTATTCGTGAAGCGTGCTGCAGGAAGAGTCTCAAATCTTTTTTTGGAGCCCTGGCCGCCCCCTTTTTGGAAGAAATGGAGTAAAATTTGCAGGCTCTGAGCAAGGTGGCTGGAGAAGATCACGGGGTTTCTAGGGATAGTCATCAAACAAAAATATCAAAGTTCTTGAGCCATCCAGGTTTAGCTAGGCTTTAAGAGCTGTCATGTGGCAACCCCAATTAAATGAAAGGGTGTCGTCTCAGCTAATTCTAGGATGATGTGCTTCACTCCAGAATTTCAGAATGACGTCCTAGGACCTGTTGGAGTATGGAGACCATTTCCACCCTGCCTAGCTCCCTTTAGTACCTGTAAGTCATCGTAGTGTTGAAAAATACTGCCTAAGGAAGCCTCCATTACACCCGAAGTTAAGTACAATTATTGTTGCTTTGCTAGATACTAAATTAAGAGTAGTTACCTTTTAATTGTACGATTATATATTTGTGAATGCAGTTATTTTTAAACAAATGTCTAATTTGTCTTATAGCTTGCGTATAGCCGGTATTTGTCTTATAGCTTGTGTATAGCCGGAGTTCTTGTTCCGTTTACTATTAAGTATAAAAATTTATTTGTTACCAGATTAGTGTACCTCTAGTAACACTTGAATGAAATATATATGTGAAAAAAAAATATGTTAATAAAAAGTAAATTGGTAGCTTTAATTATAAGTGTTAATCTTATTAGAGTAGGATGTGTCTTTAATTTAATATTAAGTATGGACATTACAGGAAATTTCGAATTAATTTTCATCTCATTTATTTTTGTTATTTAATTACCTTATTGTAATTAAATCTTTCAGCTACCTGGGTTAGTTATTTTTTTGCTTAAAGTGGGAAATTTTTAGTTTTAATGAGTGATGCAATCAAGAGAATTTTTAAAATCAAAAAAAAATCTTAACTTAAGAGTGTATGTATGGCTAAAAAAAAAAAAAAATATATATATATAAGTAAATTGGTCTTGCAATAATGGAAATTTAAATGGAATATTAATCCTGTTTTGTTGTAAAAAAAAATTCTAAGTAATGGATATTAAATTAAAGAAGAGTAGAAATGTAATGTTTCGATTTGTGAAAGACCAGTTTATTGTACTCTAATTATTTAGTATGGTTACTCTAAAGTATTGAAAACCTGTCTATTTTACATTGGTCGTGGAGATTGTTGATTATGCAGCTTATGTGAAATAGACTTGTTAGTTAACTGTTAGAGTAGCATTCCAGCTAGTTGTTTTGAAGTACTCGTTAGTAATTGAGCCATACATATGTAGAATAAAAAAATTGTGCTGAAACTCTTAAGTAAATTTAAACATTAAAATAAAAGGGAAATTTTAGTCAAGAGTAATTTATGTTATGCATCACTCACTAAGTAAAATTAAGGAACACAACGCATTGTATATTTAAAAGTAAAATTAAGTTTAAAATTTAAGTTAAGTAAGAAAACACGATAGTGCCGTTGTGTGATTATTGTAATGGGTAAAAAACCCTCACTTACTGTTACAAAAAAGTCAGAAATATTGAACCTGCATAAAAGTGGATTTTCAGAATGCCATATAGGTTCGAGGGTAAATGTGAGCAAGACAGCTGTGCATCAAGCTCTTAGTAAATTAAAAATGTCGGAAAAAATTTTGAACCTTAAGACTCGTTTCTTTTTCATACTTAGAGTAAGTCGAGGTTTCCTTGCAGGTTCATGGGATGACAAAACAAAACATTTGGCCAAACGTCTTGAAATAGCACTCAAACTGACGTCGGTGCATTTTGCAGCCAGATAATATCTAATCGTATTGCAGGAGGTTTTTGGATCTCGTACGACCATCCTTATCACATGATCATCACGTGCACTTGTTTTTCTAAGGTGAGCACTTCTCTTAAGATCCACAAATTTTCCCTACATTTTAAATTTACTAATACATTGGTGCACAGCTGTCTTGTTCACATTTACCCTCGAACTTATTTGACTTTCAGAAAATCCAGTTTTATTCAGGGTCAATATTTCTAACGTTTTTGTAACAGTAAGTGAAGGTTTTTTACCCATTGCAATAACTACACAACAGCACTGTCTAAGACAAAATCCAATAAGCAACTGGCGATAAACGTGCCGGCCACCTTTATTTATATCAGTAGAATGTGTCTGACGCAATAATCTGCGCAAATCATGCAAATTGTTAAAATACTGAAAATCGGCGACCGGTCGTAAACTTTTACAAATGATTCTATATAAAAAAACTTCATAAAAAATAGTCAGTTGTTTATTTTATTTTTATTTATTTATTTATTTTTTTCAAAACTGGGTATAGTATATTCGACAAAGCACACTGGAAATATAATATAAAAATATCATATGTATCGTATGCGAGAGGGAAAATATTGAAACAAAAAAAGTAATATTCTAAATATATATGAAGCTTCATAACTAACTAAATAAATAAAATAACTGAATTTTTACCTTAAAATAGGAAGTTGCGTTCCTTAGAAACGGTTACTGTATTCATTTTGTACATTCATTTTTGAGGTTGTATAACATTTTTAATTTACTATTTTTTAACTTGTTTCCAAAGGGAAAAACTTGATGAAATATTCAAAGTGAAACACAGCAAATGATGATGAAGTGAAATACCTGGCTGAAAGCAAAAGTCCTGCCGTACGAAGAAGTATCTAGATTAAGTTCGTATCAAAATAGTATTCCGCTTACATATATCGATATATCTTTGTAATTATATTTTTACCTTTTTTAACATACGTTTCGAATCTGTTGAGACTGTACTGTTATATAAAGTATTAAGTATATTTTTTCGCAAAGTCATGAAAGTTACTAAACGATTTTTAATGATGTTTCTTCTAGAAATAAGCTAGACACGCAACTTATCATTTAGGCAACAGTTTTGTCTGATCACATTGAATCTGAAAAAGAAAAAAAAAAAAAGAGGTCGTTTTTATTTATTTATTTTAAAATGTACTTCATGTTGCACTAGGAAGAATAAAAAGTCGCTAAAATTTTCATCATTTTCTCGCTGTACTTCCTCTTAATGTAATTTCATGATATATTTAAATGTGCCGCGTTTTTTCGATTAATAATTTGGTGAAAAATGAAGAAGGTTAATTAATTTTTGTTTAGTATTTACTATGATTTTCATCAGATAATTGCCAATACATATCTAGCACTGAATGAAATGAAAGAAAAATTATTAAATTAAACTATAAAGTCTGTAGACCTTGATAAAATAGTAAATGAATATTTTAATTATATGAGAGAACTACATTATTTCATTTGATTACAGCGTTGTTTATTCAGAAAAAAATAACGTGTTATGCCTTTTGTTAACAAAGATTTTTGTTATTAACATAATTTTTATTTTAACATCAATCATCGTGCCATTTTGAATAGTTATTTATTGAGAAATGTTGCTGTAGATGAAAAATGTGATCATAATTAATACTTAGGTTAAGTGAAGTTTTTCCTATTAATAAAACTATTTTTTCTTTCTTTTACCTACACTAAGCCACAAAAAAAAAAAAGTTTGGATATTCTTTTTTTACCTTCTACGACCGCCAATTTTATCGTTTAAAAAGCAAATTTTCGTACATATTTTATTATGTTGTCCTCCACATATGCTTTAGCATTGAGTCCTGTGTTAAAACAAAATACAATTACGAGAAAAACTGTAATTTTAGAAATAATTTTAAAAAATTGTAAGAATAAGGCAGTTAACATTACACAAAAAGTATTAATTTTTGAATGAAAAAAAAAAAAAAAAAAAAAAAAAAAATATTTTAATACATAAGATCTCAAAATAATTAAATTTCAACCATATATTGGTAAAATGGTTTTTTGCAAAATACAAAGTTGTTGGCCGTTGAAACTAGAAATTTGGCTTTATGCGGCCACGTTGCTCATCCAAGCAAGATAACCGCAAGTTAAGAAGCAAAATGTTTAAAAAATCAATTTGTATCATGTTCAGAACTTAAAAAAGATTTTTAAAAAGTGTATAACAAAATACTTTCTTCAAAAATAGTCCAGAAGCAATTAAACGAGGCAAATTAAAGACCAGAAGATCTGCAAAAATCCATTATCAAGGACAAATATTAAAAAAGAACATCAGTTGAATAATAATAAAAAAAATAGCAGTTAATTATCGGGCTGAACTGAGTTTCTCTAATGAGTGAAGTTTAATATATTTCGAGCTGATGAAGAAAACTACTAGGACGGTAAAACTGGGACTGATTTAACGAAAACCGTTCTCTTAAAACAGTGACACATTCTCCGTACATTGTGGTACGGAGGTACATACTTTTTCAAAGAACCGACACATTTTCATTCTAAAGGGATCAATTAACTCAAAATAAAACACGGTGATTATAAAAGTTTCGCCTGGCATACAATTTTGGAGGTATTTCAGACTTTTCTTCAAACAGCATTTCAAAATGATAGTGCACCTTGCTGTACGATGTCTGTGGTACGTCAAATTGAATCAAACTTTTAAAATTGCCTATGCATTCCCATGATCATCTATAGTTCTGTAAGTAATAATATATTTTTTTCACTTTAAGTTAAATCGCACCAAGATTATCGTAGAATTTCTTCTTTATTAGACGTGGAAACAGTCCTAATCTCAATTCGCTCGAAAATGCTTAGTCATAAAAAGGCGCGGGAAAAGACAGAAGGATTCAAAATTTGTAGCTACAACTTAGCAAGAACAAGAAAAATTATTTACAATATTTCGCACTGTGAAAGTTTTGAGATTTATATTTAAAAAAAAAAAATGTATAATACTATGCCACTGTTCAATAAAGCAGTAATTCCATATAAAGGTGGAATTAACACAATGCAGAATGTATGTTTTGATTAAATGTTGCTTAGATCTGTCAAATGAATAATTTTATTTTGTATATTAAAATATAACTTGTTTATTCCATATGATAAATCATAATAGAATACAAAGTGTATGGTTATTATTGTATTACGTATAGAAAGAACGTTTTATGTAGATTTGTATAAAGTACTTCATAGAGTGTAATAATGCAAATTATTACACATAAAATGTACATAGGTATCATTTCATCCTTTTTGTATTATGCAAACATGCTAGTTTTTTTTTTTTTTTTGTTTCAACCATTAATTTTAATGTTATTACAAATAAAAAAGGTATAAATCATTTTTCTTGCAGAGCGTTTTTTTTTTCTTATTGTCGCTTAGTGTATATGAGAGACGAGAAAATATTTTTTAGTGGGGAGTCGTCAAATTTTTGAATATAGGATTTTAATATATTTACACATTTTGAGGTCCCCTGAATTCGAAAATCAGTTTTTTAACGGATGGACTATAAGTCTACCTATGTGACTGTATTCTGATATATTAGTTCTATACTTTGAAATTATAGGAATTGCATTTAAAGTTTTTATACTGTGCGAATTTTAAGAATATTGTATGGTGTGTATATAATTTCTAGAGAATGTAGAGGGTACATAATACTGAGTGAATACATTCTGATTTAATGAATATAATTAATGGAGGTGCATTATAAATCGGAACAAGTTCAAGAATACAGCTGCGTAATTACAATTACTTTTTCATACACTAGGTACACAGTACACTCGCGTGTGTTTTAAATTTTAACACTGATTTTTTTGTTATAACTATGCGTTTTGAGTTCCTATGGATATAAGAATCCAGGTTTTAGAGTTTTGTCTTTGTATTTCTCTTTTATATATATAATGCAATTTCATATATTTGTAGGAAATTCAAACAGGTTGTTTTGAAGATTATAAAGTGCTGCCAATTGAAAACTTTAAACAAGATTGGTAAGTTTCAATCAGTGTTGATTAAAAATTTGTCTCAAGAATTTAGAATGAAGTTTTAAACTTGATAACAGCCTTACATTTTCATGAATGCATATGCAATATGCTCAATCGGGGTGTTGAGAAGGTAGGTAGTACCCCTCACACAGAAATAAATGTATAATAAAATCGTTTCTATTTTTTTCTACTGTTTTAAATTGCCTTTAAGTACGAGACTTGTTATGTTACAATTTAATGGATAATTTGTCTTTATAATGTTGAAATGCAGTATAAGAAAAAACAATCTGGTGTGACACAACCACACGACTTCCATGTCCACTATTACACGTATTATATGCATTTTTGAGAGATAATGTGATCAGAAAACATAAAAGTGACCTAAAGAGAAAATCGTTAGAGCTATTTTTGAGATACCAACATTTACAAAAAATCAATTATTGACAGGAAAACAATAATTACATACAAAAGCATATTTAAACGTCAGTTAAAATGGCGAGTTTGAAAAAAATCCGTACAGCTGTTTTTAAAGGAACGCCTTTGCGAGGCCTGAAATTGAGCTATTTATACAGGGCGCCTATCAATTTTCCTGAACTAACCAACTATATCATTCAAAAGGACAACTAACAGAGTGTTTATATAGCAAGTTTGAAGAAAATCGTTAGAGCCGTTTTTGAGATACGGACTTACGGTCCCACTTCCGGTTTTTCAATTTTCACCAAAATTTGGAAATTTCATCTGTGCACCAAACGTATTTCAATTCTAAAATTTCGTAGCTCTATCTTTCTTAGTTTCTGAGCTATAGTAGCCAGAAGATTCTCCACATACACACACACACACACACACACATACATACACACTGACCAATTGCCAAAAACCACTTTTTGGACTCAGGGGACCTTAAAACGTGTAAATCAGGTGAAAACCCGATATCGAATTTTCAGACCGAATACAATACTTCCATTACCTACGGTAGTAGGATAATGGAAGTAAAAATGTATAAGTGGCATACAATAATATTTTTGTAATTTAACCTAGATAAAAACCGTTAGTTTAAGAGTTCAATTGTTTTTACAAGCCATTCTCCACAATATGAAGATATTCCTTTCGTTTATAAAATGACGCATTGTGTATTAATAGTGAAAATGTTAATCTTATATCTTTTTAACTTTTAAAGATTTTTAGTTTTCAAAACTAGAACTAATCTAAATTTAAAAGGAGAACTAGATTGCTATATATATATATATATATATATTCAGTTTTACATTTCTGTTACCAAGAAGTTAAATTCTGAATTTTTAGAACGTGACTAATGCGTACACAAATTGTCGATCTTAACAATCAACTCATGAACCTCACGTTCCAATCTCGTAATGGTTTCACTATTACCGTTATCTCTAGTAACACCTGCTATCGAAGGATTTTGTACAAAATCAGAAATTTTATCAGTCTATATTGCAAGTTGTGATAAATTATCTGTGCTCGCGGGTAAAATTACCTGCATATTGTACGGTAAATGACCTAATCATATTTTATTTTAGAAACGAATCATCTAATGTATGATAACTCAATTCTCGCACATCATGTAAGAACTGTGAAGGTTTCTTATCATCTAGCACTAAATCTTTCCATTTTCCAAATGCTGAAATTGTTCTACAAGTTTATCTTTCAGAACGGAATAAGGATTCTGCGTAGGTGGTGTAAAAACAACGTCGGATACATATTTTAAATATTCAGTATCGATAGCAGTCACTAAATAACTGAATACGGTTTTTTCCTCAGTAATATTCCCTATAGTGAAATTAGCTTCCAGTTGTGCAAAATACAATTTAACATTAGTTGGAGAAAACTGCGGAATTTTCATTCCTATCTTTTCAACATTAAGATAATAATTAGATAAAGACATATTGACTAAAAGATAAAAATTCCCATCGATCAAGGAAAAGAAAAAAAATCGCTCACTATGAATGCAAAATGTTGCAGATGATTTTGTAACTCAGCTGTAATAGACATCTGGCCTCTTAGCACATTTTCCTCTTTGTAAAAAGATGAAAAATAGAAGTACGTATTCGTTGTCCTAGGTCACCCGTGTTATAAATAACAAAGTTTCCTTTTAGTAACGTTAAATTTATATAGAGCATAGAAATATTTACATATTTACAGTAAATGAGTATACGTATACAGAAACAACATCACTGCATCGAACATAAACATAAACATTTTTTCTGCTTAAGCATAAAGTCAGTTTCCAAAACTTTTTTTCAAAGAAAAGCTTTCCGTCGAAGTATTCGAAACCATGGAGACATGGTGTAAACACAGGTGTATAAGGAAGTCATGTGGTGTCCATATCAGATTTTCTTTAATAAATTAACAGAATATGAGATTACAATCAAAATTTAACATGAAATCCAAAAATAAATGTATATCGTGTAGAGTTTTTTTTTTTTTTTTTTTTTTTCTTTTACATTCCGGTTACCAAGAAGTTAAATTGTGTATTTTATAAATGAAACTAAAGTCAAAACTTTTAGCAAAAACACTAATTTGAAAGTTTAATTTCCATAACTAAAATGATTTATGATTGCAGAATTTCTATAATCCTTAAGAATAAATCTTTGCCATAAAAAGAATTACCAGTTGATAGCCCTTATTAAAATAAATCTCTTTTCTCCAGAAGTTAAATCTTCAGCATTAATAAATGCCTGTTTTTTTCAAAATGACTCATTAATAATAGATGAATTCTTTTTTTAAAAAACAATATTTGAATTAATACATTGTATCAAAGTATGGAACTTGATAATACGACAAATTTATTTATGACAGCGATAATTCCTGAAATAACAAATGATGCAATTATTATTTAGCTATTGAGTTGCTTTTGTCTGAAATTCTAATTTGACATGTTATTATAAAAGTAAGGAAACATGAGTTTTTTAAATTTATTTATTTATTTACTTTAATCGAAGGGATATTATTAATTAAAATTTATATACATAATTATAATATTTTGTATAACTCATTTTTCTTGTTTTACTATGAAGGTTACTATTATTTATAATGTTATTTTAAAGGTTATTTCTAAAAAGTAATAAACAAATTAAAATTATATTTTCCGGAATAATAATTACTTAAATTAAATTTTTAATACTTTATTAATAAAAGGAAAAAAAAGGAGTTAATTAGTTTTTGAACTCGACTACATATTTTTTTTTTTTTTAATTAAATATCGACAGCATATACGGTGGCAAAACTTCGCATACTTTCAATTTACATAACCATATTATATATTTAGAAAATAAAGTTATCTATAGTACAAATATTTTTAGCACAGTGCATAAACTTTCAAATGCAGAATAAACAAATATCGTTTAAATAAATTTATTAAGATTATTTTAAAAGAATTTGTAAATAAAATTTTTAATTTGTTTTTAATTACGTGGATGATACTTTTGTTTGCTCAATTTATACAGAAATTCCTAATACAAACTGCAAACTGATTCGGGGATTTCAACTAGAATTTTACATTTAGCCCTTAATCAAAGACAAAATTTTATTTTATTTTTCATTTATTTCTTTTAATATCTATTTTCATTGCTAATAGTTAAAAAAAAATTATAATAATTGTATAGATGTCAGGATTTCACTCAGAAACACTATAAAAATCATTTGAAGAGGACAAAAAGCGATGATTTTCGAAATCAGAATTATAAAATGTTACTATAAAGATTACTTTTGGCGTTATAGTGTCAGGCATCACAGAATAAAATTCCTTTCCTAAAATTATATGTATATTATATGTATATTAATATATATGTACATTATACATCTATCTATCTATCTATATATATATATATATATATATATATATATATATATATATAAATAAAACACGACAATAACGTTCTTTTAATTTTTAAGAAATGGCATTGTTACATAATTAATAATATGATTACACTGATTATTATATTTAACGCAGGTTGTATATTTTGGGCTATAATGCCCAAGTAGCACAGGAACGTTCTGTGAACGTCTAATAACGGTTTCAATAGTTCAAACACCGTGTTTCGTGTCAAAAGAACGTTCTAAAACACGTTCAGAAATAGTATTACTTAGAACGTTCTGAAAATGTTTGATTTGTACCATCTATAAAACGTACAATTCTAGTTCTATATAGAACGTTCAAGTGTGACACCGTCATAACACGTTCTGTAACAGTGTAATTATAACGAATATGACAAAATGACTTTTTAGTACTATTGGTTGGGAAACTAGGTTAATCTTTAAAATGTTTGACTTCAGCTTTTGATTTTTTTACACGTTTTGTGGCGTGAGGAATCCGGAAGTCAAAAGGTTGGTATGGTATCTGTTAATGTGTATCGGCACCTATTAGTGTGATAGCCCGTTAGTTCATGTACACGATATCTCAAGAACAAATGATTGCAGAGAGATCGGACCAGTTTTAAAATATCACTTATGATATTGATAAGAATCTTATTGAGAGATTTGCAACATTCTAATTTAAAAACTTCGTAAGTTATTCGAAATTTATAATTTTTAGCATGATAGAGAATAGAGCATTTTTTACATTTTCAGTTTAACGTTTTGTTAGCACGTCAGTAAAGAATGCTTCCCAATAATCAGTAGCGGTGAGGTGAAAAAAAATTACAAAATTTTAAACTCATGGAAAAATTTTGTGGATTTTGTATTTCAGGAATCAATGTATGGAATTCGACCAAACTTGTTACAATATTAGATCTTGCCCTAAATTGGAGTTTATTTGAATTTCATTTGGGATATATCGCCCGATAGATTACGGTGCTATGCAATGAAACCCTCCATTTATGGGACGGCTATATCTCAGCTTCTATAGTGTACAAATGTATTAAACATGATATATTGGCATATATCATCATAACCTCTGCTAATACAATTTGGATGTATACATTGTCCAACAGGTGGCGTTGCTAATCTGCAATTTAATCATTTTAACGGAAAGGCAATATTTTAACTCTTGTGATTTAACAATAAATTTTGTGATACACTGAAGTTATAAGTGAAATCGATTTTATGTAAAGCTTTACTGGTCCATTTTGGATGCACATCGGCCAACAGGTGGCGTGGCTATGTTGCAATTTAATCTCATAACGGAAACGAAAAATCTCAACTTCTGTGATTTATAAATATTGTAAATTTGGTAAGTGAAATTAATATTACGTAAAACTCTACAGATTGCCTTTGCGTGCATATCGGACGACAGGTGGCACTGCCACGTTCCAATATTTTCCATTCACAGAAAGGCTATCTATCAGCTTCTGTAATATATATACTCACCAAACCTTCTGCGTGACATACATTTGATATATATTATTGATTCAATTTGGCTGTATAACGAGTAATAGTCAAACAGTTTTTTTTTTATTATTATCATTCATAGGACATTGTTTTTTCCCCTAGGAATAAGTATACATCATCCCTGGGGGATGGGGGAAGGGTGGATAAAAATTTTCACTATAATTATCTTTCAAAAGAATTCGATATCACCTTTAAAACGAATAATTGAAACATCGTTTTCTGATGATTTAAAACAAATTTACCGTTTTTTTTTTTTTTTCATTTGTAATAATAATAATAATAAACCCTTAGAAAAATACATTTTCTAAGATCTTCTAAACAGCATAAAAATGATTGTCTTCTGTCATGAAAATCTATGCATTCCCCAGACCCAAAGTTTAGATACAAAAAGCTAATCACGGATGTTATTGAATAAGTAATATAGTGCTTTACGCGAGTTTCAAAGAAAATCACGGAAAAACTCCGAAAACCTAAGTCGACGAGCGTGACCAGGAATCGAAGCCAACACTTCCCGTCTGTAAGGTTCGAGAGTAGAACCTCGCGGTCTCTAATACTCATCGGGAAGTTACAGAATGAGTTTTTTTCTTCTTTTCCTTAAGCATAATTTTAAACTTTTATTATATTTTATTTATGATTCTATTTAAGTTTAAATGTTACTGATAAATTATCAATATTGATAATGTTGTTAAATCGTTACTCTGTTTCATTGTTCTTATTTTATTTTATTTATTTTCACTGAATATTTTATTCAATACTAAAATATACACTAAAACAAAATATGCTTTTCCGTTTAATTCGAGATTTTAAAATGGAAAAATAAAGTGATCTCATAAGTTTTTCAAATACTTTATAAAAATTTAAATAATTGTTTAACTCAGCTCCATTTTTCCTTAAAATATTGACCATATGTTTTCTACAGCTATAAATGCTTAATAAGTTAAGTTTCAAACGTTGAACTTTGAAACATGATTATTCCGGATGTATAAGAAGGGAAGAGCAGATGAAACTGACATCTGTGGATTGCATTTATTTAATTCTCGCTGACCGTGCAAATTCAAAGGTCTTGGGAATGTCGTGCCGTTATGTGAAGCGGTAATTTTAAAACGTGTAATGTAATCTGTTTTGTTCAGTTTTCGCGTTATAATGACTTAGATAAGCTTTAGAAAAGGTAAAAATGTAGTATTTTTAACCTGTAATATTCTCTATTTTCTATTTATTAAAGTCTTATTTTAATATCAATTAAACAATCATTTTCATATCTGCGTAAGTTCTTAAGCCACACATTTGATACTTGTAAGTAGCGTTGTATCGCAGAAAAAACTGCTCCTGTTACAGAAAACCGCTTAGAAATTATGGATTCATTTTATTAATTCAGTCTTCTGAGATGGAAATTGTTAAAATGACTATTTTTGGTTATTATGCTTCTGAATGAAGTAACATAAAGAATTTAAAAAATGAGAGCTAATTTTAAGTGAATGCCCTTCCAGACTGGTCATTATGTATTTTAAAATGCTAGTTGGAAGGGTGTTTTCTTGGAGAAATTCTTATGAAGAAAATGAGGAAGGTATGCAATTCTTTTTTTTTCTTTTCTTTTTAAATTCTGAAGTATTTATTTAATGTTTATATGATAATATATATACAATCTAGGTTATGCAAATTGCATATTTTTAAAATAATATCCTAAGTTTCACCGACTTACAATTTTAAATATATCTTTACTGTTATTTATTAAATAAAATATATGAAATTGTTTAACTGCATAATAAAACAAAGATTCAATTCAATTTTATTCCACATCTTTATAAAAAAAGATATTCTGCTTAAAAAAAAGGACGATTTACTATATTATTTATTAATACTAATAATATTTACATTTATCAATTATTTAATATGCCATGATAGCATAATTACATCAAATGAGGTAAAAATTGCGTTGACTCAATTTAAAGAAATTTAAACATTTAAAAAATACCAATTACATTGCCATGTGGAATAAATTTAAATACCTGCAAACATCATTTTTGTAAACTGCTGCTGTAAACTGAAAATATGTATGCACACATGCACTGAAATTTAAAAATATGAAGTATGTTAAATATTTTAGAAAAATATTATGATTAAATATATATATATATGTATTTAAGTATTTGGACATTTTTAAAATTTTCTCCTTCTAACTAATTTTTAATTTTTTGTTTCAATTTCTTATTATTATAAATTAACAATATATTCTAAACTCAATTATATATTATTTTAGCGGTGTATTGGTACATTCATTTTTGAAATTATTCTTTATGTTGAAATATTAAAACTTTCTATAAACTTCAGCATTCAAATATATTTATAAACTATCCATGGACTTACAAAGTAGTACCCAGAAATGTTTAGAATATACAGGGTGCAAAGTCGAGAGCAGGCCTTTATTTGCGCAACAATTGGTCTCAAACGTCCTCCAATAAGAAAATGTATTTAAAAAAAAAAATGTAAGAATTCATTATATGACATGTTTAAATTTAAAAAATCAGTTTACTAAAAATCACAAAAACTGATAATTTTTATACAATTTTCATGACACTAATAGTGAAAGTTGAGTTCTAACCTAAAAAACATAACACAAAAAGTTTCACTTTTGTGCACCCAAAATTGTCTGAGATAGTTAGTTTCAAAATTTAGGATTATTTCGCATTTTCACGGGCTTTATTAAAAAGTCAATGAAAAATTCTTTAATAAACCCAGGGAAAATGCAAACAAAGTCCAATTAGGATTTTTAAACCGATCCCTTATTGAAGGCCGAAATATGTTAGAAAATCCAAACTTTAAATATCATGTTCCATTTTGGGAGAATAGAAATGAAACTGTTTGTTAGGATGAGTGTCAGTTTTCTAAATATGATTATAGGGATCTGGGACTATGTAAAAATTTAGTTTTTGCAATTTTGAAAAAATAGATATTTTAAATTTAAACATGTTATACCACAAATGCTCATATTCTTTAAAACATTTTGTAACTGAAACTATATATTTGCGACCAATAGTTGCGGAGATAAAGGTATTCTCGTCACAATGCTTTGCACCCTGTATTTAAAAAAAAAAAAAAAAACAACATATATATATATATATATATATATATATGTATAAATGAATTTTTAATCTTAGTTAAAGCCAAGCAACAGATATAAGATCCCTGAAACCACATAGGTCAATGAGAAGGAAATTACAACAAATTTAAATAACCTGGGGAGACTGATTGTGATTTATTGAAACATTTATATTTTATTTATTGATTTATATTTTATTTAACTTCAGTCTAATCTTAAATTTATTCCTATATTGTTAGTTGCAATTTTAATAATTTTGCCGGTGCGTAAAAACCACATGAAACTCAAATCAAAAGATACAAACAAGCAACGAGGAAATAAAAAATTAAGACAGCATTTTAAACATTTTTTGTAGGAAAAGCTTAGAATGGTAGAAAAAAAAAAAAAAAAAACTCGTCAAGGGTGACCCTTTTCGTCGTTGAGCACCAATGTACGATTTCGTTCGTTAGCAGCTATAATAGCAAATTGCTAGCGGGCACCCTATCGTACAAGAAATTAATTGAAGTTAGAAATGAAGAATAAATTGGAATAAATTATTTACTTCAAGAAATCAGAGAATCAAACAGAAAACAACCATGAAAAACAAACATTAATCATAGGATGACGCATTCGGAATCACAAGGATTAAAACAAGCAAAATAAATCAAGAGTTTAGTTGTACATAGCAGATGAAGAATAATGATACAACACAGCAACAGGGATATAAATTACTTTTTTTTTAAATTCAAATAATGTTTGAGAAATTTTAACACACTTACTATTCCTTTAGTTTCAACGTATATGCATGAAAAATTCCATATTTTATGACAGTAATTCCCAAAAAGTGTCATAACGTGTCTATATCCCTTAAAAAATTCCTTAAATTTTTGCATTTTTAAAAAATTTCTTTTTTCCCCTAATCTGAAGATAATGACGTTATAGTATTAATTACGAAACTTTGAATAAACACCATAAAATGAAAGAACTGGCAACTGCTACAAACAAAGCACGGCTTCTACAAACAAAGCGGCAACGCATTCAACACACTCAACGTGCTTGTTTGCAGCTCTCGTGCCTACAATGTTCGCCTGATGAAGGGTTGTGTCTTCTTTTGACCCGAAACAGTTGGTGCGAGTTCTTGCATTTTATGGTGTGTATTCAAAGTTTTGTAATTAATACTACAACTTTATTATCTTCAGATTAGGGGGAAAAAAGAAATTTTTAAAAAATGCAAAAATTTAAGAAATTTTTTTAGGTATAAAGAGACGTTAAGACACTTTTTGGGGAAAACTGTCATAGAATATAGAATTTTTGATGCATATACGTTGAAATTAAAGGAATAGTAAGTATGTTAAAATTTCTCAAACATTATTTGAATTGGGAAAAAAAAAAGTAATTCATATCCCTGTTCATGTGTTGTATCATTATTCGTCATCAGCTATGTAATTTTTACTTCTAAACGCTCGTACTGAGGTGATTTTTTTATAATGACGTCATATTTTTTTTTTTTTTTTTTTTTTTAACTACACTATTTTAGAACGTTTACAGTACGTTTTCTGGAACGTTCTGAAAATGTGTATACCGTTTTGAAAACGTTCTAAAAACGTTTAGAACGTTCTGAGACCGTATACATAGAACGTTCTCAGAACGCTTCTATAACACCGATGGTGATAGTTACACGTTCATTAAACGTTCTCTGAACCGTACTATTGTACGTCTTCAAGATGGACAGATAGACGTCTATAACACGTTCAAAGTGAACGTTCTTAGAACGTGTTTGCAGAACAATTTTTGAACGTTCAGAGAACGTTTCGGTGCTGCTTGGGTGGATTCATGTATTCAAATATATAACAACATCAAATGAATATATATATATCTTTTTATTTATTTATTTATTTTTGCGTGTGTGTGTGAACTGAAAATCTCTATTTATATGCATTTTTTTTCTTTTTTTTCATTTTTCATTTTTCTTTCTTTCTTTCTTTCTCTCTCTCTTTTTTTTTTTTTTTTTTTTTTATTGAAAATTCGAGATTGGAAAAAATACTGCAATCCAAACATTAGGGGAAAGCAAACGGGGACGCTAACATATCTCTGTCCGCAAAACAAAATCTATAAGTAAGAAAAATTCGGAAAAGCATTTCCTGATTAGACCATGTCTTGGACTCTCAGATGGCAAAGTTATTTTTAAAAAAATATCGTTAGTATAGGCAGAAAAAACATTTTTCTGAAAAATGTGCAAAGTCCCCGTTTTGGACAACCGGTTGGGTGAAATGGGGTACTCATAAGAAATAACGTAAATTCAAGTCCTAATGCGAAATTTTATTAGAAAAACTTGGATTACAATGAAAAGGTGAAGTTAATGCAAAATCAAGATGCAGATAAAGTATTTAGTTATCTTTTTCAACAGTTACTAGAATGACACACAAAATAATCAAACACAGACGTCACATATGAAATTGACATCGCTTTTTTAAACACTTGAACAGACTTCGACAGCTGCTACATTGAATCTACACCTTTTTGTCTTTCGAGTCAATGTAAAGTTCATTACAAAAAATACAAGTGTCCTCGCTAGTGTGTTCCTCATCAGATGTTAATATTGGGTCTTACATTTATTTATTTTCTTCTCCTTTTTAGCTTCTGGATACCTAGGATTAGATTCGGTGGGTTTCTTGACCAATTTTCTTTTCTATTTATTCTGCTTTGCATTTTTATCCTGTTCCGCAGTTTTCAATTCTGCTTTCTAAGGTGATGAAGTGAGTATGACAGTTTTTCTTCTCCTCATGTCATTCACTTTTTTTTTTTTTTTTTTTTTTTTTTTTTAGCTAACGTTCAGTTTTTTATAGTAGAGGCATTATTACTTTAGGCGAAGTCAGGGCCCGACTTAGACTACCTGAAGCCCCGGGGCAAGCCTATTCTGGGGGGCCCCCTTGCAGGCGCATAAGAGCTCTTTAGGTTGCAGAATTTCTGCATACGCCTGTAGGGGGGCCCAGGGCATTTGCCCCGTATGCCTTGCCGTTAGTCAGGGCCTGGGCGAAGTGTTAAAAGCTGAACATTTCTGGGGTTCGACGTCCCCGTTTTGGACTACCGTCAATGTCCCCGTTTGAGCCGACCATGACGTGTACTAAAAACGTGGCGTCTCTTCACACACGTGTCAGACAAAACTATAAAGCAATGTGTGAAAATGTATATTAAATCTAGACGGATCCATAACGTACTTACCAAAATCGAACGTTCAAAGGTCACTTCATAAGATACAATACAGTGTACGGCCACAATCGAAATGAAAATCGCAAAAATTTGAAAACTTTGTAGAAAATAACAGATCCTGTGAAATATGTCAACAACTTGATTCAAACTTGCTTATAGCCGAATTAGAATTACCTTAGACTATTGGATTCAAAGAGGACACACTAATCAATGAGAAACTGAACGTCCCCATTTGACCCGCCGTCCCCGTTTTAGACAACTCTCCCCTACCTAATTAATATTACTCTAAAAATGGAAGATTTATAAAGCACGAATTTTAAAATATCATTGGAAAATGTCTTGGAAAGATTACATTTTAATTAATATTTAAAAACTTACCTAACAGGTTTTATTAAATACACACACACACACACACAAAAAGATTAAAATCCCCGAATTTATTTGGAAGCTAAAAAGGGCCACATGCACACATATTAAAGAGTCTTCAAAGTCAAAACTTTTTTTTTTTTTTTTTTTTTTTTTTTTTTAATTGGGATATGATTTTTGGGCTTACTCCATTATCATATACAATCATTTGTGGCCGATAAATACGCCAAATTAAATGTTAAAAGAATCCCAAACATTAATTTCTTTTAAACATCCCTTTATATGAATATTTAAATAACAGTGGTTAACATAATTTATTTTCTCCATATATTAATATACTCCATATATTAAAAACATCTGTCAACCACACGACTTCCATTACAAACTATTACACGTTACATTTTTTTGGAGATGTGATAAAAAAAGATTATGTGATCAGAAGACATAAAATTGATCTATCTGAGTAGAAACTTAAAATATTTCCGATAAAAGGAACTTAATAAACGTGTAAAGATATATAAAACAAAGTTTACATAGCGAGTTAAAAAATAAGAAAAAAAAAATTTAGAGCTATTTTTTGAAACATCAATTTACGAGATCTAAAACTGACTTACCTAAGCAGGATGACAGTTAATTTTCCTGTAATAATCACGTAATATGTAAGAACTGGTATCTAATATTGAATTATATAACAATTTTCAATAAAATCATAAGAGCCGTTTTTGAGATACTAACTTTTACCAAAACTCTATATGATAAATTATTGACCGAAAAAAAAATAATTACATGCAAAAGGATATTTAAAAAAGAGTTAATATGGCAAGTTTGAAAAAAAAAAAAATATATATATATAGCAATTTTGAAGAAAATCGTTTGAGCCGTTTTTGAGATATGAACTTACGGTCCCACTTCCGGTTGCCTATGTCCCACTTCTAGTTTTCCAATTTCGCCAACGTTTGTAAAATTCCTCTGTACACCAGACCTGTCTCAATTCTGAAGTTTCGTTGTTCTATCTTTATTAGTTTCGGAAATATGACAGCCAGAAGATTCTCCACATGCATACACACATACATACGCGTACATGCAGAGACTGATCATGACAAAAACTACTTTTTTTGGACTCAGAAGACCTTAAAACGTGTATATCAGGTAAAAACTCGATATCGATTTTTTGGACCGAATGCAATACTACCATTACCTACTATAGTCGGGTAATGGAAGTAAAGAAGTTACTGTCGCTGGCGTTTTTTTTTTTTTTTTTTTTTTTTCGTCTGCGACCGCATCACTTCGCGGAGGGCAGCGTCCATCGCGTTATGAGAGGTATCAATGTTTGCGGATTACTTCAAAGAAACCATTTCAGGTGCTTAGAAATTTTTATCTTCCTAATAACGAAGTTATTAACTAAAAATGTGGAGCTAATAGATGTACTCTATTTGCCACATTAAAAAAAGTCCCTCTTATGACATATTTAAGTCACGATCTCATTTTCCGTGGAAAAATTAAAAGTGATCCACGGTGTAAAAAAATAAAAATAAAAATAAAAATAAAATAAAAATAAAAATAAAATAAATAAAAATAAATAAATATATGCATAAATAAATATATAACAATTTTGCTATTAGTAGATATTTTCAATGAAAAAACAAATTTAGGATCGTAATTTGTCGTCAGAAAAAAAAAAAAAATATATATATATATATATATATATTTCTACTTCGGGAAAATTAATTTTCTTATTTGCAATCTTTTAGGTTGTTTACATATATATATAATGTATTTATTTATTTATTTTGGTGAACAATGAAATAATGTCGTGTTTGTATAATTGACTAAATTTCTTTTTGTCTTAGAAGTACATCTATCTATTTTTTTTTTTATTTTTTTTTTTTATTTATTTTTTTTTTTAATTAAAAAAGATATTTTAAAATACTTCGAATATATTTTGGCATAAAATCTTTTTGTAAAAAAAATAGAATCTACTCAAAAAAAAAAAAAAATATATATATATATATATCTTAATATATATAAATCTCGTGTCACAATGTTTGTCCTCAATGGACTCCTAAACCACTTAACCGATTATAATAAAATTCGCACACCATGTGCAGTTCGATCCAACTTGAGAGATAGGATAGTTTAAATCTCAAATTATAGTCGCAATTTTAATTTATTGCTAATTATTTGTCTGTTATTATTTGACAGTCACAATTATCTGTTAACTCCAAATGATTCTAACAGATGTCGATACCTTTCGACTGGGTTGAAATGAAAGCTGAAATATATTTGGTGCTGCCATCTACACAAAGAATCTTCAACTTTTTAACCTATTAATAAATTTCGTATAATTCAATTATTTCCACTTTTTAAATTTTTGGTGTTAGCATAGCCGGCCACGTGTTACTTAGACTGAAGTGTAAATTGAATTCATATTATAATGAAGATAATACAGTGAAATTAATCCTGTTTTTTACTTATTTGTGCTTCATTGATCAAAACTTTATAATTTAATTTTAATCTGTATATATATATAAATTACGTGTCACGATGTTTGTCCGGGGTAAACTCCTAAACTAAGGAACTGATTTTGATGAAATTTTGCACACTGTGTGCAGTTTGATCCAACTTGAGAGATAGGATAGTTTTTATCTCAATTTATTGTCACAATATTGTTTTATTGCAATTATTTGTTAATTATAGACCTTTATTAAAGTTGCTCCAAAATATCTGTGAGTTCCATTAATTTAATTGTCGCCAAAAAAAAAAAAAAAAAAAAAAAAAAAAATACGAGTTCATTTTCTTTCGACATAAAAATAAATACATTTAATCAAACGTGAACGTTAAAAAATTATAAAAAGTTAAATTATGCATCTCACGAAAATTGACGTCATAATCAATTTAAAGATTTTATACACATTGATAAAGTGCTAATGTAGTTCTATCATAGATATAGTAATATATATAGATCTCTCATCCCCATGTTATCGTAGAAAGATTTTTGATGCCGAAAAAAGATAAAAAATAAAAGCTTTGGAAACAGCCATTAAGTGGTATTGAAAAAAAAAAAAAAAAAAGAAAAAGAAAAGAAAGAAAGAAATATGAATTTGAAACTGTATCTGGAGTCTTCCATTCCCCTTTAGCAAATAAATTATTCATAAATTTTATTTGCTAAAATATTAGTATGTATTCCCGTGTGTATTCACTCGGGGAAAGACGGCCATATTTTGGTAAAAACGTCGTCTTTTCCCAAATGAAAAGGAATAACTTTTTTCTCCCCAATGATCACTCTATTCTATATATGCTATACTATATCTATGAGTTCTATACGCAAGCGAAGTGTGACTCACTGACCGTCTGTGCAGCCAAGAAAAAGATTTCCTATGTTAATTGCCCACTGGATTTTTTGTAAGAAATTATTAAAAATCGAGGAAATTTATTTCCCGATTTTAATCCTTATATTTGGGTATAGATATGTATTAGTTATCGCGGGTGTTAGATTGAATTATTTTGCTGTCAAATTGACAAAATTTTAATTTTAAATTTTTAAACTCTGTCGCCCTTGGCTTTTTTTATTATTATTATTATTATTTGGCGATCAAAAGCGTAACACGAAAATATACATGCCAGATGTATGCATTGTACGAAATGTAATATGTATTATTCATTGTACGTATGTATGACATGTAATATGTATTGTACGAAATATTGTTTCATATTATTCATTACTCTTTTAATATAAGTTGTTAAAATAACCATGATTTTTGAAAGGAATTAAATATTTTCGCCAGATAATTTGGCGATATTCTTTTTTTTTCGCCAAGGATGACAGAAATGAAATCTATTCCGCTGCAAAATATTAGTATCTTACATCAGATATTTTATTTAGACATTTGAAAACAAATTTGACTTCAAACTATGATAGAATATTTATCATTTTCCTTTTAATTTGTATATTATTAGTATATTAAAATTTAAAAGCATGGTATATAAAAAGTTTTTTTTTTTTTTTTTTTTTTTATCTTATAATTATTCTTATCCTAATCCTCAATGTTTCCCATCTTTATTGACTTGAATTTACTATTAAAATTTTAACATACTCAAAAACTTCTCATCACTTCGTTAAAATACACTAAACTTTTCCAAAATCTTTTTGTATTTAAAATGATACATGTATTTACTTTAAATGTCCAATATTTCATAAGATTTCCAATTTTAAAGTTTTAAAATATTTATCAAATTTACTTATTTTTCTGGTTTAGCCTTATTGTTTTCCCTTTTATAACTACAGCTGTTGCCCTCTTTAAAATATTTAAAATGATGAGGTCATTTAATAGTAAAATTATCCATTATAGCATATATTATATTTCACTCCTCCATAAAAATTGATTTTAAAATCGTCTGTTTCTTTTATACTTTTATTTTAATAGAATTTTAATAGAATTTAATTTATATATTAGTCATTTTAGCAATTTTATCCAAAGTAGCATTAGAAATAATATATATCACTTCTCCATTAAAATTTATAGGACCCTACAATAAAATTAATTTGTGCTTAATATCAACACTACGAAAATTTTTATCAATCGCTTCCAAATTTTGACCTAAGTTTCAAATCTCAACCCTGTGGGTTTTTACATCGGCTACAACGTTTTCGTCTTTGTTCGTAAATAATAATTTAACTGTACTAAATAGTTTACAGCCGTATAATTCAACGTATAACTTAGTCACAGCAACGCGTGGCCACGTCTGCTAGTATATATATATATTCAAACAACTAAAAATAAAATGAATTTGTAAATTGTGCCTAAAAGTAAGAAATAAATACCTTAGCCAAGCAACATAAACACTACAGCTAATCATATCTTTTGAAGTCAGCGTAAAATTGAATAAATCTTGATTATTTTTTTTTTTAATATTTCTTTTCAGGCAGATAACTATAAACGCTATTATCTCGAATGATCCACCTTCATAGTTTCATTTATTCTTTTATCACCGTATACAATTTGTTCATTAGTAATATCTACATAGATCATTGAACATCCTTCGCAATTCGGCATTTATGTTTTTTAGAAATTACTAGAGTTTTCTTTGCAAACTTGGTATAGCTTTGATATCCGTCGTCGTTGGCGGTTTTGGGTTTTAACGATCAAATCCTAATACAAAGTTATACACGGGGGATATGTATTTTCCTAATATGTATGACATAATTTGGTATCTGTCGTCTACGCAAAATTTTTATTTGGTGTTCAGAAACGTAATACGAAAATATGCAAACCACATTTTGATAATGTATATTGCATGAAAAATTGTTTCATATTGTTGATTGCTCTCTTAAAGTATGAAATTAAACTAAAAATTATTTTTCAAAGTAATTAAATATGTTTGTCAAAAAACTTTGCGATCTTCTTCATTTTACGCTAATAACTACAGATATCAAATCTGTTTTATAGATATTGTGCGAAATATTGTTTTATTGCTCTCTTAACATACCTTATTAAAATAACCATAATTTTTAAAAGGAATTAAATATGTTCGCTAAATAAATGACTCATATATACTCATAAAACTTATTATAACTCAGATATAAACTCATCTTCTAATTTCGCACTCATATTTTTTTTAATATTACAGAATTAAATATTTCTATGATATATTTCATATTTCTAATTATGAGAAGAAAAAAATTCATCAGGAAAAATTCTTATAGAGAGTTGAGTACATTTTACCCTTCGTTATTTTAAGAAGTATGCAAAAAAGAATTAGAAATTGAAGTGTAGGAGAGTTTTCAAATTATTTTTTTTCAGCTATTTTGGAATGTGTAAAATTGTTACCTAGCTGTCCGATAGAAATATATATAGAGCATTATATACTGCCCTAATTTAAGCAAAAAATCAAAACAATTATAGTAAAAAGCATTGGAATTAGAAAAAATAGTTACTGTTTTTTTTTTTTTTTTTTTTTACTTGAAATTATATCAAAAATTTTATCGCCAAATAGAGTCAAAAATTTAAATGTAGCCAGAGAGGTCATATACTAAAGCTGTAACGCAAAAATGTCTAGCTACTACAAATTTCTCTTTATTCTAAAAAACATTACTGATTTTTAGCATACATTTCATTTAAAATAATAATAATAATAATAATGTGGTATTAAATATCATGCATTCCAATTTGACATGGAATATGGGGAATTTTATAACATTTTCTTTTTTTTGTCTTGTGTTATGTACTATTTATATTTCTATTTAGTGAAAGGCAGAGCAACAAATAGGTGGGCAGAGTCCAACAGGTATTGAGCAGTGAGATGAGTCTGAGGGAGGCGAGGCCTCCCTCAGGGGTTGGTGAGCGGAGCGAGCAGGGACATAGTCCCCTAATATTTAACAAAAATCTAAATATCACATTACTTAGTAAAGTACATCATTAGATGGAAAAAAAAATCCTTATAAAACCGATACATTTTTTCGTAATCATGATAATATTTAAATTTTATTTAGAAATATGGCTGAAAAAGAGAGAAAAATTATTCTATACAATTCAATAAAATGTTTCGACTTGGGTCTGCACTCGAAATATACCAACTGCACTCGCTCGTCTTAACCCCCCCCCCCCCTTTCACTTACTCTCTTGAGAGTTTCTATCTTACCACCCCTTCTCTCTGAATAGGAACAACCCAAAAGTTTGTTGATGGAATTATACTAACTGTCCTAGCTGTCCCTAACTGTCCCTAATTTTATTTGTAATTTAACCGAGTTGCGTGCGTTTTCAGATTCATGCACAGCGAGTTAGGGGTGTCTAGCGTTTTTTTCTTGTTTTTTACGTGCGTGGTAGTGATTGTCACGGGACCGAATTACGGACGTTCTCAGATTCATACACAAAGAAGTAGGGTTGTCTAGTGATATATATATATATATATATTTACGTTCAGGGTAGTGTTGCCGCGAAACCGAGTTACGGGTGTTCTCAAATTCATGCACAGCGAGGTAAGGGTGTCATATGATTTTTCTTATTTTTTACGTCCATGATAGTGATTGCCGCGGAAGCGAGTTACGGGCATTCTCAGATTCATGCACAGTGAGGTAGGAGAGTCGAGTGATGATTTTTTCGTTTTTACGTGTGTGGTAGTGATTGCCTCGGAACCGAGTTACGTGCGTTCTCAGATTCATGCACAGCGAGATAGGAGTATCCAGTGATTTTTTTTTTTCCCATTACACCTTTCGTTTTCTATTTCATTACTTTCAGTGGAAGGATCTAAATTCATAACGGGGGTTTCAGGTAGAAGGAGGTGTTTGCATGTCCGAGGACAGTTGGTACATTTTTAAAGAGGGGGGAGGGAAATAAGCCACTTCAGTTGGCAGTCGCTCTTTGACTTGATTTAAAGCTTTTATTTTTGAATAACAATGCAAGAAAACTGGAATATCTTTCATTTATCTAAAAAAAAAAAAATACCTTCGCATCTCTGAAAGAAATATATGACCTGATTGAGAAAATCCTTTTCCGTCCACAAGTACAATTCCTGAAAAACTGAGCAATATTTCATTGTTATCCATTGTTTGAACTAATTTTCTGATAGGTAAGGATTATTCAGATTAGGTTTTCATCCAGCAGCACTAAACTTTTATCAAAATCGTTACAACCAATTCCAAAAAATAATTCATTTAATATTTTTTAGATTACTTTTGCATATTGAAAATTTTGAATAAAAATTGTTAAAATTTTGTAATCTAAGTTTTCAAATCCATTGTTCAATTTCTTTGTTAAAAAATATATTCTTGTTAAAAAACATTCAAAAAAGAAAAAGAAAAAATAATCTTCGTTGTCTAGAATTAAAAAAAAAAAAAAAAAAAAAAACAGATTTTCCCTAGGGATGAGACCGAATTCCTAACGAGTGCTAATTTTCATATAGATAAGGATTAATCAGATGGGTTTTTTATCTAGAAGCAGCGAGTACTAAACTTTTATCAAAATAATTTCAAATCATATTCCAAAATACACGTGACATCTATACAAGAATAAATCGTTTAAAAATTAGTAAGATTACCCTGCATAATTTTTGCATCTCAGACCATTTGCATAAATTTTGTTAAAATGTTGCGATCTAAGTTTTAAAATGAATTGAAAGCAACTTAAAAATTACTTTGCTAAAGATAAAATAAAATAACGTTGTAAAAATAAAATATGTTCTTATATAAGTGAAAATATTTTATTAAAAATTGAATAAATCAAAAAAATTTCTGTTGTTCCAGTAATTTACTTAAGTGTGAAAATTTCTAAATATATATTCCTTAAGTTTCAAACATATTTGCATGTCTTTAAAAACAGATTAAGTGTTAAAAATTGTATTACAAAGGAATCTTTCAGAATATTTATTACTAAAATTTCTGCCAAATATTTCAAGCGTGCTTAAACTAATTTTCAAGTGTCCATTCATTTTACGAATTGTGTTTTCGGAAAAGAATGTAAATTACTTTTCTATGTTAAGGAGAAGTTTTAGAAGAACCGCAAGAAAATGTCATTTAAATTCTTGTAAAGTTTTGTTAAACTAAAGAATACTAGATTTTTTACATTCTGGTTACAGTAATCTAATTTTTGGTTAAAAAAAAAAAAAAAAAAAAAAAAAAAATTATAAAGAAATGAAACAAATAAAATAAAATAAAAATAATAAAGTAAAATTATTTAAACAAAACCTTTATACCATTTTTTTTAAATATATAATTAAACTGTATCTGTATTTTTACTTTATTTAACCTACGTATAGACGATCCATTTTTCGATAGACCTTTCGATATTGAATTTTTTATTATATTTACAGGTATGGAGGCTTCTTTAATTCGAAATCATGTTTTTAGCAGTTGATCTGTGTTAGCTATTAGCAAAACTATAGCGTAAAAGATAGAAGAATGTGAAAAATCGATATTTAAATATATATTTATTATTGGTACATTAATAGTTAAAACATTATGTTAAAAACATATAAATATTCAGGGCACACTAAATTACACTGTTACATTTTAAGATTGCTCTAAAAAGTGAAAATGACTTATATTTCTCCTATTCATATAAGCATGCTTTGTATAGAATACTGTAAAAAAAATCATTTATAGTTCGTTTACAGGGCCATACAAAAGAATTCGGACAGTTTAAGGCTAACCCTGGAAATTGCTAGGAGTGTGTTTCAAGCTGTTTCATGCGTTTGTCATACTGAGCTAAATTTAAGTGTACTATGTGGTGTGTATATAACTTATAAACAATATACCAACTTCCCTTGAAATTAATCGAAAACATTATTTTATATTGAATTTATTGATGAAAATGATATAACTGCTTTATCAAACACATAAAAACTACTTAGGAATGATGTTTACATTTTCATATTCATATAAGAATTACAGTATTCCATGTTTTTTTTTTTTTTAAATTCCTAACGACGTAGATTACTGATAGAAAATGTTTCATAATTTATTTACAAAGCCACACAAAAAAATTCGGTTATGTTAAGTCTACGCCTAGAAATATCTAGAAGGGTTATTTAAAATTGTTTCATCCGTTTGTCATGCTGTACGAAATTTAAAGAAATAGTAGTTTATGTTAATGCTCCAACTTAATAAAATAGGGGTAAATTTATATCTTATTAATGATATGAGTTTGTACATCATTATTAATTTGTATTACTTCAAGCACAAGATGCATGTAGAATCCTTAAAATGTACTACAATTTCCCAGATTAAATTTCTTGTATATTAGTAATTGCAGAATTTATACTAATGCTGATTAAATATTCGCAGTCTTAAAATACACTTTATTGAAATTACATATAAAATGACAAAATATTTGCAAAATTTATTAGATAATTGTCGCTTTAAAGACAAAATTACATGTATATTAATGCGAGATTTAATTATTAAATTTTGAATATGTAATCATTAAATTTTCGAATATTATGAAATATTTTAATTATTTTCGTTATGCGCTAACGTTATTAGAGAAAAATACACGTTAATATATGATGTTTTAGTTCCATTGCACATTCCGAATAATATTTGCATAAAATTATTTTTCTTAAATTAAATAAAATTTAAAATAATACTCAGAGATTTCTTTTTTCTGCAACTTGAAAATGTATTATAAATATCATACGTTTATAAAAAAAAAGTATTATATAATATTATTATATTGACAGTTGTGTTTTTGAAAGTATCGTATAATCTATTTTAGTACTTTAGAAAATAATTATCTTGCAAGGAAAAACTTAAAGTATTAAACTTGGCATAAAATAAGTAAATAAATAAAAATAAATAGATAAATAAATGAAATATATATATATAACATACACAAAAAAATATATAAAATTATTATTATTATTATTTTATTTTTTACAAACTAGTTATTAAATTTTTCTCTCTCTCTATTTATCCCCCCCACCAGTGGCAAAGAGTTTCTGCTCTAAGATCTGGTTGACGGAAAGTGAGGAGTTCAATACGAAGTCACAATCGTTGCTATACCCTTCAGATTTTTTCAGGGTTTTCTCTGAAATTCGCGGAAATACGGGCTAGAACTCTTTAATGTACCCCCATGGAGGACATTCTACTCAGGTCTAGAAATTAAAACACGATTTCGCGTGATTGCATCGTGCGATTACTTAAACGCACTTCTTGTGGAATTGGGTGATTCATCTATGTTTAGATGAATATTATAAATATTTCTCACGTAAAGCACGCAACTTTTGTGCGTGTATATGTATATAAACATATATATGGGATAAAAGTGGTTTTACAAAAGGTTAAATAAAGGTTATATCAAATTCAATCATTTACTTTGTGCATAAGACATGAAAATTTTCAAACATTCATATATCTATCTATCTATCTATATATATATATTTAGAGAGAGAGGAAGGGAAAATGTATCTTATAATAACTAAATACTTTATTATATATTTAAGAGATAAACTGCTACTAATTGTACAGCACATTTAGTTTCTTCTACAAAAAAAAAAAAAAAAAAAAAAAAAAAAAAAATCGAAGAGGAGAGCACTTAATTTGTAAAAAAAAAAAATTGTCTTCTGGGGTTCGTTGGATTTATGCGCTTTGATATATCCAGACCATTTTTGGAAAATATCTGTATTTAAGACTGAAATTTTCTGTCAGCTCTAGCTTAAAAACATATGTACATGATCTCATATATATAGGTAAATAAAGAAATAAATACACATGTAGTTGAATCGTAACATAAATTAATGCCTATCAAATTTTACTGAATATTGAATAACTGGTAGGGTTTCCATCCCGTTTTTTATCATTTTTATTACAGCAATATGAAACGAAATTTCGTACAAATGTGACCATTAAAAATTTATGTTAGTGAATATTGTGAATTTAAAAAAGAATTATTTATATATTTATATATTTAAAGAATTCTTTATGAATTTTTAATTAGGACTTCTTTTTAGGAATGTCGCTTACCTCCTGTAAAGGAAGTATACCCTAGGGCTTCTTCTTCTTTTTTATTTCTTAACTTTTATTTCTTTTTTCTTTTTCTTTTTCTTTTCTTAAAAAAAAAAAAAAAAAAAAAAAAAAAAAGCATATGAGTTTATTTCAACAGAACTCCTCAATGCTTCTTAAACGAACTTTTTAATCATAGATCTGTGGAAATTTAAAACAAAGTTATCAATTTTATTTTTATTTGTTTTATTTTTAACATAAAACTATTTTAAAAAAGCATTTCCTTAGATATTATCCAACAGATGCAAATTTGACTTTCATTGGACATTTAATGTTACAATTCTTTGAGAGGAAAATTTTCTGTTTTCATTATAAAATAAATAAATAAATACTAATACAGGGTGACAAGAAATAACTTGGATGAAGTTTCAAACGAAATATCTTTAACTGCAACTAAAGTTAAAAATTTATTTCATTAAGTATTGATCCCAGAAAACGACTGAACAGGTGTAAGTTAGTTGTGATAATCATTATGGTTAGCAAACGATCTGCCATACTTGGATTACATAAGCAAAGAAAGAAGCAATGTGGAATTGTTCAAGTATTGAAAGTGCCTAAGCAGGTTTCATACACAATCAAAAGGTTTAAAGAACTCGGACATGATGGTGACAGGCCAGGAAGAGGAAGAAAGCACACAGTTAACACATCAAGAAACCGGAAAGTTATCAAAAACCGAGTTCAAAGAAATCCTAGGATTTCAATGAGAAAGGTTGTTAGAGAGATGAAGATCAACAGAGAAACCGCACGTTTGATGGCAAGAGTAGAGCTTAGTCTTCGCCCTTACAAAATGAAAGAGGCTCAAAAGCTAACAGCAGAGAACAAACGCACAAGACTTCAAAGGTGTAAGGATTTGTTAAAGCGGGCCGCAGGTAATCGATGGCAAACATTTGTCTTCACAGATGAGAAACTGTTCTCGATTGAACAAGCTCACAATAGCCATAATGATAGAGTTTGGTCAGCAGAAGCACCTGGACCTTCTTGCATTGTTGAATGACATCAACGACCCCAATCTGTAATGGTTTGGGGTGGGATATGTGCTAGTGGGAAAACACCACTTGTTTTTGTTGATCAAGGGATAAAGATTAATCAACAAACATATCGCAAACTAATTTTGGAAGATGTCGTCTTACCTTGGTCGCAAAAGTTCTTTGGAAACAAAAGATGGACCTTCCAACAGGATTCCGCACCTGCACACAGAGCTAAAGGCACTCAAGATTGGTGCAAGACAATTTTTTCTGACTTCATTGGAGCTCAAGAATTGCCACCGTATTCCCCAGATTTGAACCCAATGGATTATTCTGTTTGGTCCATCTTGGAGACAAGGGTGTGTGCTAAACCTCATAAAACTTTGGCATCCCTAAAGAAATCCTTATGCATAGAATGGGATAAAATATCAGTAAGTGAGTTGCGGCCCATAGCCCAAAAATTTTGTGACACGTTTAAAGCTCTGTATTAAGGCTAAAGGTAGCCAATTTGAAAGTTTGTAAATATGTTAGACAAAATAATGTATTTATATTTATTTTGAAGTTTGGTTGTAATATTTTCATTAGCATTAAAGTTATAATGTATCATGTGTGTCCAAGTTATTTCTTGTCACCCTGTATAATGGTTAAATTTTACTTCTATAATTTGCATTACAAATATAGAAGAAAGTTTTGTGATGGCTACAAAATGCTTTTTCCAAACTTGTTTGAGGAGTAATAAGATACAAATATTTTTGTCTACAAATAAAATTAAGTTCACCATTAAATCTATCAATAATTAATTTACTATTTATCTATCTATTTAAAAATCTATCTATTTGTCTGTGAGTCTAATTCTATATGTCTGCCTAACACTATCTATCTATATATCTATCTAACTGTATCCATCTATCTCCTATTTTATCTTTATGTGTATCTATATTTTTAAATTTATTAAATGTTAAAGTTTTTCCTTTTCTAAAATTCAAAATTTTTATTTTTAGAACTTCAAAATTTTCAATACTTGCTAGTACAACAAATACTTATAAATATAATATATCGTTCAAATGAATTTGGTATCAAGTAAATTTTCAAATATAAAATAACATATTTTCCACATTTAAAATTAAAAAATTATATTATATCGAGTAAATATTTAAATATACATAGTGTTTGAACGCAGCTTTTGGTTTCGTTTCGCCAGCCCCCGACTAGCAGCCCCCCCGACTAGTAGTTGGCTCTTTGCCAAATGAGAGGTGCTTTTTTCTCTTTTTGAGAAAGTTACTTTTTTTATGTTTAGTTTGTTTTCGCGGCCTGTCTTAAACAGGAAGCATCTTTTTCTCTTGAACATGAAAAGTTATTATTTACATATCTTGATGCTTGGCTCCTTTTATGGAGAAACAATGTTATCCTGAAATATACTGAATTAAGTTATAATTGTGAATTCTTCAAAGTATACTGCAAATAGTTTTTTATTGTGTGTTTAATCGCTAAATAAAGTTAATAAGCTCTCCCAACTGGTGCAAATTTTATGACTGAAATTGAACACGTGATCACTAGAACTATAGATTTCTAGATTATAAAGAGTTTGTGATTACATGATTCTGCAAATTTTCATGGTACGAATTTTCATGGCGCAGAAATATAATAATATCTTTTCATGGTGAACGAAACTCGGGATAAGTGAAATTACCCTTAGATATTAATTTATCTGGATTTGGATTTGAAAGCTTGGATAATTTATTGTGAAAACGAAACTGAAAAATAATAATGACTGGAATTCCGGATTCGTTATTGGATAGCTGCCTGGATATGGAACCAGGTAAGCAAAATTTAACTACTATTTATAACATTGATTAAATGAAATTAGAAATTTTAATTATTTTAATTATTTTGTTTGATCTCTGATGATTATTTTGTTTTGTATCTCGCTATGAATATTGAAAAGTTAAAAGCTAAGCGTTCTACGGAACGCTCAAATGTAACTAAATTAATAAATAAATTAGAGAATTTATTATTGGACGATCTAGAAAATACAAAATCAGACGAAATCATCGAAATCCAGGAAATGATAGGTGAAAGAGAAATTGCATTAAAAAATTTAAATAATGAAATTGAAAATTTAATAGTAGATATTAAAGAGTATGAAAAAGATATCGCGACCAGCGATAAATACGGCGAGCAAATAATTTCTGCCAAATGCAAAATCAAACTAAGATTAAAAAGATTATGTAATAATAAAGATGAAAGTAGTTCAAACTGTTCTGTCAGTGAAACCCAAACAAAAACTGGTTCGGCAGTGAGATTGCCGAAAATGTCCTTACCAAAATTTGGTGGACAAATAGAAAAATGGAACGAATTTTTCGATTGTTTCGAAAATTCAATCCATTTAAATGAAAATCTTACAAAGATTGAAAAATTCACTTACTTGAAAACGCTTTTAACTGACAAAGCGTACAATGTTATTGAAGGGTTTTCACTTACGGAACAAAATTATGATAATTGCATAGAAATATTGAAAACACGTTTTGGGCAAAAGGATATTATCATTAATGCTCACATGAATAAATTGATAAACTTAGAAGGCGTAAAAAGTTCATCAAATATAACTGCTTTGCGAAAGTTTTATGACGCTTGTGAAGTAAATATTCGCAGTTTATCTAATTTAGGGGTGACAAAAGGCCAATATGGTCATTTACTGAATCCAATTTTATTAAAATTATTGCCAAACGATCTAGTAGTTGAATATTACAGGCAAAGTGATAAAAGGAAGGATGAGTCTGATGTGACAGACTTAATTAATTTTCTTAAAGTAGAACTTGAATCGCGTGAAAAATCACTTAGTATGATTAATTATAAAAATGCTTCGGTAATTGTAAATAAAAATAAAGCCGAAATTAATGACAGAAAATTTCCAAATAAAATGAATTCATTGAATGTAGGTGTAAAAAATATATGCATATTTTGCAAGAATTATGATCATCATTCTCTTGAATGTACTAATTTAACTGATGTTGAGAAAAGGTTAAAATTAAAGAAGGATGGCAGGTGTTATAAATGTTTTCTAAAATCTCATCTGTCATCACAGTGCAGGGTGAAATCGCAGCGTTGCGAAAAATGTAAAGCAACAGATCATAACAAATTATTTTGTTTTTCAAAAAACTTGAAACCAGAAGTAGTAGAGAACACTATAGTATCGAATTCCCATTTGAAAAATAGTAATCAGGCAGCGTTATTGCAAACATGTTGCGTCATAGCCCAATCTAATTCTAGATCAAAAACTGTCAGACTCTTATTGGATTCCGGAAGTGAAAAAAGTTTTATTACTAAAGAATTGGCCCACGAATTAAAATTAACCCGTGTAAGAACAGAAAAGCTAACTGTTTTTGCCTTTGGTATAAATAAAGGTAAAGAAGAGGAATTCGAGGTTTTTAATATTGAACTGCGTAGCAAAATAAATCCTCGTCGGCTCATCCATGTTGAAGTATTAGCTACAGACTTAATAACCGCGACTCCCTTGAAAAGCCCAAGGGGCGAACCAGAAATTGAAAGTTATATTAAAAATAAAAACTGGAAATTGGCAGACAATTCATTAAGTGATTCCAAAATTAATATTTTGCTAGGAGCTGATTATTTTTGGAAAATACAGAGAGGTATCATTGAAGAAATCGGTGATAATTTATATGTTGCTAATACTATTTTCGGATATACTGTAGTGGGGAAATTGAATAATAATAGTACAGAAGTAATTAATTCGCATTTTGTATCTGTAAATAAATTTGACAGTTTTGATTTGCAGCGTTTTTGGGATTTAGAATCACTTGGAATATGTGACAGTAAGAATGATTCTATGTCACAGAGAGATATAGAAATTATTAATTCTTTTAATGAAAATTTAAATTTTGTTAAGGGAAGATATGAAATTCAATTTTTGTGGAAGGAAAATAAAAATGAATTAAAATCGAATATAGAAATAGCCAAAATTAGACTTTGGGGTTTGAGAACAAAACTGTCTAAAAATGAATGGCTTAAAAATGAATATGAAAAAATTCTTGAGGAACAAAAGAAAATGGGTATAATAGAGGAATGTAAAATAAACAAAAATGAAACTGGTGTATATTATATGCCCCACAGACCGGTGATAAGAACAGATAAGTCCACTACAAAGGTCAGAATAGTGTTTGATGCTTCTTCCAAAGAAAAGGAAGCAAAATCTTTAAATGAATGTTTATTTGCAGGCCCCAATTTAAATCCTAATATTTTGGATATTATTTTAAAATTCCGCCTTCATAAAATTGCCTTTGTTTGTGACATTGAAAAAGCTTTTCTGCAAATACAGGTTGCAGAAAATGATAGAAACTTTTTGAGATTTCTATGGTTTGAGGATATAAATAGTAAAAATCCTCTATTAAAGGTTTTCCGCATGACTCGTGTAACTTTTGGTGTTACAACATCACCCTTTTTGCTCTCAGCTACCATTAAACATCACATAAAGGGCTATAAAAACTTGTTTGAGAAAGTAGTTGATATGCTCGATACTTCCTTATATGTTGATGATCTCTTTCATGGCGCTAATTCTGTAAATGAAGCATTTATTTTATCGTCTGGTGCTGTGAAAATACTTAAAGATGCCAATATGACATTAAGGAAATTTAAAAGTAACTCTTACGAATTAAGCAAATTGTGGGAAAAATATGGAATAAACGTTGATGAAGAAATAAATGAGGGAAATATCTCTAAAGTATTGGGAATAATGTGGTCAACTAATAATGACACGTTAAGAATAGACATTCAATCTCTGTTAGAAGGGTTTGATAATGAAATTATCACTAAGAGAATTGTTTTACAAACTGTAGCAAAGGTGTATGACCCTGTAGGGTTTATTTCCCCTTTTATAATAAGAGTTAAATTTCTAATGCAAGAACTATGGGAGCAGGGTGTTGATTGGGATTCTGCTTTACCTGATGCTTTAACACAAAAATTTAAGAAATGGCATCGTGAAATACAGGATTTAGAAAATTTTGAAGTGCCTAGAAAGTATTTTACGAATTTTGAAAAATTAACTCCTGAAACTATTCAAATTTGTGTTTTCTGCGATGCCAGTTTGAAGGGATATGGTACAGTAGCTTATTTTCGTGATCCTTGTTCCCGTGAAACTTCATTTATTATGTCAAAGACAAGAGTAGCTCCTCTCAAAAAACTTACTTTGCCTCGACTTGAATTGATGGGAGCCTTAACAGCTGCTCGATTAGCTCATTATCTTGGGCAGCTATTTTCAGTTCCCGTCAAAAACATACTATGCTTCTGTGATTCCCAAATTACCCTTTATTGGGTCAAAGGAAGTGCTAGTAACTGGAAGCCCTTTGTAGAGAACAGAGTGCGTGAAATTCAACGATTAGTAGCCCCATCTCAGTGGAGATTTTGTCCAGGGGTTAAAAATCCCGCTGATGTGCTATCTCGTGGTTGCACAGCAACTGAATTGTTGAAGAATGAAGAATGGTTAAAGGGACCAATCTGGTTGAAAGAAGAGCACTTACCGACACCACTACCGGAAAATGAAGTCAAAATACCTGAAGAAGAGATTTTGAGAGAACAACGGAAAACTACTGTTTGCTCTTTAACTCATGGCAATAATGAATTTGAATTATTATATAAGTTTTCATCTTGGTCTAAATTAAGACGTGTTACAGCCTGGTGTCTTAGATTTATAAAAAATACTAAATGTCGATATGCGCGAAATACTGGCTTTTTAACTATACAAGAACTTGATGAGGCAACTAAAATTATTGTGAAGTTGGTTCAAAGACATGAATTTGGAGAGGAAATAAAGACTTTAAAATCTGGAAAAAACCTGAATGCTAGTAACAAACTCCTTTCTTTAAACCCTTTTCTAGACAAAAATGAAATTCTTCGTGTTGGTGGAAGATTAAGACACGCAAACCTACCTGAGAGTCAAAAACACCAAACGATACTTCCTAAAACGCATCACATTACAGATTTAATTATAAAGTATTTTCATGAAAAACATCTTCACAGTGGAACTCAGTTAACAATTTCAGTCCTGCGACAACAATATTGGATAATTAATGCAAGAGACGCCGTGAAAAGGAATCTGCGGAACTGTATGAAGTGTTTTAGAACAACATCGAACTTAGCCTCTCAACTGATGGGTGATCTTCCAGCTGCTCGTGTAGTGCCATCGCGAGTGTTTTCGAAAGTCGGGGTTGATCTTGCAGGCCCCTTTCTCATCAAACCTCGTAAGGGCCGAGGTGTTAGATCTTATAAAAGTTATATTTGTTTATATATCTGTTTTTCCACAAAAGCAATTCATTTGGAAATACTCAGTGATCTCACCTCTGAAACATTCCTCGCATCCTTGAAGAGGTTTGTTGCTCGACGAGGAAAACCTGAAGAATTGTTTTCAGACAGAGGAACGAACTTTGTAGGTGCCGACAACGAAATGAAAAAAATGATGTCCTTGATCTCTTCTGACGAAAAGATCCACAGATATTTGTCCGAAGAAACAATCAAATGGAATTTCAATCCCCCATCGGCCCCCCATTTTGGAGGACTTTGGGAGGCTGGAATAAAACAGATGAAGGGTCATTTAAAAAGAACTATTGGCGAACAAATATTAACTTATGAACAGTTCCTTACTTTAATTACTCAAATTGAATCGTGCTTGAACTCCAGACCTCTTGTTGCGCTCTCGAATGATCCAAGTGACTTAAATGCTCTAACTCCAGGACATTTTATTATAGGCACTGCCTTGACTTCAATACCAGAACCTGACTATTCTTCAGTTAACCTAACCCCGCTAGAAAGATGGAAACTTCTACAAAAAATTTTTCAAAGTTTCTGGAACAGATGGTCTTCAGATTACCTATCAGACTTGCAAAGGCGATCAAAATGGTTAATAAATAAACCAATTTTCAAGAAAGACGATTTGGTTTTAATAAAAGATGATAATCAGCCCCCTTTAAAGTGGAAACTAGGACGCATAATCAAATTATTTCCTGGAGCAGATGGCAAGATTCGTGTTGTTCTACTGAAAACTATTTATGGAGAGTTGAAGCGTCCGATCGCCAAACTATCACCTCTACCATTTTGAACTTTGAAATTTTTATTTTATTTTTATTTTATTTTATTTTATTTTTATTTTATTTTTTTTTTTTTTTATGTTCCTGTTTTTAATCCATTTATGTTAATCATCTAGTTACAATGTTTCATATGTATATTAATCTCTTTTTTTTCTTATCTATTTGCAGTTGAAGACCAAGAAAATGAAAACCTGTAATAACACTAATGTTGTTATTGTACTTGTAGAATATTTTTATGAACCTTCGTTCATGGGGGCGGAGCATGTTTGAACGCAGCTTTTGGTTTCGTTTCGCCAGCCCCCGACTAGCAGCCCCCCCGACTAGTAGTTGGCTCTTTGCCAAATGAGAGGTGCTTTTTTCTCTTTTTGAGAAAGTTACTTTTTTTATGTTTAGTTTGTTTTCGCGGCCTGTCTTAAACAGGAAGCATCTTTTTCTCTTGAACATGAAAAGTTATTATTTACATATCTTGATGCTTGGCTCCTTTTATGGAGAAACAATGTTATCCTGAAATATACTGAATTAAGTTATAATTGTGAATTCTTCAAAGTATACTGCAAATAGTTTTTTATTGTGTGTTTAATCGCTAAATAAAGTTAATAAGCTCTCCCAACTGGTGCAAATTTTATGACTGAAATTGAACACGTGATCACTAGAACTATAGATTTCTAGATTATAAAGAGTTTGTGATTACATGATTCTGCAAATTTTCATGGTACGAATTTTCATGGCGCAGAAATATAATAATATCTTTTCACATAGCATCATTAAAACGAAGTTGCTTTAATTCAAAATGCAGCAATATATATAATTTGTATAAAAACATTCAGTTAATAGTATAATAAACTCACTTGATGTTTGATTTTAATTTAAAAGTTACTGTACTTTTCAAGAAATACAGTTTTCTTGAAGAAATTTACGTTTTATCTTTGAAAACTTATTATATACTTCCATAATGCCCAGAATATACCAGTACATCACGTTTTTATAAAAACTTTAATTTTAAGAGCATAAATTTCACAAATTAGAATGTTGACTTATGACTGCATAAGTTTAATAATCCTTCAATATAAATCTTCGATATCAAAGGTAATTTCAAACTCATAGATTTAAATCAACATAAATCTCTTTTCTGAAGAAGTAAAATTTCTCTCAATTAGAAGATTCTAGATTTTCAAGGTAAGCTATTAATATATAAAATTGATTTTTTGAAAATATGCTGTACTTTATATAGCTGAAATTGGAGCGTTAAAGATATTTCATAAAATGTTTTGAATTTAATCGTGTTTTAATAAAGAATAAAATAAAATTCAAATTTAATAATCTAATTAAATACTGAAACTATAAAAATTTATTATGCATTTAACAAATATGTGTACTATATTATATGTAAAATTAATGTACGAAACGTTTTAAATTAATGATAAATTATTTTATAAATATAAATATATATATATATATATATATATATATACCGGGTGATTCAAAATAGATGTTACAGCGATTATCTCGTAAACTAAGAAAGATAGAAGCATACTTCCAATTACAAAATTAGAGCAAATTAAGAGTAGATTTCAAATATGGCATTTTTTTTGTACAAGGGGCTGTATACATATTAAATGCGAAATTTAATTTTTATACGGTCCCTCCTATCATATGACTTATATTTAAAAAAATATTCTCCTCGCTCTAACAATCAAAAAAAAAAAAAAAAAAAATCATCTCTCTAAGTCAAAATCTCGCTGAGTTATTGCAATTTGAAAATGATGACTTACACCACTTTTTTTCAATTTTGGCATCTATTTTTCGACGTCAACGGGCACACTTTAGGGGGTTATCTATGAGATGAGAAAAATTAAAAAAAGATCCTTTGTTTTAAAATAGCAACTAAAATCATTCAAGCACGTGAAATCAACAGTTTTAAGAACTTAATGCAAATTTTAATTTTTTCGTATTGTTAAAAAATTTAATAGTTAAATTTCTTAGGGGTCACCTGCAAATTAAAACACGTTAAGAGAGGAAAAAAAGGTCTAGCAAAACCGTGTGGAATTTTCGCGCTTTATTTTTACCACTTTCCATCACAGTTGAAAAATTTAATGACTTCGGCTCTTTAACAATTCCAGCCAGGTTGAAAAGTGTTAATGACTTCGATTTGTCTGTCTGTCCATTCGTCTTTCTGTGTGTCTGCGCACTAACTCCCGTGAATATTCATAGAATTTCCTGAAACTGATATATGTTTTTTGAGTTCACTATCGGATGTTCCTTATAAAAAATGGAGTGAATTCCTCTGCTAGCTTGTGCACAGGGACACCCGAAAGTATTCCAAAGCATTGTGTTCTATGAGAGGTATTTTTATAAACCATATTGTAATACCTTTAATTTATGCATATATTAATAAAATTGAAATACGTTATTGAAGTTTTCTATCGGATATTTTCTATAGAAAATGGAGTAAACACCATCACTGGTTTGTATACAGGGACACGCGAAAGTATTCCAAAGCATTGCGTTCTATGTGAAGATATTTCTATAAACCAAATTTTAATTACTTTGCATAAATCTTAATGAAATTGAAATATGTTATTCATATGCACAAAAGAATGCTTTCTATAGTGTACAGTACGATTAGCATTAGATTTACAGGGCACACAAAATTATTCAGTTACGTTAAGGGTTATTATTGGGCATTTGCTGAATTGCATTTTCGTTTACATTAAATATTTTTAAAACAATTTTTAACTGTGAATAGGATTTCAATTTGCATATTTTTTTGTCTGACTGTTTATCTGTCCGTCTGCCCGCCCCCAGCGTCTGTAAATATTTTCAGAAATTTTCAGAAATGATATATGTTATTCAGGTTTACTATATGATATTCCCTATTTTAAATGGCATTAATTAACTCTCTACAATTGGTTTATGTACAGGAACGCACATAAAATGCCAATGTATTGCGTTTTGGGACAGACATTCTTATAAATTACATTTAAATAACTTTATACTGTAAAAATCATAAGGAAATTCATATTTATTGTTAATATTCTAAATGTTTTGTATGGAATATGATATCGTATAGATGTATAATTCTATGTCAGTACCGCCATTATCAACCCACGTTTAATTATAGCGCCTATACTTATCAAAACAAAAATCAAGTCTATTATCAATTTCCTTGAAGCTTGCAAATCTTGATCAACTTTTCAAGTGGCAACTAGATATGGAATCCGAAGTACCAAATTCGCATTTCCTGTAGTTATTACTTTCTCATACTCATAAGGTAGAGAAAGTATTGTTTTTGGGTCAAATTTTCGAAAGTGAGTTTTTGTTATATTTACACGTTTTGAGGTCCCCTGAATATAAAAATCGTGTTTTTAGCGGTTGGTCTGTGTGTGTGTGTCTGTCTGTTATCAGCATATCTTAAGAACAAATAACAGCAGATATTCAAACTTGGTATTCTAAATATGTATCATATAGGGATGCTACACTAAGCTTTTCATTGAGATGAAACAAATGGTTCGTGTACAGGGACACTCAAGAATATTCAAATACATTACGTCTCCGGGGGAAATTGCAGGTAAATAGAGTTTAACACCTATAGACATCACTAAACCAAATGAAATTAATATATATATATATTTATATGTATAGAAGCACGCTTCATGTAGAATATGGCAGGGAAATTATTCACTGTTCATTTACAGGGCTACACAAAATAACTAGATTATAATGCGACAATAGTTGAAAATTGATGGAAGTGCATTTTAGGTTGTGCCGTATATTATTACTATAGGTTTATATTTAGGTGCACTTTGTGGTTTATACATATTCTTCAAAAGGTATACAGTGTTGCAAATATTCAAGCTATAATATTCTTTTTTATTGTTAGTGAAAGTGCTTTACTATAATATTTTACCATGTCCAGGAAAACTGCTCAGGAATGGAAATGTATTCCTCATAGACATATGATAAATAATGTATGTTTTTAAGCTAAATATGCATCGCTTGTTTTTTTTTTTTTTTTTTTTTTTTTTTTTTTTGTGTGTGTGTGTGTGTGTGCATTTACACGTTTTGAGGCTTCCTTATTACCAAAGTCAAGTTTTATAAAGTTTGATTATTGCCTGCGTCGAATAATTTCAGGAAACATATAATTTCATGAGATCACCCCTCACACAGAACTAATTATCATATAAAACTCTTCCGAAGCCTAATTTGAATTATTTTAACATAGGTTTACAGTACTCTTTATGTTACCTCTTAATCTCCAACCTGTATTTATGTTATTAAATTTCAGGGTAAGAGAAAGTCGTGTGAGTGGCACACCAGATTATTTTTTGTTAAATTAGGCTGATAATTCATATATATATACAGATCAACCAATAAAAATTTACCTTTCGTATTCAGGAAGCCTCAAAATGTGGTATTATACAGCAGGGATGGAACACGGGCGCAGAATTCATACCACTATCAATATAAGAAAATTTTCTACCTGTTGAATCAACGATATTATAGGTGGAGAAATTTCTTAAACAGATTCCGGTATGAATTCTGCACCCGTGTTCCATCCCTGATACAGAAAAAAACTCTCTCTTGAAAAACTACTTTGTTTACAGTATGGGTATGAGAAATTAATTTTCCGTTCTGTGTCAGCAGTGTTCTTCGAAAAAAAAAATGCAGCAAAACACTTACGCCAATTACATTTAATAATAATAATAATAAAAAAAATGTTTACATTAATTTTGGGTAGCCCTGTATAGTGTCTATAAAATATATACAAATGACTTTGTGTACGTAAATTTAGTGTTATACACCGTGTTATACACAGTCCTCTACACCGCGTATATGAGTAAGAGAATGTATAAAAGAAAAGAAAGAAAAATGAATTTGAAAATTTCCTTTTAGTACATAAATTATTTATAAATTTTATTTGTTAAATTATCAATGAGTATTTTCTTGTGTATCCACAGAGACATTACAGGTTAAAATAGCCGTCTTTCCCTGAATGATTTTTCTTCCCCCCCCCCAAACGCTGATCAACGTGTGCCTTATTACAAAAGCTATAGTAATTACAATTTCTCACTTTTGATACAACCCCTTAAGATTTGGCGAAAAATGCTAGAATTTTGAAATTGCAATAACTCGGCGAGATTTTGACTTAGAGAGATGATTTTTTTTATTTTGATTGTTAGAGCGAGGAGAATATTTTTCTAAATATAAGTCATATGATAGGAGGGGCCGTATAAAAATTAAATTTCGTATTTGATATGTATACAGCCCCTTGTACAAAAAAATACCATATCTGAAATCTACTCTTAATTTGCATTAATTTTGTAATTGGAAGTACGTTTCTATCTTTCTTAGTTTACGAGATAATCGCTGTAACATCTATTTTGAATCACCCGGTATATATATATATAATATATATATATATATATTTTTTTTTTTTTCTTTTTTAAATTTGGGTACTTTTATTTAAAAAAAAATATTTATGTATCCATATGTAATTAAATAATATATAATTAGATTTTATAATTTTTTGACAATAAACTTTTAAAACATTATTTATTTTTCTGAATTTTCACTGATTGTTTAAAGAAGGCAATTTAAATTATTTTATATAAAAAATATGTGTTGTATAGTATTATTAAGTTATTAAAGTTTTAATGTATTTTTATTCTGATATTTCAGACTTTCCATCAGAACTCAGTATTTTTATAACAAAGGATTAAACGGAAAGTGGATATCATCTAAATTTGACATGAAACATCATAAAACCATGCACTCTAAAGCAATTTATCAAATGTAGAGAGCATACACTTATAAAACGTTTTAATTTACACATTCTGATTCAATGCCAGAGATGCCAAGTTTTATACTTTATTCCGGATCACTCTTAGCCACGCCTTTATTTCATACCAGTAAATTTTAAGAATGGTTTTCTTCATATTTAATTATTGCCACATACTGTAGAGAAATTTTCATCTAAAATTTCGGTGAGAAAAGAAGGCGTGGCAAAACATGCGCCTGAATAAATTATAAATCTTGGCAACTTACCAATAACAATATGCTTTTACAAAACCTATAAGATTGACATAAATATAATACATAAATCATATTATTCATACAGATTCATAGCTGTCAAGTTTTTTAATTTATTACAGAATGATGTTAACCCCGCCCTTCTTTCACATCGTAATATTTATAGAAAAAATTTCTTCGATATATAACTACGATTAAATATGAAAAATATTACTAAAAAGATAACGGTAGGGAAAAAGGACGGGTCTAAAAATATTTCAGAATAAATCACATACTTGCTAACCTAACCCGGAAGATTGTTAAGTAGTTCATGCCCCTTTTTGTACACCACTTAATTTTTAGAGTAATCCTCTTCAAATATATTTACGATTAAATAATGAAAAAAGTACTCTATAAAAAGACTGGTGTGAAAAAATAGGCGGAAAGGGGCAGGATTAACTTTCGGGTCTTTTCAATCTTTGGGGTTAGTTTGGCAAGAATGATATTACAAAACTTGGCAGCTATGCAGAATATGCGGCGAGGAGGGAAATGCATTGCATTATTACTATAATTGTGCCCTCACGTCTGCCCACCATATCAGAAATCCCTCCCCGAGACCAGTAAACTGGCTGGACAACATTTTAACTAGACCAAATCTAATTAACAAACTCAATAAGATTTTCTCCCTATTAATGGATATATCAAATGCCACTGATTAATGTTGTTATCAATAACACTGCCTACTGGCTCAGACAGGAACCTAGACCTCCTCAAGAGCAACGTATACAAGAGTATCATGCACATGCTCTGCTGTAGAAATGGAATCAACGATCAGAAACCTGTTGTCCCTTGTCGCGAGAAGCGCACGCTCGGCAACAGGTGATTGCACCACAGAACTTGTCTTAATATGTTTCAGCTGTTTACCTCATGAACTCTAAATGAACTTCAACTAGAATCAATTCAAACCAAGAACTTTCTCTCAATTATTATTTTAACCTCTCTCGACCTTTGTCGGTCTTGGGATACAAGCCTGGCGAAACTTTGTATATTATTTATTTATTTTATTTTATTTTTCAATAAATCTCGGAGATGTCCCCTTTGTCTCGACATTGAATCGCTCAACATCGCTCTAATAGCGATGAGCGGGGGCTGCTCCCTGTTAAAATAATTAAATCCTCACACTTTTTAATAGAGTATATAGAAATCAACTATTAAACGGAGAATAAATATCATTTAGATTACCATTTTGTGCACTATTTTAAACCTGTTAAGCCCTATATGATATTTTTTTGGATATTATTAAAATAGTAATTTGTTTCTTATTCTCATAGTCTTGATATTTTACACATAGATAATATAATTATAGCAATAGTTACTTATTGATAATTTTTTCGCCTTTCCTCGATTTGATTATTCGGGTTCTAACGCTAAGCTCCCATATTCTGTGGGAAAAATACCGTCGGTGTTTAGGAATATGTGCTAAATATGATTTGCCTAAGCTTTCCGATAAATATTTTTTTAGGATTCAGAACTTCAAATCTGTGATGCTAGATCGGAGCCTTTTTTTTATTCAACTCTCACCAATAATTTTTAGAAATAGAATCTGATATATATAACAGACTGTTAATCTTCCAAGTGATTAAGCAACCATTACACTTAAAATTTATTGGTAGATATTGAATAAAAAAAGTCCCCAATCTGGCAACAATGCTTGAGATACAAAAGAAAAAGAGGAACTAATCTTACGATAATTTCATTATAGCAACAATTGCTTCCTACTCGAAACTAACACATTTGCTGTGATTTCCTACCACAGTTTTCAGAAAGAGAAATTTGGTTAAATGGAATTTTATATAGTATTTTTTAATAGACATCAACAGTTAGTCAATGTTAAAAATAAGTGGTAGTAAAAATAGTGGTATTAAAATTTTCTTTCTAGAGAACCCCGCTTCCTACATGAAAATTCTTCCCATAAAAATTATATATCAGCTGATATTTTTTTCTACACTCCGCTTCGTACTGCATGCATTCAATTATTTATCTTATATTATCTTTTACTTATTCCAGTCGAGAGATCAGCAACCACGCAATGGACAATATATTTTTTCTTAGGTTCGAGGCTATATCATACCCAACATGTGACTTGTGATTCTCGAATTCTCTATGAATTTCCCTCTAGGATACAAATTTCTCTATAAAATGCAAACAATTTCTCATAAAACACAAATGTAAACATTATAATTCTGCATTTTTCTCTGTAGTAGTCACATGTCAAGGGTTTATTACGTAACGCAGATAAAGTCTATTCAGGATCTTGGTGAAAATCTAAAGCACACCATCGATAAAAACTCAATGCGTAGTTTCAATTTCCACCACGAGAAGAGAAATATATTTCCAGGATTCGTTTTTTTCAGTACCGTTCACCTCAAGATCCGTTCACTCATAGCCTCCTGAACTAGATGACTGTCGCCTGGTCGGAAACTTGGCAACAGTACAAGCGGTAGAAAGCGTCACCTGGTACAGATTGCGAGGCGTTTTTTATTCAACTGTCACCAATAATTTTAAGAAATGATATATGATATATATAATCGACGTTTCTTCGATTATATTCGCCTTTTATGCATATCAAATCCCACTTTTAAAAATTTTTGGTGGCTGTTGAATGCAAAAGTCGCACAATCTATACTAGGTGACGCTGTTTACCGCCAAATTTCCGAGCCACTTATAATGCCACCATAGCCTCCTATACCATCTGGTATAGGAGGCTATGGTTCACTCATATACAAGGTCTGTCCCGAAAGTAATGCTACGCGTTTTCTTCTGCCGCGGCTATCTGTCGCACAGTGTTGACGCTTGCACGGAAAGGGTGGGTGGAGTCTTGGGAACACGGTGCCAACAGCGCCAGTCGGCTCCGAGCTCCTGCAGAGTCACCGTGCCTGTTTCAGTGAGCAATTGTGTGAGGATTCGGTCGAAATCAAGATGGAAAAAACTCTCGAGCAGAATTGTTGCAGTGTTGTGAGAACGATCCCAGTTTTTTGGAGAATGTGGTAAGTGGTGACGAATCTTGGATCTTCTTGTACGACCCAGAAACAAAAAGACAGAGCGCAGAGTGACACACGAAGTCGTCCCGAAGCCCAAAAAAAGCAAAAATGAGCAAATCGCATGTCAAAGCGATGCTCATCGTTTTTTTTCGAATTCAAGGGAGTGGTGCATTTTGAATTTGTTCCAACTGGCCAACCAGTCAACGCCAAATTCTACGTCGAAGTACTGAAAAGGCTAAAACAACGGGACAACCGCGTCAGGCGCTAGAGAACAAGAATTCCTGGAAGCAGCACCATGACAATGCTCCCAGCGTCTCAACGCTCCACTAGTCACCTTACATTACTGATTTGTCCCTGCCCGACTTCCTTTTGTTCCCGAAGATTAAAAAAATCCCTCAAAAGGCAACATTTGTGTACCCTGGAGAAACATCGTCGACTACGACGAGGTTACTAAAAGACATCCCTGTGACAGACTTCCAGGACGCATATAAAGCATGGAAATCGCGTTGGAACAAGTGTGTTGAAGCAGGAGGGATGTATTTCGAAGAATATTGAGTAATTGTACGAATCGGTCCAAAAATTTCTTAAAATAAAAATGGGCGCATTACTTTCGGGACAGACCTTATATAATATATAAAAGATACATGAATAATAAACAATAAAATTCTTTAATATTATAAGGTTATCTCTCAATTAGCTAAATGTTTAACATACAATTTAGCGGTTAATGAGGGGTAATCAACACCTCATAAATTTGCTTGGTGACTATCGTCTGTAAAAATTACATTCTTTTTTAATAAAAAGCATACTTGTAAGAGATTTCATGTATAACAACTTAAGACATTAGACGGCTAAGCTTCAGTTACGGGAAGACTTAATTAAAAACTTTTTTCTCTACAAGTACACTGTTAAATAATATGTGCTCGAAAATAAGAACAATGACCTGCTTATTTTTCTAAGTAATTTCGACTTGAAAATGAGTATTGGGTGTTCTCAGATTTAAGCAACGATACTTTTATAAAACTCTGTTATTTCCTTCAGCCAATGAGATACAAATTCTTTGCATCGTCATTGGTGACATCATGTACATTCTCTCTTTGGTTCGTCTGTAAATTGGAAAGCTCGAGATCCCGCTAAAGTGGCCGGAGAAACACAAATAGGGATTACGTGCCACTGCCACTGCCTGTAAATTGGAGAAATATTTGCCAAACATTGAACATAAGTAATATTTCTTTTAATAATACTAACTACTCTTTTAGTTTTGATAATACATCTATGCAAATAGTATATTATATGATTTCCATGGTAAAAATAAATTGTTTAATTTTCTGCAAAGTTGTATGTCCATTGTTCTCAGATTAAATTCATTATTATTATTATTATTATTATTATTATTATTATTTAATTGAAAGTATATTTATTTCTAATTGAGTGAAATTCTATAATTTAGAATATTATCTATTTATGACGCTTGTGATCGTAATATAAACAACTATTTTCGTTTTTAATTAAGAACTCATTTCGGCATTTTCGTTTTTCATGTTATATATGTTTTAATATTGTATTTAAATTTAAACTTATTAAACTAATAATAACTTAAAATAATCACCCAGTTTGTTCAATTCTGTAAATGAACTATAAATGCTACATGCATATCGATTTCAATTGGTGTCTAAGTAAAAAAAAAAAAAAAAAAAAAAAAAAAAAAAAAAAAAGTAGTACGATTTTAGGTTGTAAAATCAAGAAAACTAAAGTTGTAAATGCTTTTTAATTATGATGGACAAGTATTAAAAATGAGGGAAGATTAAACATTTAATCGGTATAAAAGTAAAAATATATTTAAGTAAACCCCCTAACTCATAAGCATTTATTATTTATTTTTTAAACCACTCTTGATTTTTCATAGGCTCTAATTATGGAAAATCCATAACCTGATTCACACTTTATTTCTTCTTATTTTTATCTGTTCAAAACATTTCATTGCTGCAATGCAATTTTAGAATTATTTTGCATGTTTTTTGAGAAGAACAGTGGTGAATCCTAGCCTCAATCTAGGCGTGCTCTTTCACACTATTAACTTCTTTTCTAATAAATAGTTTACGGTACTTTTTGGATTAAATAAAATGCAAATTTTTTAATTTTCAGGGGGAAAGAGTACGCCCAATTGAAGGCAAGATTCACTGTTGGAGAAGAAGGGTGCCACAAAAATGAGCACATGTCTAATTAATTTTGAGTAGAGGAGTATGTTAAAAACGAGCACATGTCAAATCAGTTTTGAGTACGAGAAACGTCTCAAAAATGAGCAGATTTTAAATCACTTTTAAGTAGAATAGTTTCTCAAAAATGAGTAAATATGAATCTCTTTTAAGTAGATTGGTGTCTCAAAAATAAGCACATGTAGAAACAATTTTAAGTAGAGTGGTGTCTTAAAAACAAGCACGTATCAACTCTTTTTTAAGAAGATGAGTTTCTCAAAAATAAGCACATATCGAATCATTTTTAAGTAGAGTGGTGTCTGAAAAAATGTACATGTTGTGTCATTTTTGAGAAGAGAATGTATTTCAAAAATAAGTACATCAGTTTTTTTTCAAATCTAAGCCATTTCGATTCGGGGCTATTCTGAGTAAGTGATGTGCTTAAAAACAAGCAATTTTGTCTCAATAATAAGAACCCAGATTTAACAGCGTACTCTTTTTAACCGAGTTTAAAAAAGTAGAAATTATTTTTGCTGTCATTAATAATTTATTTTTGAAAATCATGGTAATGATAATGATATTTTCTTATAGCATGATCTGCAAAATGATACACATACAAATAATTTCATTAAAAGTTAGAGATTATCTTTTTCTCTACAAATATCTAGTGTCCTTCTACTTTTTTACACAGTGTACTTGAATCTAATACATTTGCTGTGATTTCCTACCAGATAATTCAGGAAGAGAAATTTCGTTACATGAAATTTTATATAGTATTTATTTAATAGACACCAACAGTCAGTCAATGTTAAAATTAAGTGGTACTAAAAATAGTAGTATTCAAATTTTCCTTTGTGTGAACCCCGCTTAATACATGAAATTTTTCTTCTCATTAAAATTATATCTCAGATTTTTTTTTCTACAGTCCCCTTCGTACTACACGCATTCAATTATTTATCTTATATCATCTTTTTCTTCTTCCACTCGAGGGGCCACCAACCATGCAATCTTGGGATCTTCGGGATCTTGGTGAAAATCTAAAGCACACCATCGATAAAAAATTAATACTTAGCTCCAAAATCCTCCACAATAAATGTATTTCCAGATTTTTTTTTTTTTTTTTTTATTTCAATTCCGTTCATCTCAAGATCGTTCACTCATATATAATATATAAAAGATACATGAATAATAAACAGAAAATTCTTTAATATTTTAAGGTTATCTCTAATTTAGCTAATTGTTTAACATACAATTGTACGGTTAATGACGGATAATCAACACCTCATAAAATTGCTTGATGACAATCGTCTGTAAAAATTATATTCTTTTTTAATGAAAAGCGTATTTGTAATACATTTGATGTACAAAGGGCATTCCATAAAAACTGAGAGTTATTTTTTTACGTAGTGGCAACACCGTGAAACTAAAAAATAGAAGTGCAGGCGATTTTTTCAAACTGTTAACTGTACGTTTATACACAATTCTAAACGAAGCAGATGATTTTATTTTCCTATTTTCGTGCTTGTTTAAATAACTGTTTTATTTGCCCTACAGAAATGGAGATGAGGGATTCAGAGTTAAAAAACGAAATGCGTTGTGCCATAAAATTTTGCTACCGTTTGGGCAAAACAGCTCCAGAAGCAGTTAAGTTAATGAAAGAAGCTTACAAAGACAAATGTTTTGGTGAGTCTACGATTTTTAGATGGCATGGTGATTTCAAGAAAGGCCGTTTGTCTGCAGAACTGGCTCCTAAGCCTGGGCGACAAAAAGGTGTTGTGAATGATCGAAATGCCACTGTGTGGGTAATCCTTCAAGAAAATCCGGCGAATGACATGTGAGGAGATAGCGGCATCAATAAACATTTCGAAAACGTCGATATTTCGCATTCTACCCAACCATTTACAGCTTCACTATGTTTGTTTCAGATGGGTCCCTCATCACCTTACTAAAGAACAAATGAAAACAAGAATTCACCAATGTTTTGAATGGAAACAGATGCTTCAAAATGATCCAAATCTCCTAAAGACTGTAATAACAGGTGATGAAACTTGGGTGCATCATTATGACCCCATTACCAAGTCCGCAACAAGTGTATGGAAACATACTGATTCTCCGCCTCCGAAAAAAATCCGACAAACCAAATCTGCTGGACAGGTCATGATGATTATTTTCTTTGATCATAAAGGTGTAATCTATCAGCATGCTGTGCCTCCAAAAACTACTGTGAATGATGAATATTATGTTTCAGTTTTGAAATTTTTGCGACAACACATATCGAGAAAGCGTCATGAACTGGTAGGGCATTGGGCATTACATCACGATAATGCTCGCCCGCATGTCGCTACTTCTGTTCAGCAATATCTTAGTAAATGCAATATTAAAATCATGCCACATCCCCTTACAGTCCAGATCTCGCACCATGCGATTTCTGGCTGTTTCCGACGTTGAAGGAGAAGCTCCGTGGCAGAAAATTTAATACAGATTCTGAAGTTATTTCAGCAGTGGAGGGTTCTTTGAAGCAGCTTCCAGAAAAGGGCTTCTCTACTTGTTTTGAAAAGTGGGTTGAACGATACGACCGTTGCATATCATCTGACGGAAGGTATTTTGAAAAAGTATGATGTATTTTTTGCTGTAAATATATTTCTTGATTTTTTATGATTTTACTCTCAGTTTTTATGGAATGCCCTTTGTACAATATCTTAACTCATTAGGCGCCTAAGCTCCCGCTACGGAAACACTTGATTAAGAACTTTTTTTTTTTTTACACGTAATTAAGATATATATATATGTATGTATACCGGGTGATTCAAAATAGACGTTACAGCGATTATCTCGTAAAATTGAAATTTTCAATTTTCCATATTCTAATGATTTTTCGAGTTTGTCCAGGTATGTATTAATGTATTCTTGTATTATTTATATTCTTGTATTTTATATTGATGTATTATATTTTGTGCTTGATTCCTGAATTTAATTGCTTTTATGGTCTTGCTTCCATTTGTGAGAAGTTGGAGGCTAGAAAAGTATTTTTTGATTAAATTAGCAGCGCTTCGTCAGAAACTTCTCATATTACTTTTCCTATAGTAGAGAAGCTCCCCTGATGAAAGTCCTCATGTGTTTTGAGATTAAATTTTCATCTGGATTTAATTATTTTGCATATTTATTATAGTTTTATATTTCCTTTTGCTGCATTTGCGCATTGGATTATAAAAGCTCTGTTCTAGTTATATATATTTAATAATTCAAGTTTTACTCCATCCTTTATTTAAATTTTATCTTATATATATATATATATATATATATATATATACAGGGTGTTCCAGAAGTCCCACACACGCCTTCTAACTTGAAAATGAGTTGGAATTAGAAAAAATGACGAAACACATGTTCAATGAATTCCTGAGGGACCTCTTTTAGTGTAAAAATATATGGCTATGGGGGCCCTTAGGGGGAGCAACTTTAAAATTTTAAATATGAAGGTATATCTTGTGATACATCCCTGGAAACGTCTCTTCAAAACAATGAATTTGATATAAGTAGTTTGATATAAATAATTTGATATAAATAATTTTATATAAGTAGAGTGTGCCAAAAGTCCTCCCCCCCCCCCTACCTAATTAAAAAATGAGTCGAAATTATGAAAAATGACGAAGAACGTATTTAATGAATTTTAGAGGGACGTCTTTTGGGAGGACCTACGATGATTATTAAAGGAGATACATGAGTTTTATACTTTTGAAATGTGGATTTTTTACTTATGTATACCCTTTAATAATCATTGCAGTACAAAACTATGTATATCAAATTTTTTCTATTGAAGAGACGTTTCCAGGGATGCATCACAAGGCATATTTTCCTGTTGGAAATTTTAGAGTTGTTCTCCCTACTACCTCTCTCTACTACAACCCCTTTGCCCTGCCCAAATATTTTTGGGCAAAGTGTGGCTTGTGATACATCCCTGGAATGGACTTTTCAAGACAATTAATTTGTTATAAACTGTTTTGTCCTGTAATGATTATTAAAAGAGATACACCAGTGTAAAATTCACATTTCAATAGTCTAAAAACTCATGTATCCCCTCTAATAATCACCGTAGGGCAAACCTATTTATATCAAATTCACCGTTTTGAAGAGACGTTTCCAGGGATGTATCAAAATATATATCTTCACATTTGAAATTTTAAAGTTGCCCTCCCTAACGGCTCCGCTAGCTCCCCCGGGCTTAAACTTTTTCATCAAAAGAGATCCCTCTCGAATTCATTGAATATGTGTTTCGCCATTTTTCACAATTCCGAGTTAGGAGGGGGTGTGGGACTTTTGGAACACGCTGCAAATATATATATATTACGATTAACTTTGAAGTGCCTAGCTTCATTGGTAATTTTTTCAAAAAGTTTGTAACGTAAATTCTACATTATTTATTTATTTTAATTATTGAAACACTATTATTTGTTTTTAATGCATAAGAAAAAATAGTTACCAAACATTATTCTTTCGAGTGCACGGGTTTAAATTTCAACCCCATTAGAAGCCAAGTCTGCCATTTTGGAACCATATCCTATCTTCTAAAATAACTATCCTATCTTCTAAATATTATTATTATTTAAATTACATACGATTAGAAATGTAAATTAAATCTAAAACCGTACGGAAATTAAAAATTTTTCAGCCTGATTCATATAGCGGCATACGCTGGGTTAAACACGTTCTTTATCAAAAGGTGTTTTAAAAATTAGTGAATTCATTGAATGGATAATTCCAGTACCTGTTTAAAATTTTCTTAATTGTATTAGCGATTTCCTTCTAGACAAAATTTCGTTCTACACAATATTAATGACGCTGTATATAGAAGAAAGTTTCTTCTGGTGTTCTTTCATTATTCATTTAATCCATAAAGTATACATTCCTATATTTTGAAAATGTTTTCTCAAATATTTGTATTGCAATTAATTTTCTAAGCATTTCACGTATACTGAACTGTTGAAGGGTTATGTGTACTTATATTATATGATTTATTATAACATAATACATTATAATTAAATTTTCGTTAATCACGTTTCGAAAATAAATTTATAGTTATATTTATAGTTATTATATTTCATATATTTATATTATATTTCATAGTTCTATATCTTAATATATATAAATCTCGTGTCACAATGTTTGTCCTCAATGGACTCCTAAACCACTTAACCGATTATAATAAAATTCGCACACCATGTGCAGTTCGATCCAACTTGAGAGATAGGATAGTTTAAATCTCAAATTATAGTCGCAATTTTAATTTATTGCTAATTATTTGTCTGTTATTATTTGACAGTCACAATTATCTGTTAACTCCAAATGATTCTAACAGATGTCGATACCTTTCGACTGGGTTGAAATGAAAGCTGAAATATATTTGGTGCTGCCATCTACACAAAGAATCTTCAACTTTTTAACCTATTAATAAATTTCGTATAATTCAATTATTTCCACTTTTTAAATTTTTGGTGTTAGCATAGCCGGCCACGTGTTACTTAGACTGAAGTGTAAATTGAATTCATATTATAATGAAGATAATACAGTGAAATTAATCTTGTTTTTTACTTATTTGTGCTTCATTGATCAAAACTTTATAATTTAATATATATATATATATATCTTTATATATAAAATTTATTATGTTTGTCCGCGATGAACTCCTAAACTAATGAGCCGATTTTAATGAAATTTGGACACTGTGTGCAATTTGGTCCAACTTGAGAGATAGGATAGTTTTTATTGCAAAATTCGCCTCCCAAAAGGGGGGGGGGGAGGGGCCAAAACGTGATTTCACAAACAAACAAACAAACAACAACAACCAAAAAAAAAAAAAAAAAAAAAATAGAAATGCAGATAGACTGTTCAAAATTGGTATAGAGAGGTTTTAGAGGCCTGCAAATCGAATGAGGATATTTTCGAAAGTGTAAAGTTATTAGGAGGGGCGGGTAGGGGGCGGAGGGGCAAAAAAATAAAAATAGAGTTACATCGCTAAAAATTGGTACATAGAAGTTTTTGATACGTACAAATCGATTGCAGATATTTTCGAATTTGTAAAATTATTAAGAGGAGCGGGAAAGGGGGGGGGCAGAGGAGCAAAATATAAAAATGGAGTTAGATCATTCAAAATTGGTGCATAGAATTTTTGATACCAACAAATCGATTGCGGATATTTTCGAATTTGTAAATTTATTAGGAGGGGCGGGAAGGGGGGCAGAGGGGCAAAAAATAAAAATATAGTTAGATCGTTCAAATTGGTTCATACAGGTTTTTGACACCTACAAATAAACTGTAGATATTTTCGAATTTGTAAAATTATTTAGAATAGTGGGAGGGGGGAGGGCAAAGGGGCAAAATAATAGAAATAAGAGTTAGAACTTTGAAAATTAGTATTATTAAGTTTTAAGGCCCGATAAATCGATTGCGGTTATTTTCGAAAGTATAGAGTTATTAAGAAGGGCGAGAACGGTGGATGAAGAAACGGTGCGCATGGTTTGCGCAGGTATACACTGCCGCAGGCAGTGGGGGTCCGAACAGATTATTCCACCAATGAGAGAAGATTTTTTTGTATTTTATATCATTTTCCTTTCGATAATATATGGATTCATTATGAGTGTCGAACATTTTTCCCGATCAGATTTTTTTTTTCTCTTTTTTTTTCACATGTTAAAAATTAATGCAATTTTGAGAATTCTTTAATTATAGTGAATCATTTAAAAATAGGGACCAGCGAAGCGGGCTAAGTCTGCTAAGATCAAGGATGTTATCAAGGATGGTCTTTATTCGTAAATAATAATTTTAATATATTGAATATTTTACTACATTATAATTCAACGTATAACATAGCCACAGCAACGCGTGGCCGGGTCTGCTAGTATAATTATAGTTTAAAAAACCAATGATTTTTCAATTAATATATATATATATATATAATTGGGTAGTGGAATGTGTTAACATAAGAAGCAAAAATATTTTTAGTAAACAAATTTAAATGTTTTAGATTAAGTGAAAAAATCAATAAATGCAGTATCAAATTTATAAGCAAGTGAGAATACTGTAATTAAAAATGATTTTATGTAATCCTAACAGGTTGACGAAAAAATATGACAAGCTAGCATACTGTAAGCTTTTAATTTTAAATTTCAAAATTGTGTCTCCTTTAATTAATGTCGCTCAAAATTGTGTCAGTGATTTTTGTATTTGGCGATCAGAAACGTAGTACGAAAATATACATATGAGATGTATATTTTCATAATATGCATTATATGATATAGTGTTTAATATTATTAATTGCTCGCTTAATATACGTTTTTGAAATAACCATGATTTTTGAAAGAAACTAAATATGTTCGCCAAATAATTTTACGATTTTTTTTTTTTTTTTTGCCAAGCACGATTGGTATTAAATATTCCGCTGCAATATATTAATATCTTATATCAGACACTTTATTTGCACATCTGAAAACAAATTTGACTTCAAATTATGTTAGAATGTTTATTATGTTCCTTTTAATTAGTATATTACTTGGATATTTATTGTGTAAATACACTGCTCGACATTGAAAATGCAACACCAAGAAGGAATGATAATAACGGAAGGAAATTTGTTGGACACATACATTATAGAAGGAAGAACAATTGATTAAAATTTCAGGAAATTTGGAGTAATATGTACTGAGAAAACAGTACATAAAGCAGCGACCTCTGTGAGCACAACAGATATCTGCCTAGGCATTGAATCGAACAGCGATTGGATGACATGTACGGGTAGAGCACTTCATGAAGCTTCAACACGATGCCACAATTCATCGATCGAAGTTACTGGTGAGTGGTGGGGGGGGGGCAGTCGCTTTTCAGTGATTAAACAGTCATTTTCATTGATGCGAGATCAGGAGAACGCGCTGGCCAGAGCAACAGTCGAACACATTCTGTCTCAAAGTAAGTCCGGACAATAGAAACAACTTGCGGTCGTGCATTATCTTGCTTAAATTTTGCGCTACGGAGGCGTCGAATACAGGACAGAGGGGCGGGCTTTAACTCGTCAGAAATGTAATGGCTGGTATTCAGAGTGACAGGAATGAAAACAAGAGGTGACCGGGACGTGTATCCAATGGTACAACATACCATCAATCCAGGTGGTGACTCAGTATGCGTCTACCAAAATTATCATTACCCTCAAAACTGCATCACTAATATGGGAGCCATGAAGCATTATTTGTACCTATCATTTTAACACCAAATATTTTATAGAAAAATTTCCCGATATGTAATTTCCATTAAACAAGGAAAAATGTTCTTTCAAAGAAAATTGGTGTGAGAAAAATTAAGACCTATTATACCGCAAAATACTTTACACAAAATATTTTTTTCTTAATAAATAATATGAAATTCCTAGTTTTTCAAACGTTACATATATTATTTATTTTTTCTTTATTGGATTCATTCTTAATACCTCAAAACGAACAAGAAAATTAAAAAAAAGGTACTTTTATATACAGCTTTGTTATATGCAATATTTTTTAAGTTCAATAAATATAATATATGTACACATATTGTATTCAATTCTCACATTCGCAATCTCTAATCTCATTACATATCCAATATTGGAATTTCTATTTTTTGATTTAATAACTGAAAAAATAAAATAAAATATAATATAATACGTATAGTAAATGTATCTTTTTAAGAAGTTTTGAAAAAAAAAATTTCTTTAAAATTCTTTAGGAAGTCTTCAGATATATCGAATAACCAATCAATAAAGTGTCAAACTTAAAAGTTTCTTTAAGGATCATACAAAATTGCTAAAAGGACTTTTAAACGAGTATTTGAAAAGGGTAGAGAAAGATAAAACAAAATCTGAAAAAAAAATAAAAAAAAAATCAATTCCTTCAACAAAGATTATCTTTAAAAAATTTTTCTGAAATTATTTTACCTATAACTAATTTTTTATTAAGTATAGAAGTGAGTTCAAAAAAAATAATATTTAGGTTTAAAAAAAAAAATATATATATATGAAATTTTAATTTAAAATCACACACTTACACACAAAAATAAATAAGTAAATAAATATTGTATTCATTAACCTTTGTGTACGAGGGTTGCTATTTATATTTCTGGCCTAATAATAAAAAAACAAATATGTAGGATCGAAATTGGTTTTATTGTTTTTCAAAATATTCTCCATGATGATCAATACACTTTTGCATGCGTTTGAACCAATTTTCAAAGCACTTTTTCCAGTCCGATTGAGGTAACTCCAAAGCATGCGTTTTGAATGCATCAACCGCTTCTTCGGGGGTCGAAAATCGTTGTCCACGTAATTTATTTTTGATGTGTGGGAATAAGAAGAAGTCATTGGGTGCCAAATCAGGGCTGTACGGCGGATGACCCATCAGTTCGATCTTTCGCTCAGTCAGAAATGCATTTGTTTGAGTCGATGTGTGAGAGCTCGCATTGTCATGATGAAGAATGATTCGCCTGTTCTGCTCTTTTCGAATTTCTCCGATGACTTCTGGCAAACAAATGGTCGTGTACCATTCAGAATTGACCGTCCTGCGTTGCTCTAACGCCACTGTTGCCACATGACCGTTAATGCCGAAGAAACAGGCAATCATTTGTTTCGATGTGCTTCTTCCTCGAACAACTTTTGTTGGTTTTGCCTCGCCTTGGAAGACCCATACAGTTGATTGCTGTTTTGTTTCCGGCTCATATGCATACATCCATGATTCGTCACCTGTGTAGATGTTATACACAGCCTTTGATGTACCCTGAACGTATTTTTCCAACATTTCCTTGCACCAATCGACACTAGCCTTTTTTTGAGCGTTTGTCAGATTATGCGGGATCCAACGCGAACAAATTTTGTTTACGCTCAAATGTTCATGCAATATTTTATTGATGCTAGTCATACTAATGTCCAAAGACGCCTCAATCTTACGGTATGTCACATGACGATCTTGCTTTATCAGTTCACGCACAGCATCGAACTTTTCTGGCACAACAACGGATTTTGGATGACCTGCACGGGATTCGTCCTGGATCGAACATCGACCACGATTAAATTCGTTATACCAATTTTTTACAGTGCTGTAGGATGGCGCTTTATCGCTGTATAAAGAATTAAGTTCATCGAAGCACTCTTGTCTTGACAATCCACGTCGAAAGTTATGAAAAATAATCGCACGAAAATTTTCACGATTCAATTCCATTTTTTGAAAGAGAAGAACTTTTCAATTTACTGTCAACAACACAAATAAAGCTATAATGGTAAATCGTCTGCTGAATTTACGTTTAAAAATATCAAACTTTCGATTAAAATCGTCTGCGGTCGCCTAGCAACACTTACTGTTGCCAAGGCCAGAAATATAAATAGCAACCCTCGTACTACAGCTGAAAGTTATAAGAATTATTAATTCAGTGATAAAGTTATACTACTCAAAATATTTAAATATTAATTATAAATATTATTAAAATTATTTTTTGTTGTTGTTTTTTCCTGTTTAATTCGGTGTACATAGCAGTTATTATCTAAGAAGGAAAAAAAAAAGTTTTTTATTTTTATTTTTTATTTATTTATTTTTATTTATTTTTTTTTTTTTTAACCGCACTTTTAAAAAAATAATTCAGCTTGAAAAGAAATGTTGAATACATTTATTATAGTTGAGTATTGACGATTGAGCCCTATATAATGATATTACTATTTTAGTTGTATAATATTTATCGATGTTGTTGAAAATAATTATATACTTGATTTTGATGATTTAAAACTATTATATTTACAACTACTTAATAACAATAAACGTATTTTTCTTCAGGATCTGCGTACATACATGCATTTAGCATTGCTTATTGAAGCTGCCACAGTACTTGAGTACTCTATAATCGCTTGATTTTGGCAGCTTATGCTTGATTAAATTTAGTAGATTTTGTTCAACTAACGATAAATCCCGTTTGAGAGCCGAAACATATGGTTTTAAATAACTGTATTCAACTTATGTGTGTTTATGCAGTCTTACATATTAATCTGCTCTTTTAATTTTAGTTATTCTCTTCCCATATCAATTGCACTCTAAATTGTTTGTTAAGAAGTATATATATGATGTATTGTGTTTCATAAATCATAGTTTTTGTTTTGTAGTCATTTCAGTTCCTTACCTTCTTATGTTGTTGTGCAAGGGAAAAAGTGTGGCTTTGGGCCGCATTTGGTTCTTAGTTTCAGACTGTTTGAAGCAAAGCTTTATTTATTTATTATTACCATTTTTTTTAACACGTTAATCGCCACGATAATATCAGAAAAATTTTCACATGGGCCATGGTAACTTTATTAGACAATTTAGTTAAAAATGCGTGTTAAAAATGCGTCAGGCACATATGACTGACATGGCGATTAACGTGTTAATTTTACTATATTTTTATACGCTGTATTTGCATATATATATATATATATATATATATATATATATATTGTAATTGCATTCTTATATGTTGTATTAGTACGCATTTTTATTTTTAATTAAGTGTCGTACTTTATAAATTTTACTATTAACATTGCGGTTGATATATATATATATATATATATATAGTTGAACCTTGTTAACGTATATTGCTTTTTACATGAACTGTTTTTTTTTTTTTTTTCATTCTCCGTCAAAATGAATATGAACTATAATGTTTATCCACCTTTTCATGTGAATTTGGTTAACGCGAAGTTTCGCTTATGATTATCTTTTTCGGCTGTCCTCTAGAAAATTTCTGATGGTTAATATAAACGGATTTTTTTATAAAATGGTAAAAAAGAAATTAAAAAATATATATATATATATACAGGCTAGAAATCATAAATCCTCACCATTATTACTACCTTTTGACAATTTGAAAAACTTTTCACATAACGTTGTTATAGCGTCGCAAATAAGTCTGAGCAGTGAAAAATTTGTTGCAACAACGTTATGTGCTACTGGGGTTAGAAATGTTTCAAAGGCTAGGTGATAATAACTTCGTTAAACAATTCCTTTTATCTTAATAGAAGAAGCCTCTTAATATATATCACCTACAGAAAAAAAAAAAAAAAGTAATATTTTATAAAAATTGCTCAGAAGTCTATTCTCAGGAATGAAATTACTGACATATTGATGGCACTTTCCAATAAACATTTCGTTTCCCTTTCACCCCAGTAATTTTTTCTAAAGGTACATAATGCCATTAAAATTGAATGTCAAATTTCAACAATCTTAGAGTCTGCAAAAATAGTCCAATACATTAAGTGATGCAAATTCGGAAAAATTAAAAAAAGAGGGAAATAACTTCCAAATATTCGACTGACATAAGTACTGCATCAATGATTTTTTAAAAATGGAGATAACTTGCATTCTAAATAAATTTAGACGCAACGACACATAATGAAAATTGCTACTTACAATGAAGTAGAAGCAATAGGTAGATGCATCAACCCCAAATTCGGAATTTCCTCATTTCCAGAGCCATTTTAGAGTATAAAATGCATATTTTTTTTCTCATACTTTGGTCATAAAGTATTTTTATAATTATTAGAATGGCTTCAGAGTTTTCAATATATGTTTTTTTTTTTTTTTTTTTTTTTTTTTTTTCATGAAAACTTGAAATAAATATGCTGACGTAAATAATGAGAAAACAACAAAAGAATTTACAACAAACAAACAAATTCAATAGAAATAAATATTCCCCAACTGATATCTTCAGTTATTAAAAACAGGAAAAACTTCAGCGTCTTGAATATTTTCCTAGTTTTAACAATCCAGCTCCAAGTCTCATTTTAATATTCTTATATCCTCAATGCTGATAAAAGTATTTTGTTTTGGAAAAAACATGTTATATTTTTAGAACTTTAAACATAAAAGGTAAAATGTTTTTCAATGGAATTTGTATCAAAGAGGGCTGGATCCTTTTGGTTGCTAATAGTTTCATCTGGACATCCAAGCTGCTTTAGGTATTGTAGAAACAGCAAATATCCGTTATTTCAAAGGTATAGGAATAATATCAGTGAAACATATCACAAGAAGGAAGAATGAATTACCACAGACTTGTTCAGTAAGTGGTTCAAGGGAAAAAATATCAACTTTGAAAGGGTAGAATAGATTATTAGTTTGATCTTAGATAACTTTAAAGCTCATTTTGGTAATTTAGAACGTAAAGCAGTTCAGTTAATTTTTTTTACGAAAAATGACGCTCACAAAATTACAGCCACGTAAGCAAGGTACTTTATGATGCTTACCATAAAAGAGAAATCATCATTTTCAATTTCTCGTTTTGATAAAGGTGTGTCATTTCCATTAACTTCTTGGATACACCAAACGTACTCCAACCTATAAAGAAAGATGAATTTTCCAAAACTCATGAATATAGTTTGTGGAAAGTTGGATTTTTTTTCAGTGGAATTTTATTCATAAATTTAAATTGAAGCAGAAGGCAATAATTTTCATTTCTTTAGAAGAACAAGTGTACATTTCATAAGTGTGTTACTTTTGAGGAATGCCTTTAAATACGCGATGAAAAAAATCAGGTTTCGATATGAATGAAGAAATGTTTAATGAAATTAAACATAACAAACGCACTGATTTGCTAAATGATCTGTACTATCCATCAGAAATTGTGAGATGAAAGGGTAGGACAGTTCTTTAAAATGAATAAAATCAACATCGAATGGAATGTTTAACGCTCTAAAAATGATAAGATTCTTTGTCATGCAGACAAAAAATTCTAGCGAATCATTTGACGTCGCAGATAAATTTGAAGATATCATATGTGGAAAAAGAAGTGAAAAAACATTATGCATTATGGTTTATATATATATATATATATATTAATGTTATATATATATATATATATATATAACATTAACATAATGTTATATATATATATTCTGTTTGATATATATATATATATATATATACATATGAAACAGAAATAAATTTAATTTTGTTCTTTTTATTATTATTATTCTCAGAATGAACAGAACTAATTTTTCATAATGTAATTTCAAGGAAATAGGAGGTAATCGTTGATGTAATTGCTATGTATGTATTTTTCTCAGTATTTCCAGAAGATTAGATTCTGAGTTACTGATTACATAAACAACTGATAACATGAACAAAAATTTTATTGCCTTTCAGATTCACGTTAAAAAGGATCGAGAGTACATATAAAGAAAAGTGAAGAATGTGTAGGTTTAAATGCACACACTGAAACTAAAAAAAATATGTCTTCTAATGTTATATGAACTAATTTTATATCATTTAAAAACGCGCTGTATCTCCGAGATTTAAAAAGTTCAACGTAGGAAAGTACCTTCATATTACAGCGAACTTGGAGAAATAGACATTTTTGTAAAAAGTAAAAAAAAAATAATAATAATAATAATAATGCTAATTGTTTAGCACTCATTAAGAATAATTTTAATGTTTAAACGATTTAACGATTTAATGTATATTATATTTATAATACTTCAAGTACATACATAAAAAAAATAAATAAATAAAATGTTGTATTCATACAGAAAATATGACCAATGTGCTCTAAGATATGTATAATGGTTATTAAAGAAATATATTTATACATTAATGGATATTAAGTCACGTATATGTGCTGTTTTATTAATAAACTTTCAAACATATAAATATGCACGAGGTTCATTTAAGTAATACTAGCTGCTAGAATTAAAAAAGTTGTTATTTAAAAAATGTTTAATAAACTAGCTTATTGAAACTTTTAATACACTGTACTTTATTTTTTAGAAACTAACACCACTTGTACTGCTTTCACGCATATGTATTCAAAGTTTTCCGTTGTAAATGGATATAAAGATACAAATCATTAAAAGGAGCATGCGGAAATGAACGAAATGAAAATTTCAAAAAACCTTTCATATATTTTATAAACTATGAAACAACAGATTTTCAAAATAGTAAGAATAAATTTGAGGAAATAGTTGTTAGAGACCTGTTAAAATAATGAAGTTAGTGAAATTAAATTGTAATGAAAGTTTACTGCACTTTTTCAAAATGCGAAGCTTTGAAATAGGGTTGCCAGATGCATAATACAATTTTGTTTTTTCACACCATTTATTTTGTAAAGTTAAAAGCTATTAATTGAATTACAACATTTATGGGTTTTATGTAAAGCGACTGTTGTAATATAAAAATATAGGCTTACCAAAATAAAATTATTGCATTCAATTTGCAAACCTGCTTTGATTTCATAATACAGAAGCAAAGATAAATTGTACAACAATCTAACAACTATGAATACGGGACGCCCTTTTTTCCCTTTCACCTTTTTTGTCTCATAAACATTACTCTGAACGATCATCAATCAATTTTCACTCCCGCTCTTCACCAGACTATAATAGACCTTTTACAGAAAATGAATTAAAAATAGTTTGAAATATTGCCATAACTCCTCTCCCGGACCCGATGGTGTTACCTACATGATGATTAAACATTTATCAAAACAGTCTCTCAATAATCTCCTTCATCTATACAATAGGATCTGGACTGAAAATATTTTCCCTGTTGCTTGGCACGATGCTATTGTTATTCCTTTTCCTAAACCAGGTAAAGATGCTACTGATCCCAAAAATTATAGACCCATTGCCCTCACAAGCTGTCTATGTAAGCTGCTAGAAAAGATGGTAAATACTAGGCTTGTTTTCATTTTAGAAAAAAATAACTTCATTTCTCCATGGCAAAGTGGTTTTCGACGGGGCCGCTCAACGGTTGACAATATCTTATTACTGAAGACTAATATTCGAAAAGCTAATGTGAGACGTAACCATTTGGTGTCAGTTTTTTTCGACATGGAGAAAGCTTATGACAAGACTTGGCGCTATGGTATCTTAAGAGATCTTTTTAATTTGGACCTTAGAGGAAATCTCCCTATTTTTATAGAAAACTTTCTTAGAGTCAGACGCATTCAAATTCGCATTGGGTCAGTTTATACAGATTATCATTTTCAGGAGGAAGGTGTGCCTCAAGGCTGTGTTTTGAGCGTTACACTTTTTTCTTTAAAAATAAATGATATTTTAAAACGGTTGCCTCCAAGTGTACATGGAAGCTTATACGTTGACGACTTGCAAATTTCTTGCCAGGGAAATGACATGCGCTTCATAGAACGCCAATTACAACTTGCTATAAACAATATCATTAAATGGACAAATAAAAATGGTTTTAAATTCTCAACTGACAGAACACAATGTGTGCATTTTTGTCGTAAACGAGGTCTTCATCCAGATCCTCAGATTTTGATGAATAACAGGCCAATTTCAGTTGTTGACACTGCTCGATTTCTGGGTGTTATGTTTGACAGAAAATTGACTTTTATTCCACATATTTCATATTTAAGAACTAAATGTGATGAAGCACTAAATATCTTAAAAGTCCTTTCTAATACTTCTTGGGGAGCAGACCGTCCATCGCTACTCAAAATATATCGGGCTACTATTCGCTCCAAACTAGATTATGCTTGCCAGTTTTATGGATCAGCAGCTCATTCTTACCTTAAAAAACTGGACACAACACACCACAGTGCACTTAGAATTTGCTCAGGAGCATTCCGGACTAGTTCTGTTTTTAGTTTATATGCTGACTGTGTGGAGCCTTCTCTCACTGATATAAGACAAAGACGTTCACTTGAATTGTACTATCGCATCCTTTCACATCCTAATCATCCACTTCACTCACATTTAAATAACAACGATCATAATCTTTATGTGAATCGGCCATCTTGCGTCCCTCATTTTGCTCTTAGGATTAAGAACTTTCTTGTGGGCACTTCTCATATTCATACCAAAGTTCGTCCCCGTTCTTTTTTAATCATGACGCCTTGGCATTTCCAAGTTATTTCTTGTCTTCATCCATTTAAGGGATTTGACAAATCTAACACAGATGCTTCCATTTTTCAAACACTTTTCTCATATCATCGCTCTGCCTTGCCTATAAAGACTATATTGAGATTTTTACTGATGGCTCCAAAACAACTAATAAAGTCGGTTGTGGTATTATCATTGGTAATACAACTTTTAGCTATCAACTCCCTAATTCTTTTTCCATCTTCTCTGCAGAGTTCTTTGCTGTTGAGGTTGCCCTTAACATTATTTCATCTCATCACAGTAGAAAATTCATTATATATACAGACTTAAAGAGTGTTCTTGATTCTCTCTCTTCTAGCTCTTGTAACCTGACTTTCATTTCAATGTTAAAAACTTACAACGACCTTTTGAAAAAAGGATTTGATATTTTGTTTTGCTGGGAGCCTGGCCACGTAGGCATTAAAGGCAGTGAAGCAGCAGACAAAGCCGCAAGGCAGGCTTCCATACTTTTAAACTGTCCTGTTCCTTGTGAAGACGTTAAGCACACACTTAAAAGCTCTCTTAAAAATATGTGGCAAAGGGAGTGGAATAACAAAAATAATAATAAACTGCGAGAAATAAAGCCTCAAATTTCAGTCTGGCCTACAATTTCCCCTAGAAAATACGATGTTATTATTACTCGACTACGAATTGGGCATTCCAGACTCACACATAAATACTTATTACTTGGAGAACAACAACCTGAGTGTCCAAAGTGTCATTTCAGTGCTTTAACCATTCGTCATGTCCTCACCGACTGCCCTTGCCTTCGTCATCTCTATCGAACACATTTTAATTCATCTTCATCCAATCTGACGAACCTTTTAGGTGTGAACCCTCATCATCGCATGACCAATTTTTTAAAAAAAGCTGGTTTTTATCATGACATTTGATTTTATATTTTACACTGTTCATCTTTTTATTATATACACTGTTCATCTCCTTTTACTTCGGTTTTTTATATTTACACTGTTCATAACTTTTTAAGTCATTTTATTTTATACACTTTTTACTCTGCTTTCTATTATTTCAATATTTGTTTGTCTTGTTATTTTATTATTTTACCTATTGTTTTAATTTTCAATGTGTTTTTTACTGACCATCTGGATGGGTTTTACCAGGGATGGAACACGGGCGCAGAATTCATACCATTATCAATGTAAGAAAATTTTCTACCTGTTAAATCGACGATATTATAGGGAGTGAAATTTCTTAAACACATTCCGGTGTGAATTCTGCGCCCGTGTTCCATCCCTGGTTTTACCCATCCAGAAGCGTCCTTATTTTTTATCCTTTTGTTTGGCGCAGTATGTCCCATTGCGGACCTTGCGCCATTAAACAACAATCAACCAACCAACCAACCAACCAACCCTTTCACATTCTTTTTAACTTGTTGATATCCACTGTGCTTACATGTTAATCGTGATGGATGAATCCTTATCTAAACTTCATGCTTGTAACTGATTTTTTTTTTTTTTCGAGTTTCTCCTGATTCTTTATTTTCTTTGAATCTCATATTTTCAGCGAGTTATGGTAAAGGAAAGGTTTTAAATTTGCTTTGGCCCAGATTCTCATATACTGTTGTTTCTATAGAGATTTGATAGCTCGAGTACCAGATCCTGCTGTCTTTGCTCAATATTGTTTAGAAATTTGCAACATATTTTTTTTCTTTAGTTTATTGTTGTAACGACTTTACAACATGGGCACATAAAAAAACTAAATTTGTAAGTAGATAGTTTTATAATGATTTAACGATATTTTCTTTGGTCAAGTTATTCAAGTACAATTTTAATTAAAGAACATAAGTATTAAATAAATAGCTAAATTAAGAATTTAACCGAATGAGAAATTATCGTTACTTTTATCTCCCACAGCCACCTATATCCATCAGCCATCTAAATTACATACAATTATCCATAAATTGTGCAAAATATCTTAAGAATGTCCACTAAAAGTCCTGGATATCCTGTACTAATTATAGATATCTATTAAATGTTTAAATTTGAACGCAGTTTAGACGTGTTTTTTTCAATGTCTAATAAATGCAACCTGCTATATCAAAACAAAATTTAGATATTTTTAATATATATTAGATGTAACAAGTCTAATTATTGGATATTTGGGGATGTTTTGGATATTTAACAGATATATAATGGATGTAAGTAAGAGCGACATTTGTCGTGCTAATAGATATTTGTTGGATGTTTATGGAAGTTTAATGGATCAGTTTTCAGTTTTTATGTCTTATGTATGTTGGTGTGGGATCACTTGGAAAAAAAAAATCTGGATTTTAGTTTTAAATGATATTAATAATAATTTAAAAAAAAATGTATGTAATTCTTGCTAAAACCACGATTAAACAAGAACTAAATTACCGATTACCGGTACAAATTTGGAGCTTAATTCTTAATCATATTTACAGATTTTGAAATAGTAATATATGCGAAGACGTGTTCTAGTATCTATATTACACATAAAAAACGGATTTTTATTATAATCATTTGCAAGAATTTCTTTATTAAAAAAAAAAAAAAAAAGCAATATTCTTATATATGTTTGTAATATATAGCGAACAAAATTAATTATTTTTCTGCTCACTAAACGAAAACTAATCTTTTTATCTTCATTCTCAAATAATATTAATTTACAAATGTCTAAATCTATAAAAAAGAACCTTAAATAGATGAAAGGATAAATACATAATAAATAGTTTTAACGTCCAATTTTCTATAAGTACACTTTTATCTAAAGTGACAGATGATAAAAAATTAAATGTTTCTGCAATATCGTATAATGTTTGAAAAAGAATTATACGTTTATTACTTCAGACGGAAAATAACTCTATTTTATATATATATCGCTAGATAATACTCATTTATACATGTCTATTACTACAAAATAAAGACATTAATAGATTATAACTAAAAAGTAGATACATTAAAACTGTCTTTTCTAACTTCAATATAAAAGTGATTTTATATTTTTAGTAACATATCAGAAATAAAAAAAAACAATATTTCTTTAATATCGCAAACAGTTCTGATATGTACAACATATGATAAATGTTTGAAATAAAAACATTTAATTTTTTTTCTTAAATTATGTAATAACTGTGAAATTTTCAATTTTCTGGAACAGATTTATTACTGTATTTTATTACAACACTGACATATTAATTGACAGACCGACGAATACAGGCCACTCACCGCCATGCAGCAGTGTAGAGTGTTCCTAAGTCGAGGCCTAAGCTTACCTCCCTATATACTGTTTATTTAAATCAAAATACATAATACATATATTATGTATTTTTATTTAAATATATATATATATATATATATTGTTACAAAATTGTAAATAATTGTGTTTATTTTTGTATAAATTCTTTCGAAGAGGCTTAGTAAGTTGATAAAGTGCTAATTTTGTACATTTCTAGTCGTTTTAGCGTTGAAATAGCCTTATTTTCCCTTAAAAACGCATTAAAATGCCCCAATAAGGCAGGTAATCGATTTGGCGCCGAATTTGGCGAGTTTTTCTCACCTTGGCGACCTTGGCGAGAAAATCCTTATTTGGGATATACCAAATATGGAAGCTGTAAGTTGATTGGTTGACCACTTTCTAGAGTTTTCTCGAAAAATCTGGGTTCCATGGAACAGTATATAAGCCTGTTTTCTTCGCCAAGGCCTGTCAGTTCAGTTCAGTTTTCAGCCAGCTTCGCTAGTACTTGTATTGCTCTGAGCCTCTTTGAGAGAGACTTGCTTCAAGTGTTATTGCTATACAGTTTGTACTGTGGATTTGCTATTGACAGCTGTTGTTAAAGCTGTGGTTACTGCTTGAATTGAAGCTGATAATTGGTTTATTGACCTGTATTTTTCTGGAACTTTCTGTGAATAAATTACTGAATTTTTGTAAGTTTGGCCTTTCATTCTCGGACAACTCACGAACCCCCAAGTACGCAACAATATATATATATATATATTAAACTACAGAGGGCCGCCTGAGTGAGATATCGATCGCGACAAAGGGCCGCTATAATAAAACATGAATAGCTCTATAATGGTTTCGTTTCAAGGAATGCCCTGTGGGCTTAAAATTCTCTTATTTGACGTGTAGTTCTAAAATTCAGGTTTAACTGAAGCCTTTGAAATTTTAAGAAGTTAAATTAGAGATATGGGTAAGGTGGTTAAAATTTTTTGTTAGTTTTTGATGAAGGATTTTTCATTTAACTACGCTAAAAGCCAGCCTGAGGGTTTATTTCCAGGGTATAGAATGCGGCAATCGAAGGCTAGTGGATAGGAGTAATAGTAATGGTTGGGAGAGATTACGGTCCCGCACTCACATTGGTTTGATCGCGAGCTTTGGAATTTATGCTGATAGGTCTTAAAAGGACCATGACCAGTGAGAAAGGCAGTGACTGCTGGTGTGAGGTCGAAGTTGTATTTTGGAACTCTTAGAAGTAGTCAATAGGTGTGACGACCTTTCTCTAAGTCGTTACAGTAAAACTGCGCTCCTCTATAAGAGTATGAAAAAGGGTTTTCTGATCGTGAGAGGGAGGAATTGGCAGTGGTGTTTGGACTGCAAAAAGGTGGTTGCTTCTTTTGCTAGCATATTTGCGAATTCATTGCCCGCGAACCCTGATTAGCCGAGACGTAGGCAAAAGAGATGTTGGTTGAGAACGTGAAGAAGGTTGATTAAAGGCCGGTTTCCACTAGAGTTGGAGCTTTTAGGTCCAAAAAACCATTAATCACGCTCCGCACACAAAGAGCCAAATGTCTTGTCATAAGTTGTAACCTTTTTTTTATCAGATTGCGCAGTTACTTCAAAGGAAGGCATGCAAAATTGACAAAGATATCTGCCTCTCGCCCCTCAATTATCTCAGCTGGGGGTTAGAACCAGGGGCTTCCAAAAACGTTCGATGGTTTTGAGCCCGGCTGACCACATCAAAGGATTCTGAATAGAAGCCTTTGAAAGAGCTCGCAGTGGAAACCGGACTTTAATGTCCGGCACAATAGGGTTAGGGGATCTGTGGCGACAAAAGGTCTACAGGGCTGAGAGTTTGTCGCTGTTAATTCATTGTTATATTAATAGCCTTTGTTCAAAATATTGATAAAATTGGTAATATTTAATATAAACCGTTGCAATTTCTTTCGAAAATGTGTGGAATTTTTGCTGCCAATCCATACTTATTTTTGAATGATTAAAAAGAAAAAAAAATCCATCATTATTTTGTATATACTGTGTGTCCTATAACTATGTAGACATTTCAGAAATTCATGAAAATGCAAGAATTGGTAGAATTGAACGGTTTGCGAAAATTCTATTCTCGTAAATGGGGATTTTTTCTTCGTAAACTAAAAAATAGCTAATTTTTTCGTAGATATAAGGTGCTTCACGGTAGCGAAACGATAAATATTCAAATTAAAGTCCTGTACATTGGACATTTTTGCGATTAATACAGCTTATTTCCTATTTTCCTTCCTACTTGTGCATACATGACGTTTTAATTGCAATGCTAACTTGAAGGATAAAGCGTTATTGGTGAAGATAATTTTCCTTAGGTAAGAGCTGCAGGGAAAAATTCTCTGTTGGCTCATTGGAAATTTCTTATAAAAACTAACATTTTTATGAATATTTTTTTCTTAATCCTTTTCTAAAAAGATTATATCTAATAAACATTTTAAAAAACGCCCCACATTCATCCCTATATTTCCGAGAAGTCGTATTTCTCGTCATTTTTACAAGATATTTTCAGGGATGGGAAAATTATTTATTTATTTATTTATTCTTTTCTATCACTATTTTCACACAAAAATATTTATTATAATTTTATAGCATTATATCGTGATTAAATAGGATAGATATTATTATTTAAAAATGGTGGTTAGAAAAATGGTTAAATTTATCATCTTTGAAACGATCCTTAAAATAGAGCGTGGTTTACGATCTGGGACATCAGGAACAAAGTTGAATTTCTTAAAATTACATTTAAAAAAAACCATCAATTAAAGGAAGAATTTTATTGTTTAAGAAACATTTGGAGCTGTAAAGCTGTAGTAGGAATTCAAGAAAACACAACTTTAAATTTCAAATATTTCCAAGCTCATCTGAAGATCTTCTTAGAGATTAAAATTAAATTTGAATGATTTTTATAGTTTTCAAATATTTAAAAGCGTTCCCCAGGACTTAAAAAAATATCAGTAATAAACTCCTTTAAATTTACCATAAGACTTTTTTAAATGACTGTCTTTATAAAATCTTTCAAACAGCTGAAAAACTTCTAGCAGTTGAAATTTCAAAGTTAGCCTCCTTACATAACCCTATACCTCCTCAGCATAAATTTATTAAATCAAGAGAG